>OZ038496.1:93470364-93502864 GCA_964036315.1 Acanthosepion esculentum | reverse complement strand
TAGCAAACCACAAAAAAGACATGGCACGTGGAATTAGAATAATCAACTCCCGTTAATTAAATAAATGTTTCAGTTTGAAATTCCGACGTATATCACCTAAGAAGGTCGGAACGTACATCGACCAAAATATCTTTGACGTAGTTATCACTGTCTGTCTATATTTCTGAGATGAGGTATTATGTACAGTATTTACATTAGTCGGACTATTGTCCTCATCTTTGTCGCCATATTTGTCACAACGTTTCGGCCGTTGTACGCTCCGGCCTTCTTCAGGTGGTTGGAATTTCGAACCGAACCCTTTATTTCGATCACTGGGGTAGACTGTTCTAGTTCCACGAGCCATGTTTGATGGATGTCAGTTATCAGTTATCTCCTGCTAATTTTCCCTCTGAAAGTTCTCCACTGCCTGAACCGGGTATTGAACTCACACTCTTTGGGTCTGTCACTGGATCTAACCAACGCCTTGAGGACACATGGCACAGTCCTTGAAATGTCCATGGCATGTCCTTGAAATTCCAACCACCTGAAGAAGGCCGGAGCGTACAACGGCCGAAACGTTGTGACAAATATGGCGACAAAGATGAGGACAATAGTCCGACTAATGTAAATACTGTAGTTATCACTGGTTGATATAAATCAGATTATATCTTTTGATTCACCTGATTATTGTTATTGCTATTGCATGAAACTTTGAGTAGTGGATTTTGATGTAACTATATTAATAATATCACTATATCAACTTTGGCATTTTATATTTTAAGCTTATAGGTGGCTGAGTGGTTAGAACGTTCGCATTCTAACCAAGAAACCCGGGTCGATGTGTCAGGAAGGAAACTTCTTGTTATCGGAGTCGAATTGTCGATACCAGCGTGCGGTGCCTTTGGAAAGTGTCTGAAAATAATAGCACGGGTTGACGCAAGCCTTGTGAGTGAAATTAGGTAGACGGAACCCTTGGATGCTGTCGCTAGCACGAAGTTACAAGTCATCGTGGCCGAAGGCTTGAGCGTGGTGTCCTTGTTCAAATTGGTGATCACGCTAGATAACACGCTCTTTCCCGGAAACTGTGGCTAGAAGTCTAATCAGCATAGCTGCAGTATAAATCACAGGTGGGCTCTGTGGGTGTTGAATAAACACAAATGTGCCTGAGCAAGCGTCTGCAATAGGGATTGGCTAGCCGCACTTGTAGACGGGTATCCTTGAATACGTGTGGCCAGCTATATACATATACATACATATTTTAAACATGATATATATATATATATATATATATATATATATATATATATATATATATATATATATATATATATATATATATATATATATATATATAAGACATTTTTTTTTATATTTTTGATACACCATACATATCATATATATATATATATATATATATATATATATATATATATATATATATATATATGGTGTATCAAAAATACTTTTAGAAAATTTTGGGGCGGGTTTCTCACACCAAAATAATAGAAATTTCATATAAACATTTGTCTGCAAATACTTCAATTTTAAGTTATTATATCGTAATTGTATGGTATATAGGGCTGTGTTGCAATGTAGTCTACAGGTTATATTTGTCATTCCTGTACATTTGTCTTCAACCTTTAATGGGTGTAGCAGTGAGTTTACTAAAAAGTGTTCCGTTTAATAACGGTACGATATTCATATCACGATCAGGTATATATGATCTTTAAATACAGCTGCGCAAATGGAAATGAACGCGAGGTTGCAGGGCTGTATCAGATTGCGCTTTCAGAACGAAGACAGCCGAGTCACCCAATCTTTGCTGCTGTTCACAACGTACACATTCTCCATGCTGTCGGAGACAATTCAGGTTTCAGCACACGTCAAGTGGCCCTAGCATGTCTTACATCCCATAATTCCGCAAGGAGGGTACACCAAGAGTAGCTCCTGTACACGTATCATTTGAGACGTCTGCAGGATCTTTTCTTGTATTTTATACTCCCACCACACATTGTGTATTGGTTAACGATCAAACGCAAACGCTTTTAGCACAACGTTGAAAATCTCAGTTGTAGTTGTAAAAAGAAATCGCACAAGACTGACACGTATACAAAAAAAACACCCTGTCCGTTGGCAGAATTTACTGCTGGCGCCTGGGTTAGGAGCATCGCCATAGCAACCGAAACTATGGCACCTCCCCTGGTTGACGGCTGACGCGGTCAGGGTATCGCACGTGCTTTCACACATAGTATGTAGAAAATGTATTGACAAACATTTATATTTACATATATAAATATATATATATATATATATATATATATATATATATATATATATATATATATATATATATATATATATATATATATATATATAGAGAGAGAGAGAGAGAGAGAGAGAGAGAGAAATAAAGACAGAGAATTTTCCTCACATAAGAAATTTCTCTTGCTTTTTTTTATTTTTGTGTTTGCCTTTAACAAAATTGGATTTGTAGAATTTATTAAATTTGTCTGTGCACGACTGCAAAAATTTGACTGAACTCTATAAATTAAAAGAAAATTATTTTTCATAGCTTCCCATAACTTTAACCTGGTTATAAATTTGATTTCTTTGGAGACTTACCGAATTTAACTCGCACGTTTCCAAATATTCACCTCAATTTACACTCGTCTACTTAATAGAAAAAATGTCTTTTATTTCAACGTCGCATTTTTTTTTAAATTGAGATAACAAAGTACGAATTATTGTGGCTCCATAGACAGAATTTGGCAAAATATGTGTTAAAATGTCTGGCCTACACCAGTGACCCCTACAAAGTGACTTCGCTACTCTTTCAAACTAATTTTATAAATTGTCTCAGTATTCTCATCACCGTCATCCACATCATCAACTCTCACCATAAAAGTCCTGGGTACATGCAAATATTTCCCTCTCTCTGAAGGTTTTTCTAGTTCAATTGACGGTGTCAGCACTTTTTTGTTTTTGTTCTATTGGAGCCCTCGGAATAGTTGGGATAGATTTCAGTAGACTCATTGAAAGTATTCGTGGTAGCCCATGTTTTACAGAAATACAAAAATGGTTCACACGAGTACAGCCCACACCTGACCAAGGGCTTTATCTATGTAAAATATGTGTGTGTGTGTCTGTGTGTTTTTTTTTAATTGGTCAGTGGAAAATGTCATGATGCCTTAGGTCCCAGACACATTTCGTTACGTGTCCCGCTCAGGGACCTAAGGGTAGAAATGGCATCATGACAATTTACACTAAAAAAAAAAAAAAATTACATAGATAAAGCCCTTCGTAAAGTGTGGGCTGTACTTGTGAGAACAATTTTTTGTATCTCTTTGAGGCATGGGATTCCAGGAATCCCTTAGTCTACTGGAATCTTTTCTAACCAATTCTAGGGCTCCAAATACAACAGGGATTGTTGATGTTCCCATGTGCCGCTTGTTTCAGATTTCGATTTCAAGGTCCTTGTATTTTAACAAATTTTTGAATATCTGAATGTGCCTCCTTATTGATATGGCAGTCTGCAGGGACTGCCATATCAATAAGGAGGCACTTTTTTGTTTATGGTCTCTAATAACAATGTCTAGGCGGTTGGCTTTGATGGTTCCCTCAGTGTGTATTGCGCAGTCCCATACAATTGTAACAGGTCCTATCTCTGTAACCGGGTCTGGATGGTTTTCATACCAGATTATTATTATTATTCCTAGAAGAGCGTGGTTTCCAGAAAAGTAAAGAAGACAGTGTTTAATAATATTTCGAGAGTATGCCAGTCTCCCTCAAATGATACATACAACAAAATAATGAAAGTCTCGCCGCTTGACATGGGGAGCGCGTTCAAATTAATTTTTGCCGCCTGTTGCTTCGTTAGAAAGAGCGATTTATCAAACGGTTTAGTGTAAATGTTATACACCTCTCCTGTCAATTTATTCATTCTTCAGGGTGGGGACGTTAGTAATTTGCATATGTAATTTGCTTAATTTTAATAATTCGTTTTAAGATTTTAAAGGTCAGTTTATACTGAATTTATTTTTTTCAAACTCTACATATAAAAGACGTCTTCGAAGTTGCAACTGTACGGGATAAAATATTCTACTGCTTCTGTTGATACAGCATTGTTTTGATGGGTGTCATACCTGTGGCCGTTAAATATTTTGCTTATTTTTTGTCTTGCGCATCCCACACACATCAAGTTACGTTGGGTACATTGGGTGGCGTATATCAAATTAGAAACAGCAGAACTTTCACCTTTCGAAGGAATTGTCTTGGAATTTGTCATGATCATTTTTTGTGCATATGAATAATTTCGTGGGCATAAGATATTAAGGGAAGCATGCCAATGATTCCATTCGATATTACGTCCGACACGGCTATCACGAGTTGCGACAATATTAAATTGCCAATGAAATAGCTGAAAAGAAAGATTTCCATAATTTTATGCCAGACCAAAACCTCGAGAGGCACAATGAAAACTCTGGCCGAATCTCTTTATTCATCATCTGTCACCGCAATTTTGCTAGCATTTTGAAAATATTGTGCGACATTCTGTCTATATTCTTGAGATGAGGTATTATGTACACTATTTACATTATTCGGACTATAGTCCTCATCTTTCTCGCCATATTTATTACAACGTTTCGGCCTTTCAGTATCTGTCTATATTTCTGAGATGAGGTATTATATACACTATTTTCATTATTCGGACTATTGTCCTCATCTTTCTCACCATAATTATCACAACGTTTCGGCCGTTGTACGCTCCGGCCCTCTTCGGATGTTGGAATGTCGAACTGAACACTTTATTACGCACACTTGGGTAGACTATTCTAGTTCCACGTGCCATGTTTGATGGATGTCAGTTATCTGTTATCTCTTATTAGAGAACTTGGAGAGTGGAATTAACAGGAGATAACATAACTGACATCCAATAATCATGGCACGTAGAACTAGAATAGTCTACCTCAGTGAGCGAAATAAAGGGTTCAGTTCGACATTCCAACCACCTGAAGAAGGCCGGAGTATACTATGGCCGAAACGTTGTAATAAATATAGCGACAAAGATGACGATAGTTCGAATAATGTAAATAGCTATTAACATATTTCGTAAAATATTCTCATTTTAAATATATTTTCCAAGGCCGCCTAGTGTTTATTTCAAACAAGGTAAAATATAACAAAAATTATATATGAATGCAAACGAAACCCTCTGTTTTAGGATTCTGATCGTTGTACTTAAGAGACACACATAGAAGGGAAATACCCCGTTCGTTATGTAGCAACATGAGTCAAAAGAATCCCTATTGCATACATTAATGCTTGCACTAATTACATCATTTTTATTGTCGTATAATGATATTTCGGTCGATGTACGTTCCGACCTTCTCAGGTGATATACGTCGGAATTTCAAACTGAAACATTTATTTAGTTAACGGGAGTTGATTATTCTAATTCCACGTGTCATGTCTTTTTTGTGGGATGCGATATCTAGATTTCATTTAAATCCCTTTAGTAACTGAACTCTCCTATTTTTTTATTCCCTCTGCTGTGACCAGGGATTAAACTCATATGTCAACTCATTTTTTGGATTACTCAACCAACGCTTTTTCGGGTCATCAACCAACATCGGGTCTTGTGTCCTGGGGGACATCAATGAGTGACTTTTTGGAACTTATAAACCTAATTACTCATACCATTTTTACCAGAGCTCATATTACAATTTCTGTTTTTACTGATTTTCTCTAGTTCTGTGTATTACTGGTTCCCATATTGTATTTATATCTATGCTTGGTCAGCTTAGGAGATTTTTGTAGCCTAGCATATGCGCTGATTCCTTAAGTTTTCGTATTTTCCAGTGATTTTCATTGTGCATTATTTCAACTTAATCTCTCAGAGGACAGTGATCTCCCTTTTTGCACCATATATAATCAGCCACGCCCACTATTTCTATTTCCCTCGTTTTACAGTCTTATCTTAAGGGATCAGCATGTGTCTTCTTTATATTTCTTGTAACAACTGCACGGGATGTCGTACACACAGTCTTTAATCATGTCCTATGATATGGATGGTTTTACTTGAAAGAGATGTTTGTGCAGTGTCGAATGACACCTGAAGGCTGTCCTGATGTTACATACAGTCCTCATGCTATATGTTATATAAAAACCTTTCGTATCTTTTCCGATAATCACTCCACATAGATTAAACAGACCGAGGCTGTTTTCTGAGTGATGTTATCGTCTTGTATCCTTCTATCTCAGTTTGCGGGATCTGTTGTCATATACTAGGGCCGTTGTTACGTTGTAGGTCAGGAGTTGGCAACCTTTTTTGAGAGTGCGTGCCAAAACCAGCCAAAGCTCTGACACCAAATTTTTCCACGTGTCAACAAAAATTATTTGAAACCTCAAAACTATCAGTAACTAAATTGGAACTGGGCCTACCTGAAATAAAGTTCATTAAAGTATCAACCTGTTTTTTTTTCTTGCTCAGTTCACGAGAAATTCATTCTCTTTTTCCTCTTCAGTTTTATTGCTTAAGTTCTTCTGAACACTTTCAAAATGTCTCTTTACTGAAGAAGTCCTAAAAACGATTGTTTCGAAACAGAAAAAGGCATGAGGTTTTATTTTCTTTATTAACCATACAACATTTTTCAGTTCAGTATTTTTAAAATTCTTTATCTTCATTTGAATGGCTCTGTTTCTTAGCTAATGATGGTGACATTCTTCACAATCTGTAAAGGGAAGAAAATAAAAATGCATGAGATAATGATATACATGAAAGCGGAGAAAGAATAAAAGGGAATCTAATGAATAAGTTTTGCGTACCAGAAACGCGTCATCGGTGTGCCATATTTGGCACGCATGCCGGGGGTTGCCGATCTCTATTGTAGGGTACTGCTAAACGTCGTGAATATGGATTAAAGACGATGACAATAGTCTGAACGATGTAACTAATGTAAATACTTATTCATCTCAGAAATAGAGACGGATATAGACCAGATATGAAGCAACGTTCTTTTCAACGTTGATAATGTTGAAATCCGTTTACGCGGGCTTGTGTGGAAAAATTTCATCGACAGACTGTAAACTTTTCCCAACAGATACAACGTCGTAAGCCTCTCGCTACTCTATCGTTATTTCCATAGCAAATGTTCAGATGAGCGCTTTTTAGTTCAACCACTTCAGACATTTACAGCGAGGGCATGCCTTGCGACTTCGATTCATTGTCATTTTCTCTGTGTTACAAATGAAAAAGACAGCTCAAAAACATTTTCCCAGGAACTGCCATTTTGTATAACTGATAATAACTTCACTTAAGCCTACGATCTTAACCACTTCAAGTCAAGGGTGAATCATTATCTATTTTCCTCAATATCTTAACTTATTGTGAACTCCTTTTTCATTCGTATCACGCCACTCATTCAATCTATTTAACTTTGAAATTCATTTGTCTTATTAAAAATGTTTTAAAGTTAATCTGATTTAAAGTTCAAGTTTATCTCGGAAGTTCTGTTCTTATCAAATGCTGCCCTCCTCGTCGGCATTCGTCCATCTCGAGAGGCTATGTAGTAGCGCGTGCGCTACGAGCTTGGGCGGGATGTATGGAGAACTAGGGCTGCCCAGACGTCTACTTACCTTTCGCGGCCTTGCTAGCAGAGCTCAATACAGTTTGGTACCAGCGCGGCTGCAGGTGTAGGTAGCAAAAGTGTCGTCCATCCGCCTTCGGGGCTCCACTCCGGGTTTGAATTCAAAGTTGTCCTTTCTCCTAGACCACTTGCCATCCAAGGCGAGAGAACCCAGTCTGTCCTGCTATTTACTCATAGCTGGAGGGAGAAGAGGATTCACACCTTTCCCAATGGTAACAGCACATAAGTGATTGCAATGGATTCGACTGCCGCTATCCATTACTCCACCGTGTCTCCTCCAATGCTGTAAACACTCTGTAAAACATTAAATACGAACTTGTAAAGCAGACCAATGTTCGCTCGAACAAACTGAAATATTGAACTGAATCATAATAAAATTAACTTTCATTTCAATAAGAATGTTGAACTCAACATCAATGTTCTATAACCGGAACCGTCAGTGAACCAGTGAGTAACGGGTAATCGAATATGGTAATAAAGATGAGGACAACTGTCCAAACGATATAAACACTGTAAATAGTTACAGTACCTCATCTCAGAAATATAGACAAATATTAATGTTTTATTTTACATAACGGAATATAAACATAAAAAAATATCTTAAAATTATTGTCGGACTTTGTCCATTTCATAATGTGTAACGTCGTTTGTTTACATTTGGATACGCATCGAGCAGATATGAATGTACGAGAGAAAATCATGGAGAATTGTATTTTATAAACAGTAAAATCGACAACCAAAACGCTCCTCTGCCGTTCAATCGGTAAAAGCACGTAAGACTATGTGACGGTTCCGTATAGGATAAAGTTCGATTCCTGTCGGAGGAAGCATATTTTCTATGGAAATTTCTCGGACATTCATGCCGGTAAATGTCATTAATACTGTTTATTATACACAGAGCATTTACTTAAATATCTGTATCTATAAAAAGAAATTATAAGCATTAAAAAATGTCTTAAAATAAGGGAATATCTCATTATGTAACTGGAATAATTAATCTGATTGATATGCATAAAAATGTAATACCATTTCTTATTATGTTATACATAATTAAAATACCCATGGCTTATATCCATGTCCTGTTGAAACACCTGTACCCGTGAGATCATTTAAGTTCAGTAACCTCGAGCCTGGACAGTAACTAGATGGGTGAATGTTTGGAAATACCAGGGGATTTGCGCTTGAATATGTGAAAGGTTTAATAGATAAGGCTCGGAATTGTATATTGGAGAGCTGAGTTTTTCCAGCTTCTGGGTTAATTAGTAAGACTTGTATCACTAAAACGTTTACTACCAAGCATAACCAGTTTCTCTAGCGTAATCGTGTATATACGTCTTGGCCGAAAGTATTTTTCAAACATGGACGAATAAACATGTCCAAAATATACCGTTTATAGAAAAACAGCTACAGGCGTAATAATACGTCGAACTTGATTCTTTTTATGCCCTTCTGAGCTTGAAACAAATCCATTTACCAAGGCATACCTCTGGCAGAGTTGTTAGCCAACGTTCGTGTATTTCAAGGTGCCTCAGTTTCTTAGGCGATCTTCATGTTTTTATGCATTACTGAGCTTGAAACGAGTCCAGTTGTCACCTCATACCTGTGGTAGAGTCGTTAGCCACCGCTCGTGTACTTGAAGGTGCCTCAGTTTCTTAGTCGATCTTGATTCTATTTATGCCATTCTGAGCTTGAAACGAGTCCAGTTGTCAACTCATATTTCTGGTAGAGTTCTTAGCCACCGCTCGTGTACTTCAAGCTGCTTCAGTTTCTTAGACGATCTTGATTCCTTTTCTGCTTTTCTTAGCTTGAAACGAGTCCAGTTGTCAACTCATCCATCTGGTAGAGTTGTTAGCCACCGCTCGTGTACTTCAAGGTGCCTCAGTTCCTTAGGCGAGTTTGATTCTTTTTATGACATTCCGATCTTGAAACGATTCCAGTTGTCAACTCATACCTCTGGTAGAGTTGTTAGCCACCGCTCGTGTGCTTCAAGGTGCCTCACTTTCTTAGGCGATCTTGACTCTTTTATGCTTTTCTACGCTTCAAACGAGTCCAGTTGTCAACTCATACCTCTGGTAGACTTGTTAGCTACCACTCATGTACGTCAAGTTGCCTCAGTTTTTTAGGCGATCTTAATTCTTTTCATACCCTTTTGAGGATGAAACAAATCCATTTGCCTAGGAATACCTCTGGTAGAGCTGTTAGCCACCGCTCGTGTACTTCAATGTGCCTCAGTTCCTTAGGCGATCTTGATTCTTTTTATGACTTTCTGAGCTTGAAACAAGGCCAGTTGTCAACTCATACCTCTGGTAGAGTTGTTAGCCACCGTTCGTGTACTTCATGGTGCCTCAGTTTCTTAGGCGATCTTGATTCTTTTTATGACATTCCGATCTTGAAACGAGTCCAGTTGTCAACTCATACCTCTGGCAGAGTTGTTAGCCACCGCTAGTGTACTTCAAGGTGCCTCAGTTTCTTAGGCGATCTTGATTCTTTTATGCATTTCCGAGCTTCAAACGATTCCAGTTGTCAACTCATACCTCTGGTAGAGGTGTTAGCCAACGCGCGTGTACTTCAAGGTGCCTCAGTTTCTTAGGCGATCTTGATTCTTTTATGCATTTCCGAGCTTCAAACGATTCCAGTTGTCAACTCATATCTCTGGTAGAGGTGTTAGCCAACGCGCGTTTACTTCAAGGTGAGTCAGTTTCTTAAGCGATCTTGATTCTTTTTATACCCTTCTGAGCTTGAAAGAAATCCATTTGCCAAGGCATACCTCTGGTCGAGTTGTTAGCCACCGCTCGTGTACTTCAATGTGACTCAGTTTCTTAGGCGATCTGGATTCTTTTTATGCCCTTCTGAGCTTTAAACGAGTCCAGTTGTCAACTAATATCTCTGGTAAAGTTGTTAGCCACCGCTCGCGGACTTCAATGTGTCTCATTTTGTTACTTATTTTACATGGTGTCCATAAAGTTCGTGTGCACTTAAAAACAATTATTACTTGAATTGTATTTGCGATAGAAATAATCTGCATAAATATTATTAAGTTTAATGTACCTAGTTTTAATTATATCTAAAATAACCAATGTGGTTTCAGGCATTACTGTAAATCAGTTGGCAAATATTTTCCGTGAACTGCAAAATCGTATTACCCTTTGTATTGCTAATGATGGAGGACATGTGGTAACTTAAATGAAATTTCAATTAAATCTTAAAAAAATAAAGATTTACTTTTTTCTAATCCTTTTTACAAATTATTTATATCGCAAATACAAAGAAAGTTACAATTTTTAAAGTGCACACGAACTTTATAGACAACCTGTATAACGAATAATATATATATATATATATATATATATATATATATATATATATATATATATATATATATATATATAAATATCATCACTATAATCAAATCATATATGCTGATGTCTGGCTGTCGGTTCCTAGGAACGGAGCTGCTTGACCCTAATACGTCGAATACTACAGGAGAGTCCATCATATATATATATATATATATATATATATATATATATATATATACAAGTAAAATATCGCAAATACAAATAAAGTTATAATTTTTTTAAATTGCACATGAACTTTATAGACACCCTGTATATATATATATATATGAAAATCATTAAAAGAATTAGTCTGAAAATGAAACATTTTACCTCAAAATAATAAACGGGGGATGGGGACAAATAAAATTGCGTAAAGATATTTTAATTGCGGGAATTAATAACCCACAGAGGTGTTGATATGTCGCTAAATAAAAATAAAAAACAGAACTGATACCTGTGATTTTAAATCGCTATTAGTCATCCAGACGGAGTTCGTTGGCACTGAAATATTCTAAGCAGACACAAACCAAATTTTGAAAATATTCTGTCCACGTTTTCTATAAAGATGAACCATGTCAATTAATGACATAGAATATTAGACACAGGTATGTCTTCTGCACTAACGAATGCCTTTAAATATTACGTAAATTACGTTACCGTCTGTTTCGGAGCAAGGGCGTGGAGTAATCAGATAAAAAGAAAGAGAAGGGAAGACTTGAGGGCGATTCGATAAAGAAAATCAGATGAAAGACTAAAAAATACAAAAAAGAACGGAAAAAGGAAAACAACGGGAATTTCTTTCCCATTGACATACTTAAGATATTATATTTAAATAAGTTCATCGAAATGATGTTTGATAACTACCGTCGTTTTAGGAAGAGAAAACGGCTGTTTTTAGGGCAATGCACCCAAGTCGCACCGTCTCTGTTACTTACTGAAAATCAAATCATCCGTTTTTTTTCACATGGAGAAAGATTTTTGTCGTATTAAATAGCACAATGCATATGGTTTGTATTGGCTATTTTAATTGTCTCCAGTAGGGAAAATTTGCCGCGAGGGAGAAATGAGTAAGAGAGACTCACCAATCCTAGCATTGTCAGACCTACATGTTTCTATCGAGGCGAAAATCCACAGTGGTGAATTTTTGTGGAGAGTAACCGCTTTGTTTACCGGAAGGTCTTGCTAATATCTAATTCGTCATTTTTACGGCCAAGCACTGTCACATACTTTTTCATTTTTTTTTCGGAGCTTGTAACCCTATCAAACACAGCGTGTTTCAGAACAATATATATTTCCAACCATCTGTGTGGCTGTTTTCAGTTGAGACCTTTTTCTCTTCCTAATTCTAACCCTTATCTTATTCTCCTTTATTTTACAACATCACACACATAAGAAAAGGTTAAGCAGCATCTTCGTAGATAACGACGACGACAGAAGCAGAAAAACATGCGGAAAGAGATAATGTTTCTTACGATGCGTATAAAAACACAGAACGAAAGGCAAGAATGGCAAAGCTGAGAAAATGAAGCAAGTGAGAAAAAAGCAAATAGAAAAATAAAACGAAGGAAAGATTTGTGTAAATCCGCAGTGAAGCAAAGGAAAATGAAAATCTAAATATTGACACCCTTGACCTTCGAAAGATAAGGGCTTAAATACATTAGCTAAACATTCAAATGTATCATAAATTTGCTGTCAGCTAAATTTCTTTAAATAACAGTTACTTAGCCTAATATAATATGGCAGTAAGCCTCCTGAGGTAACGCCTTAGTAAGGGCTCTTACAGGTTTGCAGTGAAATATAAGATAAATGTTTTCGTGAATTTTTAGTTGCATTTTTAAGCAATTTTAAAACTTCGTCATGTGGTTTATTTGCTTCTTAGATTATTTTTGTTTGGAAGAAAATAAGAAGATTTTCCATCGATGGCAACCGAAAGCGAATGATAATAATAATATATTGTAAATTTTACAAGTATATGAGCAAACTAAATTTTTTGTTATTAAACTTCACGCACATAAGGCTTGGTAGTGGGAATGTTAGTATCAAAATGACAGTGTCCTAAATGAGATGTTTGATACAAGTGGAAGGGGAGCAGGTAGTCGGGGAAGATTATGTGGGTGTTATATACTGTACCTATGAACACTAATAGGTATGTCCCAATCCTCATAAATACGTTGGACACTATTGTAAGTGGGGGTAATATCCACAACTAGCAGTGGTTTACCTACTTCACGCCGCTGGCGAGTATTGTATTTTGTTGAAGTTATAAAGATAACCATTTCATTTCCAACTTCCGGTTTGGTAATACCTCATGCAGTAACCCTCCCTAGGTTACAACACTATCTCTCTCTCTCTCTCTCTCTCTCTCTCTCTATATATATATATATATATATATATATATATATATATATATATATATATATATATATATCACATCTGTTTAAAACCCTTGTTTTTGTCATATAGGAAAATCCAATATAGCGCGTAAACGAAATATTCGGCGAAAAATCCCGTTCGTCAGTAACATTTTTAACACCTCATAGAATGTAAAGTTCTCAATGCAAACCTGTGATAAACTGTTTTCCTGAATCCTTGATGACTTGGCTGTCCGAAAATAACAGCATTAAGATGAAATAATGGAAACTGACCGTGAAAAACACAATTATGCGCCACACTGTTTTGATCAATTAGTAAACTTCTGGACCTTTTAGGGCGATGTTATAGGGTCCAGACGGCTAATTTTTACACATGGAATTATTCACTGATAATAAATCTTCGATTTGCCTGTGGAAAATGTCACTCGGCGGTTATCAATAAAAAATTATGGTCAATTTTGTATGAAAAATCACTTTTTCTTCTTTAAGAAAATTTTTTTTCACTTCAAAACAATTTTTTTTCAAACTTCAATCCTTTGTCTTTACGTTGGTGTAAATATCATTGAATAAAATTATGTATTATATTTGGCAGCATATATGTCTACAACGCATTTATTTCGTCTTCAAGTTTTGATTTTAAAGGAAAAAAATTACAGCCTGACGATGGAGACATGATGTCTTTGAAAGTACTTGCTTCTATAAAAAATACACTAGATCCGTCTGACAACAATTTTATACGTAAGGATCGCATCATTCAGTGGATTTGTAGTAGTTTAATGCTTATATTAAGTCTATTAGCGAAGAGATTTCGCCATTAATCGCATTAATATTGCTAATTGATTCAATGTATGATTATTTCTTTATAATATATATATATATATATATATATATATATATATATATATATATATATATATATATATATATCAGTTTGTTCATATCTATCTATCTATCTATCTGTTATATACCGTACCTATGAACAATAATGGGTATGTCCCAATCCTCATAAATGGGTACTATTGTAAGTGGGGGTAACATCCATTCTAAATAGTCCACCACGAGCACTGATTTACGTACTTCACGCCGCTGGCGATTATTGTAATTTGTTGATGTTTAAAGATTACTATTTCATTTCCAAACTTCATTCTGCTTATTCCTTTATAGGTTACAATAGTGGGTAAAAATTTTACAAAAATGAAGAATGATCCATGACATGAAGAGGTCATGGCTAAAGTATTTAGAGATGTACCCAGGCTGGGGTTTGCTCTTCAAAGTGAAAATGCTTAGGGAACAGCTGTCTAAATACAGTTCGAGTGGAACTGACATCACACCAATGAAATACGAAAGTAATTAAGATGGTTCACTGCACTGGACGTGGCAGGGCGACTCTTAGCCGTAAAGGTTAGAAATGGTTGAACAAAGGAAGGTAGTTCGTCTGGACAATTACTTTTTATTGAAATAGCGAGAGAATAGCGAAAGGCTTTCAACGTTTCGTCTGTGGGAAAGGGTTTGTAGAATGAAAAATAATCCATCACCCACAAGGAAGCGTTCACATTTTTGGAAAGTGAGAATTTTGCAGCTCCTGCCTATTTTTGCCAGAGATACTCCATTTTCGGCTTGATCGAGCTCTTGTGAAGGTAGAGAGTAGAAGGGTGAGTCAGATACTTGCCAAAGCGGTCCAGGGAGCAGTCATTTTTTCCTGCATCTTTAGCGATGTATGTTACTGGGGAAGTACGGACAAGCAACTAATTTTTTTGTTTGGGATTTGGATTTAGTGAAAATCGGCACTCCAGGTACGTATCTTCTCTGAGTGAACGACTATTCATCGTGATATGCGAAATTTCAGGGTCCACTCAGTAATATAATTGAAAGGAAGTTGTGGAGAGAAATGTTCGCCTGTTTTCTAAAGGGACATCACACACAAAAGAAGTACATTCTTGCATTAATTTCCTTTTTGTAATCGGTTTAACTCAGAAAAGCAGAAAAGCCATCAAAACAGAGGGGTTACAGGGTGTGCAAGAATTAGGAGCAGAAACATTAATAATGGGCGGGAAGAGAAAAGAGTAATCAGGAGAACAGTAAATAGCGATTTACATTGCATTTAAATTTTTACAAGGGAGTAAATCTACTAAAATACAAGGGGTTACTGGGTGTGAAAGAATTAGGAAAAGAAACATTAATAATGAGCGGGGGGAGAAAAGAGTAATCAGGAGGAAAATAAATAGTCATTTACATTGCATTTAAATTTTGACAGATTAAAGCCAACTGCAATGCATGGGGCCAGAAGGGAGCTCCACTTGCAAAACAAATATTTCAACGAAGATTTTACAAATATATGTTTTCCTTATGCAAGCCAGATTCTTTTAATAGAGCTCATGACAACATTAATATTGTTACTAATGGATATACGTCTTCGCGTATTGAGTATTTGTTTAATCTTATCAAAGTTTTCCCCTATAGATATTCACTACACATTCTCCGTGAAGCAATTTTTTTCTTTTATGTGCCGTGTCCGTTCAGGACGTGACAATGTTGTTTCTGTGTAACCTACTTGTCTTCGTAGCTCTTTTTTTCTTTTCTCTATCTCTCTTAATCCTCTTTCGCCAATCATTAACATAAGATCTTTAAAGAGGTTATTCGATGTTTTCCTCTTCCTATCTTGTTTTTATATGTTCTGTCAGTAGCAAACTATTGAGAACAAAAACTATGAAATTAGGACTTTCTCTTCAGGTGGTGAACGGGGGAAATTAGAGCGATTCATTTCCGTAGAATTGGTATGGCGTCTCCTCGGTGGAAACGTCTGAACTGGTGGAAATAGCAATATAGTAGTGTCAGGCTTGCTGTGTTGGTTATATGGAAACTAAATCAGAGACAAGATCACGCAAACGATTTTGAAATGTAGCGTTTACAGATGTCATTTGACGATTGACGTAGGAAACAACAGAAATGAGACTGTCAAAGAAAGTGCGAAGAAATAACTAGCCATCAGGTTTACGAAGAGAGAATGTCTACCCTTAACGAAACAAGGGCCACCCAAAATGCAAACTATGAAGTTGAAACGTAAGAATCGAGCAAGTAAATTCGATGCTGGAAGTGTTATGAGAAAGGATTGAACATGTGATAAAAATTGGCTATTTGAATAGATGAAGATGCTTTCAGAATCTAAGTAAAGGATTAAGAAACAGGGAAATTTCGATAGAAACAAAGAAAATGGCAGTGAACTTGTTATGTAATGTCGGCCCATCTACATAGCAATGAATGTTGGACAATATCCTCACGGATGAAGAAGAGACGCGGTTCAGAATAAGGATGCTGGGAATACCTCGGACTGAACATGTTAGTAACAAGGTAGTTTTAGGTAAAATACAAATAAAAAAAGACATTACCTTTAGAATCGGAAATAGATAATTTCTAAAACGCATAATGAGAAATGACGGTTTAGAAAATTTGAAACCCACAGGATCTATTGAAGGCAATGGGGACACAGGGAAGAAAATGGCATTGGACAATTATGTAATATCACTCCTTCACTATTATAATCAACGGTGAACAATAAATCAATGCTTCGTACTATTATAGCTACGGCAGTTGAAATTTTGGTGTCGTTTATAAAATACTCCTATATGTTTTAATATACCGGGTGTAACAGTTAAATTGTCCAAATCATGTAACAGTAAAATTGTCCAAATCCTGTAACAGTAAATTCAATTTTTCATGAGCTTCCATTTCTGAGCTATGATTAATTAATGATGAACATGTCATTTTCGCTTATGATAGATTTCATCACGATTCTTCTGTTAAGCTTGGAGAGCAATTATACATACTTATTGCTCAAAGTGTAATGAAACATCGGAAATTCCAGTAAGATATCATTAATCATTACTCGGATACAGCAGTTCAAATCTTAATCTAAAAATGGACAATTTTGCTGTTACAAGATTTGGACAATTTTGCTGTTACACGATTTGGACAATTTTGCTGTTACACGATTTGGACAATTTTGCTGTTACACGATTTGGACAATTTTGCTGTTACACGATTTGGACAATTTTGCTGTTACACGATTTGGACAATTTTGCTGTTGCACCCGATAATCAATAATTAATATCATTATTATTATTTTGGTCTTTACAAAGAATTATATGCATTTTGATCACAGAGGCTGTGTTGAAAATTATTCATATCAATATCAAAGTAATCAAGAGAAATCAACAGAAAAACCCGTTTCCTCTCTCGTCCTTTGAGGTTTTTGAATTTCTGAATAATGCTTTGAACTTCTGAAACTAGTATTTCAAATTGCTTAAGTACAGATTTACCGACATTCCCCTCATTAAGGACAGTCATAGTGTGTAGACTGAACGCCCCTATCCCCCAATAACTCCTTTAATCTTAAACATGGCGAGTGATGTCGTTATAATTAGCAATGACGGACATTGAAAATGTTATCGTCGATTTAATTCCAATTTTGAGACGCACAATTTGGCACTACCGCACCGGCATTCTCCGCACCCATTTTACAGGAAGTGAGAAAGTCTAATGTAAGGAAGGTAACTCAGATATCTCTGTTCCGTCCGCTACGCGTATGAATAATTGTGAACTTGTATTTTGTGATAAAATTAAAAATTATTTTAAAATTAATTAATTTTTTCTTTACATTCCTCTTTCTTTGGGCACCTTGAGGCGGTGTAATGGTAAACAAGCTTGTCTCGCGAAAACAATTAAGACTGAGTAGTGAGTTAGCTCCACACTTGGTGCCTCCTACTTCCAGCTTTGGGCCACATCTTAGCTACGCTTAGACAACCAATATATTCCTCTTTCTTGATATGTCAGTTTGTTCGTAGAAATCCCTTTTGTGAGAGTATGTTTTCAAATCTGAGATTTTTTAAGAATATCTATATATCGATCTATCGCTTTCTCTCTTTATATATATATATATATATATATATATATATATATATATATATATAATATTTGTGGTTAATATACACATACGTATATATATACACATATATATATATATATTACATATAAATATATATACATACATACATACTCACACACACACACACAAGCATATATATATATATACATATATATATATATATATATATATATATATATATATATATATATATATATATATATATATATATATATATTAAATTTCCAAGAGGATAGAATCCAGGAAGAACTCAATGTCCAGGACAGAAAAAAAAACTCCGAGAATAAAAAAAATCAAATTTAGTGAGAGTGTATGTATAAGAGTTGGGGGCGAATGTGAGAGTTAAAAGACAGCTATAGAGAGGGGTAACAGAAGAACAGGAAGGCCTAAAAGTGAAGGTGGGGATTAAGTTTTAAAGATGGGGGGGGTAAAAGACGGTTTAAGTGAGTGAGATACCGATAAGTATGAATATTTTCCGATGTCCAATTCATTACTGAATTGCTGACCTAAATTAAATTAAACCTTCACTTTTAAGCCTTCCTGTCCTTCTCTCGTCTGTTAACCCTCCCTATAGCTTTCATTTAACTCTCACATTCGCCCCCCACTCATACATAGACTCTCACTAAATTTTATTTTTTTTATTCCCGAGGTGTTTTTTCTGATTTCTTTTTGAATTTGTTGGTCTGATTAATTGGATCGTAATTACGATTCCAATGTAATAAATTATAAATAACCATGGAATATTAGTGTTTAAGCCTTTTTATTATATATATATATATATATATATATATATATATATATATATATATATATATATATATATATATATATATGTATATATTTTATTATATATATATATATATATATATATATATATATTTTATTATATATATATATATATATATATATATATGTGTGTGTGTGTGTGTGTGTGTGTGTGTGTGTGTGTGTGTGTGTGTGTGTGTTATATATATATATATGTGTGTTGATTTAAAAGAGGAATAAATACGATACTAGAGCAACAATCTTTATTTTAGGATAAATCATAGTACATATTTCATAGTCAGATTTCACAAATATATGGTCAGATTTATTAATGTTCTTCACTATGGTATGTAAACTTTACTGAAACTGGCTTGTATATTTATGGAAAGTGATGTCGTTTATAATGTTTAAAATATCCATTTCAAAACCTGGTAAGCCTTCTTTGAGAGCTGCAGTTTTTAAATGTCTAAATCCACAAGAATCCACCGTTTCTGGAACATCTCGATCCAGAAGAAAGAAATGAGTTTTCCATTTCATTCTTCTCATGATATCCTTCGTTTTTAACAAGAGTTTTCGGAATATTCCTGTTTGTTTGCGATGTTTATATTTATTTTAATACTGTAACATGGAAAAATCGATTTCGGAATTTCGTTAAAAAACATTCCCATCGCAAACAGAAAAACAGAATATGTATACATAGAAGATTGCACTTCAATCCTTGATATTGTGCACTTTTACCCAAACATATAGCATAATTTAAAACTATATTTTATCAGATATATATATATATATATATATATATATATACACATACATTATATATATATATATATACACACATACATTATATATATATATACACACACATTATACATATATATATATATATACACACATTATACATATATACATATATATATATATACATATATATATATATATATACACATTATATATATATATATATATATATATATATATATATATATATATATATATATATATATATATTATAAAATGGACAAAGTCCGACAATTATTTTAAGACATTTTTATAGACACATATATTTAAGTAAATGCTCTGTTTTATAATAAACAGTATTAATAACATTTACCGGCTTGAATTTTCGTCTGTAGCTGTTTTTCTATGAACGTTATATTTTGGACATGTTTATTCGTCCATGTTTAAAAAATACTTTCGGCAAGAACGTATATACACGTTTACGCCAGAGAAACTGGTTATGCTTGGTAATAAAGGTATTAGTGATAAAAGTCTTACTATTTAACCCATAGCTGGAAAAACTCAGCTCTCCGATAAACAATTCCGAGCCATTATCTATTAAACCTTTCACACATTCAAGCGCAAATCACCTGGTATTTCCAAACGTTCACCCATCTAGTTACTGACCAGGCCGAGGTTACTTAACTTCGATGATCTTACGGGAACAGGTGTTTCAACGGCACATGGATATAAGCCATGAGTATTTTTAATGATGTATAACATAATAAGAAATGGTATTACATTTTTATGCATATCAATCAGATTAATTATTCCAGTTACATAATGAGATATTCCCTTATTTTAAGACATTTTTTAATGTTTATAATTTCTTTTTATAGATACAGATATTTAAGTAAATGCTCTGTTTATAATAAACAGTATTAATGACATTTACCGGCATGAATGTCCGAGAAATTTTCATAGAAAATATTCGTTCTGCGACAGGAATCGAACCTGTATCCTATACGGAACCCTCATATAGCCAGACGTGTCTTAACCGATCGAGCCACGGTGGAATTTACTGCTTTTTAAAATTCAATCTTCCATGAATCTCTCACCTACATTCATATATTTTCAAAGCGTATCCAAATGTAAACAAATGACAACATTGTACAAATTCGTGAGAAAAATTGTGTCAGTCTCTCAGAAATTACAAGATGGCGTCAAAATTTTGTTAATGGATGTCTATGCATTTTATTAGTAAATTACAATGTTTATTAACTTTTTACATATATACTCACCCCTGGACAATTAGGATTGAAATGAGTATGAGACAAAGTCATGCACAAATTTGTAAGGATAATTGAATCCGTCTCTTAGAAATGACTTATTGTTTTACTTTCAAAAAATTAAAATAACGAGCTGGCGTTAAACATTTCTTAATGATTGTATATAAGCTGGACGTGATAACCAGTTGGATTTATAAGCTTTTATCTGTTATCAACAATTCTTTCTGCAATGAATGATGTATTATTTAAAAAAAGAGACAAATATACAGTCATTAACAAATATTTAAGATGTCGGAGATGATACAAGTTTATTTTCATCTTTTTCATTCCCTTTCATAATAGGAAATTGCAAGATTCAATTGTCTTTATTGCATCAACCATTGCTCACGCATTATTTATGGCCAAAATATCTTTGTCGTTGCCAAATTAGCAGCCATTGATTTAGTAATTGTGTGATGAATTAGGATTTGAATATGCGCAGAAAATCATCGATTTTACTAATACCAATGGCCTGAATTTTGTTTGACGCTACTCAGACCACGGACTTATTGCAGCAAATCTTCTACGTTTACTAGTATAAGGAAACTCCAAAATTTATGGAAATTTACCGAGAATGGGATAAATAAACAACCAAAGAAAACCAGTAATAAAGATTGCCATTTTAAGAAGCGAAATTCCAAATTGTTCTTTTAAGAAGATACGTGCTTCTATGCTCCCAAATCTTACAAATGCCAGGACTATGACACGTAGGCTCCGTATGGGATATAAGTCTGGTTTGATATCATTCAAAGAAGTCTGAACAATGGAATCTCATTTGACCATTGTAGCAACTTCATTCCCAACATGCCACGTCGAATCCAATCAGTAATCAAAAGCAACTGACGACTCGCAACTCGCCGCTGAATTTTTTGAATTGAAATGAATAGAGGACATGCAAAAAAAAAAAATTAAAGAATAGAAAAATTATCTCTTGGTGCGTTGCTTTTAATTTAAAATAATAACATTACAAGTTGGCCTTAAACTTGTTTTAATGAGTGTATATACATTCAATTTGTAAATTACAATGTTTATTAACGTTTTACACATATACATGTCCCTTAAGGAACTGTGTTACTGATCAATCCAAATTCGTAAATAATTACATTGGATGCACTAAAACCTGACTAGAAAGAACACTCACGTCACATCCTTTTGAATCTAGCTCAATTAGGTCTCATTTAAATAGGAATCCAGTTCAATTAGGTCACATTTAAATAGGACTAGTTCAATTAGGTCACATTTAAATAGGACTCTAGTTTAATTAGGTCTCATTTAATTAGGACTCTATTTCAAATACCTCTCATTTAATTAGGACTCTAGTTCAAATACGTCTCATTTAATTAGGACTCTAGTTCAAATACGTCTCATTTAATTAGGACTCTAGTTCAAATACGTCTCATTTAATTAGGACTCTAGTTCAAATACGTCTCATTTAATTAGGACTCTAGTTCAAATACGTCTCATTTAAATATGACTAGTTCAATTAGGTCACATTTAGATAGGACTCTAGTCCAATTAGGTCTCATTTAGATGGGACTCTAGTCCAATTAAGTCACATTTAAAAAAGAATCTAATTCAATTATGTCACATTTAAATAGGAATCTAGTTCAATTAGGTCACATTTAAATATGACTCGTTCAATTAGGTCACATTTAGATAGGACTCTAGTTCAATTAGGTCTCGTTTTATTAGGACTCTAATTCAATTATGTCGTATTTAAATACAGATGGAGACTTACCAAACTCTATCTGCAACATACCCGTTGAAAATACAAATATAATAGACTTATCCACATGTAAAAAGGCTACAAATAAGGCAACCATTATTAATAAAAAAAGAAAAAGCTAACATTCAATAATACCAACTATGAACACGGCCAAAATGTTCTGACCATGTTTGGAAAAGAAAAGATTCCTATAACTCTAGATACGTACATAAAACAATACATAAATTCAGTTAAATATAAAAATAATTCTTGATAATTGTTAAAATTAAAACGAATGCACTCAGACATAAAAATGTATTTAAAAAAATTCTGTACAATTTATGTCCAAAAAATGAGGGAATTACAAAAAAACATGAAAAATTAAATAAAACCTTAACCACAGTACCATATTGTTTTTAATGAAACTTGTATAAAAGTAAGATTGCTGTCCAATTACACATTTATATATACAGGGTGCGGTGGGTAAATGGTCGCCATTTTATATTTTAATTTCGCGCATGCGCCTCGTTGGCCTTTATTTGTCCATTTCACAGTATAGTAGGATCAGTTATGCACTGTCAGTCTGAAAAGGATCCACCATGACACCAGGAATTTGGAAATGGCATACTGTACTATTTGGCGTTCGCACATGAAGTTCCAATACGAAGGTTTCAAAGTATTTGAGTGTCAATCTGAGGACACCACAGAGGATTCGAGACGATTTCGATGAGTCTAATGGTGATTACGAAGGTGTTTGAAGTGATAACTCGGTATGGAGAGCTTATGTCTTCGTTCATCTTCCCACATGGCTTCGGACACAACATGGAGACGTGCATCAAGTGCCGTGAGGTGGGTAGTACTGCTCTGGGGCAAGATTGTGGTTACTGGAAGACCCTTATGTCGGTCAGCAGGACTCTGCACTATGCCACAAAGCAGGAGAATCCAGTCATGGCTGTCAGACAAATTCTGCGACCACATCACTCCTTACATCTGGCCACCAAACTCCGCAGACTGCAAATCACTTGATTATTATCTGTGGGGCGCATTTGAGCGACAGATTAACAAAACTCTTTGTAACGCCAAAGATGAACTGAAGGCAAGGATTATAGCAGTATTCACCAACTTAAACAAGTAGAACGTCCAAAAGAGTTGCAGGAGATTCCGAAATCGTCTGGAGGCTGTGGATGAAGCCAACAGCGATTTTATTGAATAAATATATTCTTTATTATTTCAAGATATTTTTGGTAAAAATATGTGATAGAATTAAATGTCAGTGCTATTTTGATTGTTTGCGTAACTTAAAATGCAATTTATGCAACGCACTCTCTATATAGATATCTGTGTAAGAAAGAGAGAGTGATAGTGTGTGTGTCGGAGTGTGTGTGCGCACGCGCGTGTGTGTGATTATGCGAAGTCATGTTTTAATGAATTGGAATGTTTATTTAATGTCTATGAAAGAAAACTTTGCTACATACCAATTTTCAGTTCAGTTATCATAATACAATCAATGTCAAATTCTAGTGATTTTAATTAAAAGTGAACATTTTTAGTGCCACAACAAGTTTGGTTATATCTAAGTGCTGCCAATATACATACATTTTTTAAAATTTTCGGTGGGTCCGCTTTTATCACTTCATAATTCTAACCTGATCAGAGGGGGGCTCCGTCAAGATATTTTGATCTAGACACACCGAATGCTGCTTGGAATGTACTGAATGTGTTTTGCCGCAATCACCATAATGGCTGACAGGACACGAGAGTGTCACGAATGCAAGAGTGTGTAAATATTCTAACTGGGCACAGGATAAAATTGTACCAATTGTCTGATAAGGATATCTCGTTAATAATTGTTACAAGAAACATTCAGTATTTTCGTTTACAAAATATATAGTGGCTTGCCTTTAAAGTTATCTTGGAATAAGGTTCATTTATTTTACCAAACTAGTAAAGGAACAACGATCCTATCTGTCTCCCTCTCACCTTTACTTTCTCATATATATATATATATATATATGAAGAAATATAGTCTTAAGGTGTGCTATATTTATGGGATAAAGTGCTCAATATTAGAGATAGAGCCTGACAATTGCGTCTAGCATGAAACAGACCTCCACCTCTAAGTGTTGACTTCTATGTTCACTTTTATATATATCTATATCTATATATATATATCTATATGTATATATATAGAGAGAGTTATACATATATATATATATATAAGACATTTTTATGCTTATACGTTCCTTTTATAGATACAAATATTTAAGTAAATGCTCTGTTTATAATAAACAGTATTAACAAAATTTACCGGCCTGAATGACCGAGAAATTTTCATAGAAAATATGCGTCCCGACAGGAATCGAACCTGTATCATATACGGAACTGTCATATAGCCTGACGTGCCTTAACCGATTGGGCCACATAGGAGCGTTCAGTTAGCAAGGTCAATTTTACTGCTTTTAAACTAAAATCTTCCATGATTTTCTCTCATTCATTCATATCTGCTCAAATTGTATCCAAATGTAAACAAATGACGTCACACATTATGAAATGAACAAAGTGCGCCAATTATTTTTTAAGAGATTTTTTTATGTTTATACGTTATTTTTACATATATATATATATATATATATATATATATATATATATATATATATATATATATATATATATATATATATATATATATATATATATATGGAGAGAGAGAGAGAGTTATATGTATATGTATATATGTATATATATAAATAAATTAATTTAATTTTTTATTTTTTTCCAGGAGTTGTTTTTTCTGTTTTCTTTTTGAATTTGTAGGTCTGATGAATTGGATCGTATTTACGATTCCAATGGAATAAATTATGACCATGGAATATTAGTGTTTAAGTCTTTTTATTATATCCTTACTCTGTTCTGGACATTGAGTTCTACCTGGATTCTATCCTCTTGGAATTATTTTTTATACACATATGTATGTGTATCTATGCATATTTATTTATATATTTTAGATATATGATTGCATATGTATGTGTATATTTTCACTAATATTATCTCTCTCTCTATATATATATATATATATACCCATACATGGAGGATAAGGAGCAAGTAAAAAGACCTTTATACATTTGACATATATCGGTATTTTATTTCAGCTTCTTCTGAAATATTTCCAATTTTTTAATTTTTTGAATGAAGATAAATTTTCATTAATTTCCCAGGCATTTCTGATCAAGCGATAAAAAAATACTCTTATGTTGTTGAAAGAAAATGTCGAAAAAATTCTGATGAAGGTAAAACAAAATAGGAAAATGTCCCAAATAAATTAATTATTTCTTACCTGTTCCTTATTAAATATTTTTTCCGGATTTAATCCTTATTTTTAATTTCTATCTATCTATCTATCTCATATACATACATATATATATACATACATATATATATATATATATAGAGAGAGAGAGAGAGAGAGATAGAGGGGGAAGTGAGAGAGAGACAGATAAGCAGACAGACAGAGACAGAGAGAGAGTGAATGAAGTGCAAGTTATAGTTATACATTCATTGGATACGCAATTACTACATTATCGCGCTAGTTAACTTAGCACTGACAATATAAAAATCAAAGCTAATCGGATGTCAAAATCCGACAATGCAACACAAGGCAAGAAATCAGACAAATACCTAGCAATATACTTAGACACTTATAATAATAGTATCCCTAAAAAAATCAAATAAGATTACAAATCCCTAAAAAAATCAAATAAGATTACAAATCCTAGAAGCAGTAACAATAAAAGCAAAAAAAAACAAACAATATCAATAGAACTTCATTCAATGCAGGCAAATTCCTGCTAAATATATTTTATACTTTAATAAACGGTAAGATAAAATCAATTTATTTGTGAAGACGCTAATTCAGCGTTGTTTTTTTTTTCAAATGTCAAATCTTTTTTTAGGATATAAGCGACACTTTCAACGAGAATGTTAGTGACTATGTCTTTTTCCCTGTTGCATGGGGCGCTTATATACTTCATGTCATCCTGTTGTCTGCGTGTGCACCTTCAAAGTGTAACTTGATTGTTTACATATCCGTGACAGCCATATCATGTGAACCGCAAATCTGTACCTGGTGGCTGTGAGAACGCATTCCAAGTTAACTATCTGATTCGGCTGGCTACCTTGATGCCCTGTTGTGACGCTGTGGGGAGAAAATCTTCTTAGTTAACGTGTGGTGAATACAAAATACAAATAACTCTCTTTTGTCTGCTGTTTTCAAATTTACGAGTCAGTGCATAATTTTATTTTGGCCAATAGAAAAATGGATTGGCTCCGGGCTGAAGGAAAGACCTTGGCAAATTTTAACGAGCCTATGTGAAAATTTATTTTGCTCATTGAAAAAGGGAATGACTTACAAACTGAGAGATAAGTAACGAGCCAATGTGAAATCGCTTTGAATAAATTGGCAGAGAAATTTGAGTCAAAGCAGAGAGAGAGAGAGAGAGAGAGAGGGGTGGGAGAGAAACGCAGAAAGAAATAGGAGACAGAAACGTCTAGAGTTCCACACGTCTGAATAACGGCGGTGTCAAATTACATGCTGATACGTTATCAGCCTCTAATGATAGCAGTGCAAGTTCAAGGAACTCTATTCAACTCCAAAGCTAAGTAACTTACAATATATCTTTTCATGCTGAATAAAACCGTCTGACTTTTATGTGGAAAAACGAACTCTCTCAATTTGTTTTAAACGTTGTGGAATATTAGTTTTTGTACGATGATTTAATTTAAACATTTTCTCTTCTTGACAATTCATTGAAACTACGAACTTTAATTGTTTGATTCCTTTTCCTGAAACAAGATACTGACAATTTCAAATGTGTAAATTTGTAAATAAATTCCTTATCTTGTTTTGTTAAATATAGCACGTGTGTTTCCTCGTCGTTTTCTCTCGATAACTCAAAGGCTCGTACATTTTGGAGTCATTACAGGTCAACCTCAATGTTTTTATTGGCATTAAATTCGCTTCAAATCATTTGCTAATTCGCTTGTCGGCCTACAAAACTGGATCAAGGTGTCGCCTCATTAATCCATAGAGAAAGAACCTAATCGTGGGAATACCAAACCTGCGACAGCACATCCCGGAAAAAAAACGGAAACACCGGAGGAATATCGGCGCCAACACGATTGTGGGGATTGAGAATGTTTGGTTTGTTTGGATATTGTGTTACATCCTACACTCATGGGGAGGTGGTTTAGTAGAAATTTCCTGTCGGGTATCAACACCTACTTTTTTTTCTTTTTTTTTGTGAAATACTGATTTTGGGTTGTCTTTGGGGCCGAGAAATTTTCAGCACCACGTCAGAGATAAATATTGTAAATCTAGATAGAGAGATTAAAACTTATATAGGCGAACATTTACACTTTATAACACAGGTGAAAATCAGATCACTCATTTACATACACCGATAGATTTAAATAAACACATTTGTCTGAATGAAGAGGTACACGCACCTAAATAAATATTTATGTGTATTTTAATAAATCTACTTACAAGAAATAGGCTTGTCCTTTTCTTAAGCTCTGACCAACACTATAAGTACATCAAAGTGAGTCTGAAATGCCACTCCTACTCTCTGAGACGTTTCATCTGGCCTAATCAACGAATCAGTGATAAGGTCATCGGTACAAAGTACAAGATATGATACAAATGGAAGAAAATGAAATTTCTCTGAAATTAACTGTCCCGTGGGATAAAGGAAATTAATCAAAGATGACTTGCTAGTTGAACACAAATTGTCTACGAACATTTCTTGTATGAAAAGAAAAAAAAGAGGTTAATGGATATATCCTGAACGCTTTTAAATTCAAACTTATGAATCTAATTTATCAACATACTTACCGTTAACGAATATTGTCTGCAGTTGGGTGATTCTAGAAGCCTCTCTGGCCAGAACCGGAAGTATTCCACTACATAAAAAACGAAATATAAAAGGAAGACTTTAGGTATGAATTATGGGACGGCAGTGTTTGCTGGCGAGTTTTGCGGAGGCAGTTAAACTGAGCCGTAAGTCGGTCGGTCTTTTATTTTAACAGAACCTAATCCGCTGAAATTTTTCATACTCCACCCATTATATTACAAAATTAGTTTGGGGCGGAGGTATCTCTATTTTTGTTAAATTTCTTATAAAAATATATCCAACACATGAATTAACGCTCGTGCCATCGACTTTGCAATGTTTCACTGAAACCGTTCCGAGCGTCCGGAGCAGGGAACCATGCCACGTGACACAAAGGGAAGAAGTAAAAAAAAGTACCAATCTGTTGGATCTATTTTGCTTTTCAAACGTGCAAATCTCAGCGCCTCCATGAAGAAATATAAACACAGTCGGCCGTTCAGGGGGAAATAAACGCACTGGCGGTTCCACTTTGCATCCAACGACTTCAAAGTTAAAAGCCTACTCAAGAAGCAAGAGACAAATCGAAGGTTTAACATATTCATCTCTCTCTCTCTCTCTCTCTCTCTCTCTCTCTCTCTCCATATATATATATATATATGTATGTAAATATTTATTCACGCTTAATACATACTGCATTATTTATGCGCATTTATATGTATGAGGCTCTTCTATGCATATTTCCAATGTAACTGTTTTGATGAACTTTCCCACTTGATACCTCGAATTTATGAATTTGAACGCATTACTGGATGGTCAGCATGGTCGCATAATTCTAAAGTCGAAATTGCTAGATGTTGTTTCTTCTCTGGCAATTCTCGCTTGCGGAACTCACATCAAGCTTCTTGCTTTCCAGTCAAATGTCATCTTCAAAGATTTAAATGCAATATCAATAATTAGCTCCGGTTTCTTTAATTACTGTTCTTTTATTAGTCTCACGGCGTAATATTTATTTTCTCAGATTTTCTCACAATCGGTAACACCTTTTGCGTATTGATGGCATTGTCGCCTTGCTTACTCTGAAATGATTAAAAGTTAATGTAATTTAAAATATATTGGCGTGATTTAAATACATAAATAACAGTTTTGTGTGAAATTAATGTTTTGGGGGCGAGAAGTTAATTTAACTTCAATTTTTTAGTTTCAATAATTTCACAACAATTTATTAGACCACTTCAGAGTGACGGGACTCTTGATGTTCTTTATCAAATAATCATCATCATCACCATCATCATCATTATTATTATTATTGTTATTATTATTATTAATAATAATAATTAATACTACTACTACTACTACTACTACATTAAGTGTTCTTAAGATTTCATCTTACATTATTGGTGTTTTTTTTTTAAATCCTAACTTTTCACAACTGTAATATATCAAAATATTTGTCTTTTTACTGTCCGGCAATCACTGTCGTAGAGGAAAAATGATATCAGACAGCATTTCAGGTTTCTTTTCATTGCTTTACTGATTTAATATCAAACACAGAATTCTTTCAACTTGCAATCTGGCGACCTTCTGGCAGAGTTGACAATTATTTATTTATATCTGATTACAAATGAATTATATTACACAAATCTTGATGTTTTTTATCCCAACTTTCCACAGCTGTAATACTTCAAAATATTTGTCTTTTTACTGTCCCATTCCTTGTTCTCCCATCTATTTAAATAAAATTATGTCGTTTACTTGCAGTTGGCTCATCGGCCTTCTTCCTTGTTTATGAGCCCTAGAAATGTCAACTGTCTCTTTCTGATTCGAAGTCAGAGTGTCCTTTTTGTTTCCCTTTTCCTAAAAAGCATCCTTGTTGCTCATATGTTCAGTCTATGGCATTCCCAGCACTCTTCTATAGATCCACGTATTTCCTGTCCGGCATTCACTGTCATAGAGGAAGATGGATATTAAACAGTATATCAGCATTCTTTTCATTGCTTCACTGATCTAATATCAAACACAGTTTGGCGATCTTGTGTCAGAGTTGATAAATATTTATAGCTGACGCCAAAAAAAATATCTTATACCAAAAAAAAATACAGCCTTGTAAAAATTGAAATAAAGAATATGCAGGAATGAAAAAAAAATGCGCTTTCAAATGAAGTATGTATCATGTCCATTCAGGAATTAACTGATCATGCTTGTCTTTAATCTTGTGCTCCTTTTAGCTCTTAATACGTCTTTTTTTTTCTTTATATATTTCTCTCAGACCATCTACAATCCATTTGCTGAAGTCCATTAAGTGTGTCATGCATTGCTTTCCTCTGTCTCTCTATCCGTCCGGTGAGTGTCATATTTTCCAAGCCCTCCTTTCCGATTATGTGTCCCAGAAATTTCAGCTGCCTCTTCTTGATGTTAAATATAAGTTTCCTCTCTGATTCCATTTTCTCTAAAACCTTGTTTTTGATAACAGTTTTGAGTGAAATGAATGCTTTTTGGGGGTGGGGTTGTTAATTTAAGCTTATTTTTAAGTTTCAATCATTTCACCCCAATTTACTTGACAACTTCAGATTGAGGAGACTCTTCTTGAAGTGCTTTATTAAATATTCAATAATAATAACAGTAATAATATTAACCCACTATTGCATCAAGTTTTTATCACTTGGTGCAGAATTTATTACCTTGAGGTTTTTATCCTAACTTTCCACAGCTGTAATACTTCAAAATATGTGTCTTTTTACTCTCCCATTCCTTGTTCTGGCATCTATTTAAATCGGCTCATTAGGTAGTTTACTTGCAGTTTGCTTATTAGCCTTCTTTCTTATTTATGTGCCCTAGAAATGTCAACTGTCTCTTTCTGATTCAAAGTATAAGTGTCGTTTTTGTTTTCATTTTCCTAAAAAAACTTCGTTATTGTTCATAACTTCAGTCTATGACATTCTCAGCACTCTTCTGTAGATCTATGTGTCTCTTGATTCAAATCGCCTCTTCATCTGTGATTGAAATTGTCGAGCATTCACAGTCATAGACGAGGATTGACATCAGACAGCATTTCAGCTTTATTTTCATTGCTTTACGGATTTAATATCAAACACAGAATTCTTTCAACTTGCAATCTGGCGATCTTCTGGCAGAGTTGACATAATAATATCCTACTACTAAATCAGTTGTTCTTAATATTTTATCTTATCGTCTCAAATTTACTTTATTGATGTTTTTATCCTAACTTTCCACAGCTGTAATTGTTATGGTCCAGGGTCCAGGTCCTTGTACCACGGTGATGGTTCAAGGTAGAACCAATGAAGAATAACTCGAATGCAGGTATGGAATAACACAGATATATATTACAAATAGAATATATGTACAAAAGAAGTAGAAGTGTTAGTAAGACAATCAGGTTAGGTTAGTGAGAACTATGTTGTCTCGACCAGTATCACTATTCCATTGTCTTACAGTAATCGTCTGGCGCGACTCTGTATGTGACTGTCTCAGAACTCACACTGGCACTCACTGACTCTCTGTCTCACTGTCTGTCTGACTCTCTCCCTCACTCTGCTTCAGCTTGAGGCGCAGTATTTATGGGGTAACGGACTAGTCCATTACTATTATGGGTAGGTTCCCATAACAGTAATACATCAAAATATTTGTCTTTTTGCTGTCTGTCCCATTCATTGTTCTCCCATCTATTTAAATAAACTCATTATGTCATTTACTTGCGATTGGTTCATTAGCCTTCTTTCCTCACTAGAAATTTTAACCGTCTCTTTCTGATTCGAAGTCTGATTTGCATTTCCAGTTCTCTTAGAATTGCCTCTCTGTA
>OZ038496.1:93370364-93465364 GCA_964036315.1 Acanthosepion esculentum | reverse complement strand
TATACGGAACCGTCATTTCACATTATGTGCTATGACCTTTCACCCACAGACGACACCGTGTTCAGCAAGGCTCGAATTACTGCTTTTAAACACACACCTTCACCGATTTTTCTCGATCTATCATATCTGCTTTGAAATTGTAGCCTAACATAAACAATCACAACATATTACATGAAATGTAATAAATCCGAAAGACATCTTAATATATTTTAGTTTATACGTTGTTTATGGATATTCTTACTTGAGTAAATGCTTTGTTTTTTTAATTAAACCATATTAATTACATTTAGCGCCGTTAAGGTTCGTGATGCAGATTCAATCTCTGTCGCAGTAAGCATATTTTTTAATGTTCAAACAAAGATAGGACGCCATTGGAAAGAATAAAAAAACATTGAATTAAACAAAACATTGCTCCGAAAGTGATCAAATACTTCGTTTTCAATACCGGCCTGTTCGTATGGATAAGGTTGACCAAAAGAGAAGCAATTCTAGGATATGCAATTGACGCCATAGTGTTTGGTTGAAAAAAATTCTCATGGTCAAGGTCAACACCCCACCACCTCGGTGGGTGGAGCAGCTTATGACCCTCTTACCTTTTTTCTTGTTTTTTTTGGGGGGAAGGGGGAGATTGTCGATCATATATTACATTTTCTTTTTTTTTGTAAAGGAAAAAAGAGAAATATTCACATTTTTTAACTGCGTTCTCATAATCCTTATTCAGTTTCAAACAAAATATTAAATGCTGCGTCACCAGTCAATTAACATTACGTTAATAATCATATTGCGAAAAATGTAATCCATGCTATAAAAACAGACATATTTAAAAAGGACTAATTGAAACAAGAAAAAGAGACAAAAACAATATATATATATATATATATATATATATATATATATATATATATATATATATATATATATATATATAAATATATATATATATAAAATGTAGGTTGTGTGTATGTGTGTAACGAATGCACGACCGCAATTTTCGACGGATTTGCACCAGAATTGATATGCACATGCTCCAAGTTAGTGAAAAGGCCAAGGCCGACTTTGAATTTCCCAACTCCCATCGATAGTGGAAATAATCGATTTTTTCATGCTTCTACGACAGGTTTCATGTAGTTTGCGGTCATTTTCTACTGGCCAGAGTGGGGAGCCAACAGATGACTGATACGAATGTTAACTAGCATGCAAAAAAATCGATGGCTGCATTCGTCACAAGTGGGAAAAATTTAAATCCGCATAGCACTTTACTCCAATTGGCTCATTCGCTTGCTTAAACTCAACGTTGATTCTGATTCCGCAGAACTGGGTTGGGTGTGAAAAAGTAATTGTTGTAACATTCTTTTTTCATTCGGTTTTTCGAGTTACGAGTCCCTTTTTAAAGCTGATCGTTTTCTGTTCATTTTGTTTAGTTCTTTTTTCGTAACAGATTTAATGTTTAGTATAGAGCTTAGAAAAAATTCGCAATGTGAGATAGGCAAGAAGTAAGCCATATAGCAACATCAGCACGGTAAAAGGCACTCCTTTAAAGGCAAGGAAGGGCAAAAATATTTTAAGTCAAGTGATAGCGATTGCTGTATGAGTCGTACGATTTTTGAAGCAAGCACAGGCAACGCCTGGCCATGCTGCTAGTATATATATATATATATATATATATATATATATATATATATATATGGGATTGATTATTAATTATATATATATATATATATATATATATATATATATATATATATATATATAATTAATAATCAAACAAATCCTTTTACCTCATATTGGGAATAGGCTATTTCGGCTAACCACGAAAGTTGTCTGTCTTTTCAACCCCAGTGTCGCATGAATTTCACGTCTGCAAAGTTAGAAGAAGCAGAAAGCTGCAGTTAAATGTGAAACATTGATATTGGATGCTAAAGAGTCAAACTAAACCTTAACTTATCGAAAACACCTAATACAGAGATTAAACTTTTCAATGTTTCAGTCAGACTATAGTCACGAGACAGAGGGCAAAGAGGGTGCTGAATACCTATCTTAAAGAAGAGAAGCTTTATTAAAATACACAATATTTACCTTATGACTACAAATTGGGGGTATTAGAAGAAAACACAATTTGTTTTTATTTAAATTTAAAATTAAAGAAGAAATTATTCGATTGTCCAACATAATAAAAATAAAAAATTATATGAAAGTGCTCACCGAAAAAGTGGTTTTAAATTGTGTTATCTAACCCCTATAAATAGCACCAAGATATCTGAAATGAAACGTAGAAACAGAAAACCTATATGGTCGAACCCTACTCCTGCAAACTGTCAATATTAACATCGTATAATCTTTTCCAAAGTTAATCAATAAACGCTTCCAAAAAATTAACCCTCTAAGTAAGATTTTCAATTTGAAAATTAGTAAGATTAGATACTCTTATACCAACAACATTTATAAAATTATTAACTCACATATCGACCAAATTTAAGGAATTTCCATTGGAACGACAACAAACCTGATATTAAACCCTCCTGTTGTTGTAGATCAAAAGATAATTGTCCAGTCGAAAGCAAATGCAATGCTGCCAAGTGTATATATCAAGCGACCATTTCCCACAAACAAAATATGAAAAATAAAAAAACGTTTACATTGGAATTTCCGCAGGGGAGTGGAAACCAAAATGTTACGTCCTTAAGCACTCATTCTCTAACACTAAACTTAAACACAAAAATGCTCGTTGAAAAAAAAATTCGAAATTGAATGACGAAAATTTAAACCCACAGATAATTCGAAAATTATAGATTCTGCGAAAACTATATAGTGTTTTAGAGAGCTGTGATTTATGCATAGAAGAAAAAGTTAAAATAATAAAATACAATAATGAAAGCCAACTATTAAATCAGAGGAACGAATTAGTGTTCAAATGTCGACATAAAAACAAATTCAAATTTCCATGACATAGTTTTGCTTTAATCATTTGCCCAATATCACTCCCCGACTCCGAAGCTCTCTAATTCTTCAAATGTTAATATAAAAAAAAACATAACAAAAATAATTCTGATTCCCGTAGTGGAATTTTGCGTTTATCATGAAACTGACTGTCGCCTCTGGTGTTGACTTCAGTGTCCAGTTTCACACACACACACACACACACACACACACACACACACACACACACACACACACACACACACACACATATATATATATATATATATATATATATATATATTGGGTAAGGATCGATTCAAACTTTCCGGAGAGAGCATACCAACAATTAAGGAAAAGCCGTAAAAAGCCTTGGAATATGTATAGATCACTCTCTAAAAGATGCAAAAGTGATTTGATAAGTCCGGCTTTCCAGGGCGATTTAAAGCTTGAATTTATCAGCATGCCATTCTCCCCAAAAGCTTATGGCCATTGTCTACTTACGAATTCACAACATCTCCTATAGAACAATTAGAAAAAGACTCAACATGCGACTACGAAGATGGTTAGGTCTACCGAAGAGTTTGACCCGTGCTGCATTATACGGCAATACCAGTGCTCTGCAACTTCCTTTCAGAAGTCTAGTAGAGGAATTCCAATCACCAAAATTAGAACGATAACGCAGTACGAGTTATCCAAAGATCCAAAGGTGGTTGGAGCAGGTATTGAAGACTACTCAGGAAGGAAATGGAGAGCAGAGAACGAATTACGTGTAGCTAAGGAAAGACTCAGCGAAAAGGCCATATTAAGCGCCGTCGCTACTGGACGAACGGGCTTAGGGTATTTTCCTGCTATTCGGGTGGACAGAGCTAAAGGTAATGAAAAGAACCTCTTAATACAAGAAGAAGTACGTAAGAGTGAGGAGGAGAAAAAGGTGACAAAGATGGTAGGACTAAGGCAACAAGGTGCGTGAACCAATTGGAGATCCATGATTTCTAGGAAAATCAAATGGTCGGATATATGGTGTAATGATATCAATATAAAGTTCCCAATTCAGATTGTATACGACACCCATCTCAGTCCTACCAACCTCTACTTATGGTATGAAACAGAATCGCCCTCATGCCAACTGTGCTCGTCTCAAGGAACTCTAAAGCATGTTCTAAGTAGCTGTAAAACGGCACTAACGGAAGGCCGGTATATATAGATGAAGGCATGATGAAATCTTAAAGGATCTAGCAAAGATAGTTAGTATGGCCATCAGCACTAATACTTTGAACCTAGATAAAAGAGCCATATAGTTTCACAGAGAACTGGTGTTTAACCTAAAAAATGAAAAAGAACATAGCAAATACTCTGTCATTGGCAACAGACTGGGAATTAAGGGTCGACTTAGGAACAAGACTAAAATTCCCTGAGCACATCGCGCAAACATTACGCCCAATCATAGTATTCTTCTCAAACAATATTAAGAAAGTAATAATGCGGGAACTGACAGTGCCTTGGGAAGAGCATGCAGAGGAAGCCCATGAATGGAAGATGCTAAAATATGATGAAAAAATAACGATTTGTAAAAACAATGGATGGAAATCAAGCTGTTTGCCAAGCGAGGTGGGTGCAAGAGGTTTTGCTGCAAGGTCCCTATGCAAAGCCCTAACTGATATTGGCTTAGTAGATGCTAACGAAAGAAAGGCGATTCGGACCATAACTAATACAACAGAAAGGACAGCAAAATGGCTATGGATTAAACGTGATAGCTCTTGGACTCCAATCTAACAAAGCAATTAAAATTATCAATCGGGTAAATCTGTAAATAATAATTACTCCCTCTGTTCCGAAATAGCTGTACCAAAAAAAATGTCCCTGTTGTTCCAAAGTAATTGTTCTAGTATTTAAAAAAACACCAAAAAGAATAAAAAATATAATTTATTCCCATACTCAACAGTAAATCAGTAATATTAGTGAATTGTCATATAAATAAGTGTGAAATATATCGAAACTGATATACATAAACAGTTAAATTAATAACAAAAATAACTGGGGAAGGTTTACTTTAACTAAAGAAGTTTTTGTTGCAACTCGTCAGAAATAGAAATGGATACTTCAAGTTTTCCTTCTCTTTCAAGCTTCTCTTTAGACATGTGCCGGAGTTTATAGTTGTTATCGCCGTCAACTAAAATAACTTGTTCCATTGCTAACTGCAAACTTAGAAAAGTATTGTTAAGCTTCGACTTCTGAAGTTTATTGAAGCTTTCTTCCACTGCTTCAATGAGCTGGTCAACATTATTTGGAGCTTGCTGGTGCTGAATTGATTGAATTGCATTAACCTAACCCAGATCTAGGACATTGAGATCAGGACTATTTGGAGGCTGGCAAACTAATTCAATTTGCAAACCCTGACGTTCTGCAGTTACGTTTAATTCATTTGCAACCTGTTTTATTGCACCACACTTCAAGACACGATCTGTGGATCTTTTCAGCAGTGCTTGCAACACAGCACTACGTTCATTACTTGTCAATTCGTGCTTCTTGCAATTTCGTTTAGCATTTCTGCCAATTGGCTTCTCTTCTCCCATCATCATCTCTTACCAGCGGGTGGTCTGAAAAAAAAATACAATTTTAATGTGGTGAAAAAGTGATATAATTTGCGCTTCAAATTATTCTACCTGAATAAGCTAATATAAATACTTGAGGAACATCAATGCTAACCTGTTAATGTAAACGGCAAACAATTCGACTAAGAATTATTCCACATGAGATTTCCGGCTATGGAACAACTATTTCGGAACAGAGGGAGTATTAATATAATTGTAACAGGGCAATAATATAAACATCACTTTTTATGTTTAAATGCACGACTTGAATTGTACAGCTACAGTCAACGAATATATCATGTCAATTTGCAAGTTGTGTTATTTGTAAATATGTATTTTTATGTTAAACCCAATTCATACGCGGTAATTTTATGTTACTATTTACCTTTTAGCAGTTTCGACACGACACATCTCGTAAGGCTTTTTGTCTTCTATTCTCATATTTTTTTCATTTTATTTTTACACGAATATTTCGTATTTTGTATATTTTAATCGGAATCATAACACGTACATAGTGTATTTATAGATTTTTTTCTCTCGATCATCGCTATATATCTTTTGTATATTATTTGTACTTTATTTTATCAGTTTATCATCGGTTTTAAGCTATATATATACATATATACATATATTTTATTTTAAAGGATATATTGTAAAGCAGATCGCAATTTTTTCGGAGTATAATTTAATTTCAAGAGTATTTCGTAGTTTATTGAATTTAACAGACTTCAAATTTGTAAATAGTTTCAAATCAATTTTAAGGAATATTATAGTGTTTTATGTATTTATTTAATTTTATTTATTTTAATTTTTATTTATTTTGTGTGTGTGTGTGTGTACAGTCAAAATATACGGCATGTTTATGGACAATTATTTTCATTTTGCGAATACATCCATTTGAAGTTAACTGCCTTGTAATAATGTTAAGAATCAGGCTAAACGATAAAAATGTGATAGTAGGGTTGAGTTTAATTTTCCCCAACTCAAAAAAAAGCACAAATAAAATAAAAACGGCAAATATTTAGAGTAATACACTATACAATACTTAGGAAAAAGGGTTAAATTTTAGGAACGTTAGATTACCTCCTCGGTTATCCATTGAAACTGCTATCCACCGAAAAAAAGAAAAGAAGCCAGTCCCCACCGTGGACCATTTAAAAGATAGTTCGCGCAGCCGATTGGTTGTTACAAACATCCAATCGGGTGTGCGAAAAACGTGGTCTTTCTTCGTCTAATTCATTAAAAGGCCAGAGTAGATATTAGCATTTGACTAAGAGGGGGGATCAGGGATTGATCTCCCCTGATTGGGTCGATTTGGTGATGGGGAGTATGATGTTGAAAGACCCGAGACTCCCTGATGAATCAAGTCAAATAACATCACTGACGACACCCTCGGGCGACTAAAGAGCGTGTTTTTGACTTATTTTTTCTACGAGCCGGGCTTTCAGTCGTACCAAACGACCATCCTCAGGTAGACAATTTAGTGTGTTTTTATAAAATTCCGAATAGTAATGCGACATCGAAAGGTAGTACGGTCCGAAATAGTGTTTTTTTAGCAATGAGATATTGTTAAATGTTAGAATAATTTTGGAGCCCGGCTCGTAGAAAAAAATAACACCTGATAAACCCGGAATTTATGAACAAGGATCACACCATTCATTAACGGATTCGAAGTTGATTGTATTTTATTAGTAAATATTGTTTGTGAGAGTGATTCTCGCCGTATAATTAGCTTCAGTATTTGTTTTTCGTTTGAATGATTTACGTTACATAAATTGAATACGATCTACAAAATTGACATATATATATATATATATATATATATATATATATATATATATATATATATATATATATATATATATATATATATATATATATATATATATATATAAAGTGTATTATGCATGATATAGGAAAAGGTTTACCGTCGGTACGAAATCAGGATAATAATTACAAATTACACCAATATGCGTATGACAAAAGTTTCAGTACATTTTATTAAACGTCGAATGTTGGTTGGTTGGCTGATTCGTTTTTTTTTTTGTGACTGATGAACCTTTTGCAAGTTATTTAAAGCCAGGAAATATTTTTAGATTGTAACATTTTTTTTATTTTAAGATAATAATTGTTTCGTGATAGAAGTCTTAATAATTAACTCATAATCGGCGGAAAAAAAATGATTCGTACCTTTCCCAAAGGTATTCTCGCGAAGGTGAATGTCATGAACACAACAAGAATTGGAAACCGGCTCTCCAATTAACAATCTCGGGTCATTATCTATTACACCGCCCTTATATACAAGTTTACAACACGTGATATTCCTAAGCGGTTACCCATTTGGGAATTGACTACGTTCGACTTTGCTTAACTGTAGTGATCGTACAGGAATACGTGTTTTAACGTGATGTGGTCGTAAGCCAAAAGTCGTGTGTGTAATTAGGAAATCATCTGTTACTTTGTATACAAGATTATTTGATTAAGTGCTTCCATAGAAAAATGTGGATTTGTTATTTTGGTTATTTTTTTTCAGTTAGTTTTGGCTTCTACTTAATGCTTCACTCCACAGATTTTTTTAATATACCAAAATATTTTCTTTGTGAAGAGATTAAAAAAAACCTTATCTGAAATACAAGAGCGGAATGACTCGTTAGAAACCTTACAAGAAAACAAAAACGATAAAGATGTTCGCTTCTAACAAAGAAATTTCCACTCCAGAAAAGAGACGCAAAAGAATGATAGCGAATTCTACAGAGCGATATCAAATGTGGAAGCAAATTGTAGAATCTTATTTCTATAAAAAGAAGAGAAAGAAATACATGACGAAAAGGAAAATGCGGTTAGGCATTTGTGAAGCCAGAATGCAAATTCTTTGGAACAAGACAAAAGTTTTGACAAATCGGCACATGACGGAATACAAAGAAACGAAAAAATGATTTAATAAGCTAACAAAGACCGGAATAACGTCACCATTATAACATACTAATCACTAATAGGCAAATGACATAGTATAAAAAATGAAGCCTTGATTCTTGGTTAAAACACTAGGAATCAAAATCAAATTAAAGTCAAAAGAAAATCTTCAAACTAAAGCAACAAAACTTTTAGGCAATAATACAGGAAGACATATTTTTTCTTTCAACAAAATTCGTTCAAAAATACAAAATTCAGAGCAAATACACAATTACAATTAACAAATTACAGAATAGACTCAAAATGCAAATGTTGTTTAATCATATTTTTTATTTTTATATTGACATCACTTCCGGAAAAGGAATTCTCGTTAAAAACAGTTACATCAAAAAGAAGTTGTTTTCTTTCTTTCTGATCTGTTAAAGTCTGACCTGATGTAACATTTTAATAACTAAATGTTAGAAAATAAATCACGTTTTCCAAATGCATGAACAACATAAACTTAAATAGCAAATTCGCCTGCGATATTAATTTGTTTTTTTTTTTTATTAAAATCTTTCGCTAGTTGTTTCACTATCGTTATTTTTTCCATACTAAACAAAGACTAATTCAAATTTGTTATTGTTGCTGAATTGGATAAAGCTTCGTCCATGAATAATGAGTCCCCATATGAAACAGGCGTTAAAATAAAATTAAACATTTTCACTGCCAGTTTATGACTAGTATTTTCTTCTTCTTACTGGATATTCTTATTCGGATAAGATGTCGTCAGTCGGTAATACAGCCGTCCCTTGGAGTAATGGATAGCGGCTTGGATTGAGTTCGAATTCAAGTCGAATCCATTATATTCCCTTACGTGCTAATACTCTTGGGAAAAGTATGAATCCTCTTCTTTCCCCCAGCTATGGGTAAATAGCAGGCCAGACCAGGATGGCAATTGGTCTACCACAGAAAGAAACCTCCTGCGGGTAAAAAATCTGCCTCGTCAGTCATGTATCACGCATGGCACATAACTGTTTATGATATACGTGTTAAACTCACATAGGAAACTTAATTTCTTATTCCTTATAAAAACGGTATAAAATGAAAAATTTTTGCCTACATTTTCATCAGTATTATTTATCAACAGTTTCATCTTATTAATGTTTTTAATCGCATATGAGTGAATTGGTTAAGGCGCCATCCATGAATAATAAGGCGTCCGTGATTTGAGATGCGTGTTCAAATTTATTTCAAAATTATATTTTTATTGATGATAACCAAAATAGGTTGATAAAAAGCAACAATATATGAAAAACTGACACTGAAAATCTTTATTTTTTCCATACAAAACAAAGACTAATTCAAATTAAGTTATTGTTGCTGAATTGGATAAAGCTTCGTCCATGAATTGCTAGTGCCTATATGAAACATACGTTAAAAGAAAATTAAACATTTGCACTGACTAATGTGTTCTTTTATTTCTGTCTTTCATCACAAATGACGGAATTGGATAAGATATCGTCTATCAGTAACAATGATATGCGCGTTAAATTTCATTTTCCAAAGTGAATTTGTTTGTGGAGTAAAATGAACACTTGTTGTTCCATTGACCTTATTTTTTCATACTAATCAAAAATCTAATTATAAATACCTTATTGTTGATGATTTGGATAAAGCATCCCCCTTGAATAATGAGTCTCATTATAGGAAATAGGTGTTAAAATTGTATTCTATTCACATTATTCGGACTATTGTCCTCATCTTTGTCGCCATATTTATTACAACGTTTCGGCCTTTCAGTATCTGTCTATATTTCTGAGATGAGGTATTATGTACACTATTTACATTATTCGGTCTATTGTCCTCATCTTTGTTGCCATATTTATTACAACCTTTTGGCAGTTGTACACCCCGGATTAAACATGGCACGAGCGAAATAAAGGGTTCAGTTCGACATTCCAACCACCTGAAGAAGGCCGGAGCGTACAGTGGCCCAAACGTTGTAGTAAATATAGCGACATTATATATATATATATATATATATATATATATATGAAAGTGAACATTGAAGTCAACACTTAGAGAATTAAAAAAAAACAACAGACGTGGCCTGACGATTGCTTCTAGCATGAAACAGCCTGTCGGCTCTAAGTATTAACTTCAATATTCACTTTTATATTTACACACGCTCTATCCCTGATATTGAGCACTTTATCCCATAAATATAGCATACCTTAAGACTATATTTCTTCATATATATATATATATATATATATATATATATATGTGTGTGTGCGTGAGAGAGAGAGAGGGAGAGGGAGAGTGTGTGTGTGTGTGTGTGCAAATATATGGAAAAATAGGAAAGAACACGTTAGTTAAATAATCCGGAGTTCTTTAGTATTTTTTTTATTTAAAAAAAACAGTGCTCCATACAGAAGTAGAGATTAAATTATAATTATCTTTTAAAAATATTATTCCTTCGCTACATATGAGTTTTCATGTTTCAAAAACGAGAGCCGAAAATCTCAATATAATTATTAAAATTAAATTGAATTAAAGTATCAAGTCCTGTTTCATCCTGAAGCGAAAATTTAGTAATTCCTAATAATAATATATATATTCCTAATAATATATATATATATATATATATATATATATATATATATATATATATATATATATATATATATATATATATATATATATATATATTAAAGAAAAACAGACCACTTTAAGGCTCCATTGTAATAGTTTAGTTCACCAAGGACTTTTAACTGTCCATGGATCTTCAGATATCACTTTTAAAAGGTGAAACAAAAAATGAAATTAAAATTTACACTTTTGACAGACAGTATTAAGATTATATAAGTTGGCATAAAAGGTAGCGAGGAATGGTGTGAGAGAGATAGTCAAGTTTAGAGAGGCGAGGGAGAATTTAAAAATGTATTTTTATATTTCTTTTATAATACTTAATATTGAGGAAGGAAGGGGGTAATGATCAGACATTGACTTATTTAATCGGTCAACTCAACGGAAATGATATGTGGAATAGGTGAAGGAAAAGAAAAGAAAGAGGGGGAAGTAAAGAGAAAAGAGGTTTACGGAGGAAGAGGGGTGGTATAGCTTTAGCAAATTAGATAAAAACAGATTTTCAACGTTTGATAATAATTTATATGTTTAAAAACTCCATGAAGAAATTAATTTAATGCTTGTTAGCAATTTAAATATTCAAATTCTCTACAAATAAATTAGTGATCTAATATGAGTTGAATACTATATTAATAAACGACAATAATAAAAAAATATATAAGTGTTTAATAGCAGTAATATTTTAATATTGTTAAAGACTGTTAATGTAACATCTTCCCGAAGACAGAGAGTTCGCCAACAGCTAAGAACCAAGATCTAAAATGGAAAAAAAATCCAACCTGGAAAGGCTTGCTAGTATAGCAATATATATTTTGAGGTGTGAATTTATAAACAGTGACTATTTAAGCTAATACTGCACGACTCTTCGACAGAATTGAGTCACTCTCAGTCACGGTGTGTTTATCTGAATCTAAAATAAACACGCTAAAGTTCACCCTCATCCCGTACCGTACGCTGACGGCTTAGTGGGAGATGTTCCGACTGACGCAAATTTAGTCGGGTTTCGATCCTAGCTAGAGGCAACCGGACGTCTAGCCACACTGATGAGCTGTGAAACAGCGAAACAGTCTGTCTGGGGATGACAAATATATATATATATATATATATATATATATATATATATATATATATATATATATATTGTGTGTGTGTGCGATGGGTAAAATGTCGTCAGTTACGCTCATAAATTTTGCTTGATTTTGAGTTTGTCGACAGCACAATTTTCGACTGTAATTTATTTTTCTATTCAACATGGCACAAATGGATGCAATTGGATCTTTCCATTATAAACTCTCAATACGCCTTTCAATGAATATACTAATAATCCTGTAAAAGAATAGTTGTGAGAAAATAAAATAAACATGCCTGCATTTTTAAATCCATGTAGACGAGTTTTTCATATTTTGCAATAAAACTGGGGTAGACAGTTCTAGTTCCACGTGCCATGTTTAATAGATGTCAGTTATCTCCTGTTAATTCCCCTCTCCAAGTTCGTCACTGCCTTAAGCGGGTATTGAACTCACACACTTTGGTTCCTCTCACTGGATCTAACTAACGCCTTTATCCACTGTGCCATGTGTCCTTGAGGACACCTGCGTGTGAGCACTGGTAAAAAATGTTTGCTGAAAAAATAGGTTTATAATACACAGAAATTCATACACAGATGTCCTCAAGGAAACATGTATGAAGTGGATAAAGGCGTTAGTTACATACAGTCACAGAACCCAAAGAATGTGACTTCAGTGCTCATTTAAGGCAGTGGAAAACTTGGAGAGGGGAATTAACAGAAAATAACTGATAACTGACATCTATTAAAACATGGCACGTGGAACTAGAACAGTCCGGCCTTCTTCAGGTGGTTGGAATGTCGAACTGAACCCTTTATTTCGCTCGTGCCATGTTTAATCCGGAGCGTACAATGACTGAAACGTTGTAATGAATATGGTAACAAAGATGAAAACAATAGAGCAAATAATGTGAAGAGTGTACATAATACCTCATCTCAGAAATATAGACAGATACTGAAAGGCCGAAACGTTGTAATAAATATGGCGACAAAGATGAGGACAATAGTCCGAATAAGGTAAATAGTGTACATAATATCTCATCTCAGAAACATAGACAGATACTCAAAAGCCGAAACGTTGTAACAAATATGGAGACAAAGATGCGGACAATAGTCCGAATAATGTAAATAGTGTACATAATACCTCATCTCAGAAATATAGACAGATACTGAAAGGCCAAAACTTTGTAATAAATATGGCGACAAAGATGAGGACAATAGTCCGAATAATGTAAATAGTGTATATAATACCTCATCTCAGAAATATAGACAGATACTGAAAGGCCGAAACGTTGTAATAAATATGGCGACAAAGATGAGGACAATAGTCCGAATAATGTAAATAGTGTATATAATACCTCATCTCAGAAATATAGACAGATATTGAAAGGCCGAAACGTTGTAACAAATATGGCGACAAAGATGAGGACAATAGTCCGAATAATGTAAATAAAGACATATGCAATATGACAGGTTTACATGTGCAACAATATTTTTCCATCTTTTCAGAAAAAAGCCGAAAATGCACACATTTATTCTCTTGGGTAAGTGAATGACAAAGCAGAAAAAATATAATGCAATGCGATTCATTTCGAAAGAACTTCTTTAGACGAAATAATATTTTTTTTGTACGAATATTTCCGGGTGTTTTGGTGCCACCCTGTGGACAGTGCAGATGTCTATTTTATTGAATAAATTTACTCTTTATTATTTCTAGATATTTTTTGTGCCATTTTGGTAAATATATTTGCGAAAATGAGATGTATTATTTCCTTTTTTACGTAATCTAGACGACAATATATCCATCGCTACCTGTACAAATATAACGAGATTGGTCAGAATTCTGACATAAAAATGATACTCTTTTCAACAGTGAAAACTCTTTCCTAACACGAAAACGTTTAGAAAGTTCCTAGATCGCAAGGTCATCCAAGGTAAATTTGCACCCTGGCTCTTAAAAATTTTTCCTATTCCAAACGACAGCGATGGAAGAAATTTGTTCTTTCTCTTGTACACTATCAATACTTCTTTCATCACACATACTAATGACCCTATAAAAAATATCCGCGAGAAAATAAAATAAACATTCCTACATTTTCAAATCCATGCAGAAGAGTTATTCACATATTGCAACAACGCAAAATCGGAGAAAAAAATGGGCTTTAGACAAAAACATATGTAATATGACAGGTTTACATGTTCAAAAATATTATATTCCATCTTTACAGAGAAAAAGCCAGAAATAATTCTATACTGTCATCTAACATCATGTACACATTTATTATCTTTGATAATTGAATGACAAACAGAAAAAGTATAATGTCAAGCGTTTCATCTTCAAAAGAACTTATTTAGACGAAATAATGTCCTTATTGATGCGATCATATATATAACGGCTGCAATGTTTAAATTTTCGCCATTTTCTTTTTTTAATTTCGCGCATGCGTGTTGTTTATTTTGTTGAATGCACAGTTTTGTAGGTTCAATTGGGTACCGTTTATGAGAAAAAAAACCCATGGGACAATTCACTCAGACAGAAGTTTGGTAACGGCATGCTGTACTTGGCATTCGCACTGGAAGCTGCAAAACGAACATTTCAGAGTGTTTTCGTATCACTCAGGAAGAGTATTGAGGATTCGATAAGATTTGGATGAGTCTAATGTCAATTACGAAGGTAGGGCAGATCGGAAAAACACTCTGATCGTCCTAATAAGAAAAGAACTGCCGAATATTTTAGTGAGGCCCAGGACACGATTGACAGCATCAAGTGCTTTGAGGTAAGAGTGCAGCCCTGGGCCAAGAGGTGGCTGCCGGAAGACATTATGGGTGGTAACAGGACACTGCACCATGCCACACAAGCAGGGGAACCCAGTCGTGGCTGTCATACAACTTCTTCGTTTATATTATCCCTTACATCTGACCACCCATCTCCCTAGACTGCAACCTCCTTGATTATTATGTGTGAGGCGCAGTTGTGCACGGAACCAACCAAACACCAAAAAGGAACAGAAAGCAAGGATTATGGCGGCATTTACCAACTTAAAGAGGAAGAGCATTCGGAAGTGATGCAGGAAATTCCGAAGTCGTCTGGAGGCCGTGCTTTAGATAGCTTAAGATATTTTTGTGTAATTTTGGTAAAAATGAGATATTCGTGCTATTTTCATTTGACGGCAGTTTATCCATCGCACCCTATAAGAGTGAACATATATATAACAACTGGCATACTTGTATATCTATTAGTCTACCAAATGGTGTGACTAATATTTATAACTAGATCAGACTATGAAATTTTCAGCCGATCATCGTATTTATGTATTAGCAAGTTTTCATTCAAACACTTTTGATCAAACAACAAAGAAATTTCATTGCCGATTATTCTTTATAGATAGTGAAATAATGAACAGTTTCGATAGATATTTTCACACATGCATAAATACATAATGAATACTTTTAGATAGATGGATAGATAGATAGATAGATAATGAACAGACGGAGATAGATAGATAGATAGATAGATACATAGGAACGTAATGAGATAGATAGAAGTGTTCTTTGTTCATGCATAACAAATTTTGAATTCAAGGAACTTATAAATTTTTTTGTGACTTTTATCACGCTGATCAGAAGGATTTAAAGTCACATTGCCCCTCATACCCTTTCTCTGAGTGTATTTCTTAATATCTATCTATCTATCTATCTATCAAGGTGGATGGCTATATAGATAGATAGCTATTAAAAGTGTTCATTATCTATCTAAAACTTTTCATTATCTATCCATTTATCTGTCTATATGTGTTCATTATCTATCTATCTAGCTAGCTGGCTAGAAAAGATAGATAGATAGATAATGGACACAGATAGATAGATAGATAGATAGATAGATAGATAGATAGATAGATAGATAGATAGATAGATAGATAGATAGATTCAACAATGGAATCATTTGTGCACCCATCGATTTTGTATATTCTTATCCATTTATCGGAATCTAATGTCCCTTTGGTGTCAGGGTGTAGAAATGTCAATAAGGTCACAGAAAGGAACATAAAACCCAATTTTCACAACAATAGGTCAAATACAACAAATGTGAGAAGCGAATTATGCAAAAATGAAAAATAGAAGAAATTGAACAATTTTCACAAAATTAATAGTCAATAGCATGACCTCTCATCTTTATAACACGCTGAAGTCGTTTTCTAGAGTTTTGATGAGATTTGAACAGGTCTTTTCTGGGATTTTCTTCCATTCTTCAATGGTTACATATTCTATTTCCTGAAGGTTTTTGGTGACCGACGATTTATTCAAATTTTCAATTCTTGACATAGATTTTCTTGGATACATGTCAGGACACATTGAAGCCCATGGCAGAACTGTAATCTTTTCTTCTAGTCACGCTTCACTGATTTAGACGTTTGCCTGAGATCATTATCTTGCTGGAAAGTAAAACATTAACCGAAATGAAGATTATCCGCTGATAGTTGTTGATATTCATCCAGAATTTGGATATAATTTTCAGATTTCATTATTTCTCTTATTGCAATTAAATGTCCAGTCCACCTTGAACTAAAACAATCCCAAATCTACGTCAAGTCGCCTTCATGTATTAATGTTGTAATCTTTGGGAGAAAAATCTCACATATCTTGCGCCAGACATTTACATTATTATGTCAAAAAAGTTTAATTTTTGTTTCATCACTCCATAGTACTTGTTCCCAAAAGCAATATTTTTGTCCAGGAACCTTTTGCCTAAATTAAATGGGCAACAATGTGACTTGGTTTGTGAAGAGAGGTTCGTCGTGGTCGGTTTCCATACAACCCATTTCCATTAATAAAAACGTGGTATTGGTGTGAGTACTTACGCTGATACCCATCGTATGCAAAGTTTTAGCGATGTCTTTCGAATCAAATCTTGGATATATATTAACCTCGCAACACAGTTTTCCTGCAGTTCTCAGTGACAATTTGGGTTTTCTTCAACGGCCAAGGACATTCTGTGTGGTGCCAAACTGCTTCATCTTTTTAACGGACTGTACTGTAGATCTAGGGTTAGCTAACCGGTTTGAAACTATTTTCCGATTTGTGAAAATTAATAATTCTCTGTCTCAAGTTAACACTAAGTTCCTTTGTCTTCCCCATTGTGTTGTTAACGTAAGAATAACAATGGTGACACTCTATGCACGACGTGATGTCCTTCGCTGGAATTATCACAAATATTCTACTGAATAAATAGTCTAGAAGGCTTCACTGATAAAATAATTATGTAAATTACTTATACTTACATGAATCAATCATTTTAAAGCAATATTTTCAACTGTACGAATAATTTCGGCTTTTCCTATTTTACAAAATTCGTCTGTCAAATTTATTGGATTTAAGCTATTGTTCTGAAAATTGAGTTTTATGTTCTTTTCTTTTGTTTATTAATATAAAGAAATCGCATCATATGAGCATTATATTCTGAAAAATGGATAAAAATTTCAAACATTGATTGGGGTACGAATAGTTTCGTTGTTGGCTCTATATAATGAATACTTTTAGATAGATAGATAGATAGATAGATAGATAGATATCAACAGAATCAGATAGATAGATTGATAGATAGATAGATAGATAGATATCAACAGACTGAGATAGATAGATAGATAGATAGATAGATAGACAGATAGATAGATAGATAGATAGATAGATAGATAGATAGATAGATAAAATATATTACCAACAATAAAAACCTGGTCGGCATTAAATCACCCATTGAGGTTGATATGCCGTAAAACATAACAAACCAAAGCAATATATACTGAGATAGATAGATAGATAGATAGATAATGAACACGTTTAGAGTGATAGATAGATAGATAGATAGATAGATAGATAGATAGATAGATAGATAGATAATGAACACTTTTAGATAGATAGATAGATAGATAGATAGATAGATAGATAGATAGATAGATAGATAGATAGATAATGAACACTTTTCGATACATAATTGTTGAAACTTGACTAATGCATGGAATAATAATGCAACACAAAATGTACTTAGAACAAAATGTATTGAAACAAGACAGTGTACACAATATTTACATATAGTCTTTTGTATATTCCTGGGAAGACCGTTCCTGAAGAATGTGTTGACTAAGTCGCAGTCGGGCAGAGTCTCTAGTTGAATCTCTTGATTCGCCTCTCCTGTCTTCCCGGTACCAACCATATTTATATAGTCGGTACTCCACTATGCAAATTAGGTGGATCCCACCACAACACCCACCTCCCAAGCTTTGGAATCCCATTTGGATTTCAAACTGGCTTCCTATATGGGATGATGATTATGGCTATTTCTTTGTAGATTCCATTTGCATACTTCATATGTATATGTCAATCCGCTTAATTTTAATATCTTTTCCGTTTTGGATTCATGTCCAATGGGTCCGTGAACTTTCGTTTCCTACCGGATCTTCTCGGTTAAGGAGTATTCTGCGGAGGTTCTACTTGAAAAATATCATACATTACATCAATGGGATCTTCCTCCTCATCCGGTATACTCTCTTCATGCTCTAGAACGTAACATTTTTTAAGTTGGTTCTGGTGCCTTTTATGAGTATTCTTCGGCCCTTTAATTATGTAAATCAGGTCACCGATTCCCTTATCCACTATGCCTCGCTCCCAGAACTCAACGTTGTTTCTGTAGCACTTGAAAAACACCTTCTCTCCAGCGGTGTATCTTTTTCTAGCTGTATACATAGTATTCTTTAGTCTATTTTTTCCTGGCAAAAGCTTGTCAAACACTGACTTAATTTTCGTAGCGAACATTAGTTCAGCTGGTGCCATGTTTGATTGTGTTCTCTGGTTTGGCGTGATTCTGTATACTTGTAGGAATTGCTGAAGCGCCTTTTCCGTTGGAACTCCTGAGGCTTTCTTCAGAGCGCGCTTTCACGTATCGACAAATCTTTCTGCGAGTCCATTGGATCTCGGATGATACGGCGGCGTCCTTATGTGGTTAATTTGATATAACTCACAAAATTCCTTAAATTCTTCAGAAGTGAATTGTGTACCATTGTCACTCACAATACACTCTGGCACACCGAACCGTGCAAATAGTTCATGCAAAAAAGTTGTTGTGGTATTGGACGTAGGCTTTTTGTAGCGTAGTACTTCCGGCCATTTTGTAAAGCTATCTACCACTATTAAGTAGTAATAATCTTCTACTGGACCAGCGAAATCAATGTGTAATCTTTCCCACGGATGATCCGTCTTTGGCCATGGTTTGTGTACTATAGGTGGTGCCTTAGCTGCTAACGCACACCCTTTACATCGATGAACCATGTTTTCGATATCCACATCCATTCCTTTCCAATATACAAAGCTTCGCATTAAGCTTTTTGTTCTATTAATCCCCGGGTGACCCATATGAATGTCCCGTAGTATTCTTTTCTGCAACTTTTTGGTACTACTACTCTCTCACCATATAATAAAATTCTGTCACATATTGAATAAATCTCCTGCACTTTTTGGTCATTTGCTACCATTTTGCTTTTTATTTCTAAAATGAAATAATCGCTTTCAGCTTCTTTTTTGATTTCCTTTGATGTAACCGGTAGCTCTCTTACAATGTTGCTTACCATGCTTTATAGTTCATTATTGTTAAATCTGACCCCGAATCGAGTTGAAATTTGATATTCTTTTTAAATATTTCAGTCGCCACATATTTCCTCAAATCTCTATCTGATTTGATATTCGAATTTGTTTGTCTAATTCGGCTATTGAATTTTTTCGTTTTACAACACGATCCTTTGTGACCATTCTTGTGGCACACGAAACATTTTTTATTTCTATATGGGCAATTTACCTCCCAGTGTTTTTCGTTACAACGTCTGCAATTATATGGTGGTACCTTTTTTCCATCCTCGTTCTTTTTATTTAATTTTTCTTGTCTATTTTTAAAATACGCCGAATTTTTACTCCAATTTTTTGCTGATGGGTAATTTGACTGTTTTTTTAATTTTTTTAATATAAGCAATGCCAGATTCTTCGATTTTTTGAGACTCTTTCTTTAAACTTACGGCCCGTTGACACTCCTCTGCTAACTTTTGCAGGGTAAGGTTTTGTTCAGATTCGAGTTTAGACAAAACTCTACGTCTTATTTCGGCACTCTTACTGGATACCAGTCCCTGAGCAAAAATTAAACACTTGAATTCTTCAACCGTAATCTCTGCCAATCTGAAATTGTCACAATGTCTATTCACTATAGATGCATATGTTAAGTAATCCTGATCGTCAGATTTAGAGACATTCATGCATAACCATCGCTTATGCCAAAGCGACATATTTGCTCCAAACAGCTCTTTTAGCAATTTCACTGTTTCCGAGAATTCCAATTCAGTTGTTTTTCTCGGTAGAATAAAATCTACAAATTTGCTATGTTCTGCTGTACTTCTTAGTAATAGACTGACTTTTCTTGAATTCGACCAGTTTTCACAGTCTGTGTAGAAAATATCTTCATATCGTTTAAGTACACTTCAAACGTTTTTTCTTCGTCTGGCACATAGTTGAAAGTTTCCAGCGAATTAAATATGGTGTTATTAGAATATGAAGAATTTCCTTTATTTGCCTGATAGTTGTTTAATTTCTCCAGTGTTAACTTTTGAATTTCTAAAAGTCTTTCCTCTTGCTGTTCTTGATATTTTTGCTGTCTTTCATCTTGCTTTTCTTGATATTTTTGCTGTGCTATCTGTTGTTCCCTTATTAATAAGGCAAACTGTTCATGCTGGGATTTGAATAATTCAGATATGACTTTGGATAGTTCATCCATCTTTAGCTGATAGTGTTCATGCAACAAAGAATATACTTTTAATTTGTGTATCCACGGATATCATATAAGCTGACCAGAAAATCGAAACAACGTACGACTTTTTAATTTTATGTCTTGCTTTTACATTCACGCCCGTGATAATCAACTTTGTAATTTTTTTTTTTTTTTTTTGTGAACAGAGACCGTCGGACTTTTTTTTTCGTTTTCGACTTCTGTTCGCGTATTTCAATGACAACTTCTGATTTTATTATCAGAGGTAATTCGTCACTATATTGTTAAACAAACAAAAAAAATAATTTTTTAAAGTTCGTTACCTTTCAAAGTCGACACGGTGTATTTGTGCGCCTTTTATTTCCATGCATGTTTTGTAGTCGGCCAGTTTTTTTTTCTTTTTAGCGGGTGTCTCGTTGTAGATAATTTTTCAATTTAAAATCACCGTTATTCGTTTACGACACCTTTCAAATTTTTCTGAGTGAACGTTCCTTTATGCTTAGTCGTCCTTTAACGAGTTCTACATATCCAGAAGTTCAGAATCCTTCGTCGTTACGTTAAATGTTGGACTTTTGATTAATAATTTTTTTTTCAGCCTGGGTTCTTCAATGACTTATCCCAATTGTTGAAAACTCTCAATTATTAATTCTTTTTTTTTTCGTATGGTTCTTTCTACCTCGTCGCCATTGTTGAAACTTGACTAATGCATGGAATAATAATGCAACACAAAATGTACTTAGAACAAAATGTATTGAAACAAGAAAGTGTACACAATATTTACATATAGTCTTTTGTATATTCCTGGGAAGACCGTTCCTGGAGAATGTGTTGACTAAGTCGCAGTCGGGCAGAGTCTCTAGTTGAATCTCTTGATTCGCCTCTCCTGTCTTCCCGGTACCAACCATATTTATATAGTCGGTACTCCACTATGCAAATTAGGTTGAGCCTACCACAACAATAATGAACACTTTTAGATTGATAGATAGATAGGTAGGTAGGTAGATAGATAGATAGATAGATAGATAATGAACAATTTTGATAGATAAAGAACACAGATAGACAGATAAATAGATAATTAAAACCTTTAGATAGATAGATAGATAGATTGATAGATAATGAACAATTTCCCATACATAATGAACACTTTTAGATAGATAGATAGATAGATAGATAATCAACACTTTTTGATAAAGAACACTGATAGATAGATAGATACATACATACATACATACATACATACATAGATAATGCAGACTTTTAGATAGTATTGTGGGGCTCTCCCCCTTTTTAAACAAGATGGACTCATCTAAAGTATACTTATTCTGACAGAGTGGAGATACGTGCTGTACACAGGATATTCACAAAGACAAACGTTGAGATAAGGTGAGTCCACACAGAGAGAGATAATTACGCCTTCATTTACAGAGACTTGTACGTATTCTTTCTACTAACCCGTATTCCTGGACTACTAATCTTCATTTCAAGTTTGTATTCTTACGTTAAATACACTTATTTTCCTATTTCAATTACTGGCGTTATTTATTTGTGCAGGATTCCATCCCCGGAATCCACAACAACTTGGAGGACGAGGTGTTCGCACCCACACGGAAAGATTTTCTCTCGTCATCACAACAACTTGGCGACGAGGATTTGCACTTCTCGCAGACTCAGAAAAAAAAATTGCCGTTGCCAGCGTCTACAACAACTGGCCGACAAAGATTTACGAGGATTTGCGAGAATTTTGCGTGACCACTGTGATTAAAAGGTACTTTCTCAAAATACAGAAAATCGATGTTTTCGTAAGTCTCTTATCATGGAGGATTTTAAAAGTATTCTCGTAGAACTTGTAAAATACCAAAATGAACAGTAACTACAACTCCAAGAAAGACAGCTCGAATTTCAGAAGGAAAATCAAGAAAGACAAATGCAACTCCAGGCATTAATATTAAAAGTAACGGGTAACTCACAACAAAAGAATACCGTTCCTAGAATCCACAACAACTTGGCGACGAAGATTTGGGACCCACACGAAAAAAAAATTCTCTTTCGTCAACACAACAACTTGACGACGAAGAATACGGACGTACGAAAAAAAATTTTTTTTCGTTCGCCAACACAATAACTGGCGACAGAAATTTGAGAGTCACGTCAACCACAACAACTTGGCGACAAGACTCGAGGGAACTCACACTGAGAACTACAAATTAACGGCGAACATAAAAGAACGTACATAAGAGAAAGAAAGAAAAAAATTTCGTCACTCCATAAAAAATGGAAGATTTTCAAAAAGCAATGCTTGAGTTTATAAGAAGTGAAGAAAGACAACTGCAACTCCAGGAATTAATATTAAAAGTAACGACTAACGCACAACAAAAGAATATCGAAAAAGAGGCGACTTTTCCTCATGACGCAGTTTGGAACACAATAGAAACATTTAAATACTTTCTAGATGATGATAAAAATTTCGTGAACTACTGCAGACGTCATGAAGACATTTTCAACATTGATTGCCAAAATTGGACGGAAGCTAAGAAGCTACATTTATTACTCAGGAAATTGGGAACAGAGGAGTACACAAAATTTGTGGCCTATATTCTACCGACAAAGACAAACGATTTGACGTTTGACGTCGCAGTTACATGTTTTACAGAGCTCTTCAGTCCAAAGACTTCACTTTTTCACAAAAGGTGGAAATGTCTCAGCGAAAATGAGGACTACTCCACGTTCGCTGCAATCGTGAACAAATATTGCGATGACTTTATGTTGGCAGAATTGACTCTGGACAATTTTAAGTGTCTGATTTTTGTACAGGGATTTGTCTCAGCCAAGGACAGTGAAATGCGCAAAAGAATACTCTCGAAGTTTCAAAACGAGCCTGGATTAACGCTACAAAAATTGTCAGAAGACTGCCAAAAATGCTTGAGCATAAAAAAGACTGTAAGGATATCGAGGAATCAGGAGTAGCACACATACGTAAGTTGAACAAAAGTTTACGATACCCCACCCCTGGAAGAAAAACAAAAATTTCATGAGAGAGGAAAAATTACAAGGTATAAGACGATTAATGACAGAGATCAAAGCAAATATAAGACCCCCCCCATCTGCATGTTACAGATGTGGTGGATTAGACTGGAATAAAGTCTGTCGATTCAAATACAAGAACTGTTTAGCTTGTGGAAAAATGGGACATAAGGCATCTCAATGCAGAAATAAAAGATACACTAGTAGGGTAAGAACTACTAGAATGGAATACGAAGACAAATTAAACACAAGAAAATACGTGGAACTCGAGATTTTAAATAAAAAGGTAAAATTACAGTTAGACTCAGGTTCGGATCTAACTATAATTAATCTACAAACATGGAGGAAGCTAAATAGACCGACGATGATGCATACACAGAAAATCACTAAGTCTGTTACAGAGAAACGTATCAAATATGAAGGAGAAGTAATTCTTAACGTAAAATTCCATGGAAAAACGAAAAAATTGAAGATTGTCAGAAAGCATTTAAGGAGATCATAAAGAAATTAACGTCTGATCTAGCACTGACGAATTTTGATCCCAAACTGGAAACTATCATTGCTAGTGACGCAAGCTCACACGGAGAAAAATAGAAGAAAAAGAAAGAAATCTAGCAGACAGATTTTTCAATTTGTGATCACGTATTACTTTATAATGAAAAAGTGGTCATACCCAAATCTGTACAAAGACGAATTCTGAAGGACTTTCATCTAGGACACCCAGGGAAAAATCGTATGAAAGCGTTAATGAGAAGTTTCTGTAATAGCCTAATATGGATAACGACATTACTCAAATGGTAAAAAAATGTAGAGGCTGTGCTGCGGCAGCAAAGGCACCACCTATTATACAAAAAACATGGCCTAAAGTAGACATACCTTGGTCTAGAATCCATGAGGACTATGTAGGACCCATAGATGGATATTATTACTTGATAACGGTAGATAGCTTTAGAAAGTGGCCAGAAGTTTTCAAATACAAAAACCCTACGACGGAAAACACTATTAATTGTCTACACGAGTTATTCGTAAGATTCGGCGTGGTAGATTGCCTTGTAACGGATAATAGTACCCAATTCACCTCGAGTGACTTTCAAGAATTCTGTGCGACTTATCAAGTCAAACATATTAAAATAGCACCATACCATCCACGATCTAACGGGCAAGCCGAAAGGTTGGTGGACACGCTTAAGAGATCCTTGAAAAAAGCAGAGGACGTACCAACAGAAAGAGCCATACAACAGTTCCTACAAGTCTACAGAATCACCCCGAACGGAAACACTCCATCTGGCCGTTCGCCCGTTGATGTGATGTTTGCCCGCAAAATACGGTATCTTCTTGATAAACTATTACCCTGCAAAATTAAAAACCGGCATACACCGATAGTGCCTATAAGATCCTTCAAACCAGGCGAACGGGTCTATTTCAGAATGTTTAAGAAAAACATGGCATACTGGGAACCAGGTACGATAATAAGCAGACTGGGGAATGTTCTGTACAGGATCCAAGGCGAAAAATTCACTCACAGAAGACATATCAATCAGATACATAAAAGACGGGTAGAGGAGCCAAGCTCGTCACCTTCGGAAAATGAAGACTCAAAGAAGGCGATTTATGAAGCATTTGAAATACAAAGATCACAAGTAGCCACGAAGATTAGAAGAACAAGCAGGAAAAGAAAATTAACAGAACCGCTAATAAAAGACCATAAGCGGAAAAAATATTAAACTCCCCACAAAAAGAAACTAGTGGGGTGTTGTGGGGGTCTCCCCCTTTTTACACAAGATGGACTCGTCTAAAGTATAGTTATTCTGACAGAGTGTATTCTTACGTTCAATACACTTATTTTCCTATTTCAATTACTGGCGTTATTTATTTATTTGTGCAGGATTCCATCCCAGGAATCCACAACAGATAGATAGATAGATAGATAGATAGATAGATAGATAGATAGATAGATAGATAGATAATGAACACTGTTCGATACATTTGAACACTTTTAGATAGATAGATAGATAGATAATGAACACTTTTAAAGCTATCTATCTATATAGCCATCCACCTTGATAGCTAGCTAGCTAGCTAGCTAGCTAGATAGATAGATACATGGATAGCTATCTAGATAATGAACACTCATAGGAACATAGATAGATAGATAGATAGATAGATAGATAGATAGATAGATAGATAGATAATGAACACTTTTAAAGCTATCTATCTATATAGCCATCCACCTTGATAGATAGATCGATCGATAGATAGATAGATAGATAGATAGATAGATAGATAGATAGATAATGAACACTTTTAAAGCTATCTATTTATATAGCCATCCACCTTGATAGATAGATAGATACATGGATAGCTAGCTAGGTAATGAACACTTATAGATAGATAGATAGATAGATAATGAACACTTTTAATAGCTATCTATCTATATAGCCATCCACCTTGATAGATAGATAGATAGATAGATAGATAGATAGATAGATAGATAGATAATGAACACTTATAGATAGATAGATAGATAGATAGATAGATAGATAATGAATACTTTTAAAGCAATCTATCTATATAGCCATCCACCTTGATAGATAGATAGATAGATAGATAATGTTCACTTATAGATAGATAGATAGATAATGAACACTTTTAAAGCTATATATCTATATAGCCATCTACCTTGATAGATAGATAGATAGATAGATAGATAGATAGATAGATAGATAATGACGAGACAAGGGTTGATAGATAGATAGATAGATAGATAGATAGATAGATAGATAATGAACACTTATAGATAGATAGATAGATAGATAGATAGATAGATAGATAGATAGATAGATAGATGGATAGAGAGATATTAAGAAATACCTTCAGAGAAAGTGTATGAAGGGCAATGTTACTTTAAATCCTTCTGATCAGCGTGATAAAAGACAGAAAAGAATTTATAAGTTCGGTGAATACAAAAATTGTTCCGCATGAACAAAGAAATTCGTCTGACTTCTCACTGATGACAATGAAACCTCAACCAGACAAACCGAAATGCCAAATAAGCAGGATAAAAAGCCCTGGCGGTGATATCATGAGTGGAAACAAAATGTGGAATCTCTCTTTGATAACGACGAAGGACATGCCGAAAAGGAAAACACTGATAGGCTATTGTGAAAGAAGAATTCAAATTTGTATGACGAAGAGCAAATAAGCTAAAAAGTATCAAGTCGCCACATGACTGCACAAACGCAGCCACAAAAGAATACTGTAAAATTAAATTCTATCCAGGAACCAGTGCTCAGGGGTAATATATTTGTAAGTTGAAGGTATCCATATAAACCACTTTTGTTTCATCCTTCACAAGGTTTAAGCGCAATTCTTTTCACGTGAACACCATACAAAACTGTTCGATCTCACTGCCGGAGTCTAAAACTGTCTATCTCACTGCCGGAGTCTAAAAAAACAAAAGTATATTATTTTATAAAGTTTCCTTTTTTTTTTATAAAGTTTTCTCATTCTTACTCTTTAAAATAAGACATACATACAAACGAGGGTCATTCAATAAATAAGGTGCATTTCTCGGTATAAGGACTTCTAATACAAATAGAAGCTTACATTTTTTTAATTTTTCAACGTAGTCTCCCAGCACTGCCACACACTTTTTCCATCTGTGCACAAGCTTCCGTATTCCCTCAGCGTAAAAAAACCCTCTGGGCTGATGTCTCAGCCAGTCGCTCACAACACTTTTGACATCGTCGTCAATTTTAAACATCGTGCCTCTCGTGAACGCTTTCCAGGGACCAAACAGGTGAAAGTCTGAAGGGGCAAGGTCTGGGCTGTAAGGGGGATGAGGGAGCAGTTCCCAGCCCAGCTCGTTGATGGTCTGCACCGTTTGGGCTGCTGTGTTAGGCCTTGCGTTGTCATGATGCAAGATGACTCCTTCTGACTGATGACCCCTGCATTTGTCCCAACAGATAAGCTCAAAGTCCTTGCAAAGTCATCCACTGTCACCCTTCTGTCAGACTGAATGAGGTCATTGACTAATTCGATCACCTCAGGAGACCTCACTTCTGTAGGCCTCCCAGGCCTGTCCTCATCCCCAACACTGCTCCGTCCTTCTTTAAACAATTTAGCCCACTTGTAAACATTTCTTTGGCTGCAACATGTTGCACCAAACACAGTTGATATTCTCCTATGAATTTCAACTGGTTTGCAACTTTCAGCAACCAAAAAATTGATAACTGACCGTTGTTCAATCCTGGAGCATGCTTCTTGGTCGGCCATCTTTGTTAATCGCCAAAACTCTCAAAGTTTTTTTTTAATCTGCAAAAGAAATTAAATCCATGTGAAAAAGAAGTAAAACAAAAACAAAATAAAATAAAAAATAGTAAGCTTCTATCTGTATTAGAAGTCCTTATACCGAAAAATTCACCTTATTTATTGAATGACCCTCGTATAAAGCTGTGCAGTTCGGGGTCTGCCTTTCGCCGAAATAAGTATTAGTGAAGTTATTGAATCAGACATTAATACTATGAAGTGAATTTATTTTTCACTCGATGACTTGCTCTTGTACTGCTGTGCAAGATTAACCTAATCCTGAGATCGTTATTGTACGATCGATAATAAAAAAATCCGATTTGGAATGAAAATAAAACCACCGACGTTATTCAACTTTTTAACATCAAAATATTGACAGTAAATAGTAACTAACTGACCGTTGTCGCTAAACAAGACAAACTTCTTTGATGCGTTATAGTTTTCAGAATTTAGCGGGAATGGCTCTCCCTAACTTCTTTACTTTAATTGCTTTAACTCTTGGCCCTTTTATCTTTATAGTCCTTCTTCTGTTCATCCAAACTCTTTAAGTAGGTTATTGCTTTGAATACGTCTTGTCAGTGCTAAATTCTCTAGTCCTTCTTTCCTCGTACCGCCAACAAATATTACCAAGTTCTTATTTTTTGTCTTATCGTCATATTATCTGCAGTTCCTATTTATAGTACCCCATTTCTCAGATGATCTGTTAATAGAACTCTTAGCATTTCTCGGTCAAACAACATCTCTCTCGCTTCAACTCTAAGGTGATAATCTAACACTTATTAAAATTTAGGTGTTTAGGTATTATATAGCACGTCATCAAGTTTTTTCTTTCCTTCTAGGAACAGTTTCCTATCACTTGATACTTGACTTTGTTTCTAGAAGGCATGACCACTTTTTATTCGTCTTTGTGCCATACTTCCTCTTTGAGTTTAACGTTCACAATACATAGCTCACAACCTCGAGGCTGTCTCTTTTGCCGACGACCATGCATTCCTTCTTTTACAGGTTTTTCTCCTATACATCGCTCTTGTTTCATTTCTGATATTATCTGCATTATTATTTTAAATTTCACAGAATAAATATTGTTAATATTCATTAAATTCCTTTCACTTTAACTTAGATTTTCATTTACTATCGTTAATAAGGTTGGTAGCTCGTAAAAAAGAATCATCCTTCTATGCAGGATAAGTCACGGATAACGCAATATTTTACAAGACCAAACAAATTTCATCATACACTTCGGAAATAGATTCATATTGCTGTAAACCATTGCAAATGACCTAACCTGAGGAATAAATAGAAATCGATTACACCCTGTCACTCCAGTGGTTCTAAAACTGATCGCATGGTGAAAGGAAAAGTAACTAAAGGGGTTGTTTCAATTAATTTGTAAAAGGGTGTAATATTGTTAATAAGGTTGTTGGCTCGAAAATAAAGAATAATCCCTCTATGACGGATAGGTGCGCAAATTGTAGCTCCCATGCAGATTAGTCTACGAAGGCTCCCAGAAATTAGTACTACTGTTCATTATATCAGATAATCCCTAGTTACAAACAATCTTGAAATTACTTGTGACAAAAGGCTAGCGAAAATTAAGATGAAGGAAATATCTGACAAACTTCTTAATTAACAATCCTTTGTTGACGATTATCGAATGCTATGAAGAGACGAGACACCAACTGTGAGAAGAGAAAGATTTATAAAATCAATGTTGTTTAACGAAAATGTCTTGAGATATTTGGAATATTATTGCTTTCGCCAGTAATAAGCATGTGTCAGATTCAGGTTAGGATAATTAAAGAAACAGATACAAAAGAGGAACCATGAATATCTGCAGTGAGTAACCATGGCCAAATACAAAATAAGCAAAAGAAATGTCCAACGATCAGAATTGACAAAATTTGCACTAAGTTATAACAAGAAAAAGAAAGTAACTGAGAAAAAAGTTTATATAAAGGATGCAAAAAAAAAAAATTATGCAAGGTAAATTAACAATGATAAAACAAAGAAACGGTCATCTGGCAAAAAGTTCACAAACTAAAAACTAGTGTTCATATACAAAAACCTGTTCGGACAAGCGAACGTAGCGTTCTGAATTCAAGACAAAAAAGACTGGAACTGAGTTAAATAAAACCGAAAACCGGCCTATTTTATGGACTAGAAAAAATACCGGTAGGCATTTCTTTTCTTCTACCTATAAAATGGGAAGAGGGATTTTGCAGTAATTCTCAAACGATATTGGAATTAACAAAATCACTAAAAAAAAGAATTTTGATGTTTCATCGAATAAATTAAATTCTGAAGTTCTCGAAAACTTAAAAGTATCAATGACTCACTTTAGTTTATTAAATCTGAATTATTTATGAAATAAATCTGAATTATAAAATAAATTGAATTAAAACCAAATAAATCTGAATTATTAAATAAATCTGAATTATTTATAAAAATGTGGGAGTTACGTATTATATCTTTGCAATGTTTCTTTAATCTTGCAAATTGTACGATTTCTGAAGATGTGATCAAAATATTTTAATTACTTCTTCAGTTGCTCAGCAATCACGGCGCGCTGTCAGATCTCAACATTAATTAAAGTTTTATTTATAACTTAACCTCACACATTGAACTCAAGGCTGGTGCTGACAAGAGTTTTCATATGAATTATTGAAATTATTGAATGACGTATTCAAAATGGAAACCGTAAAATTATTGTCTCGATTAGTTAATTACAATCCGTTATTGCTGGTGTTGTCTGTATTTACAGATAGAGTATTGTCCGTAGTTTGATTAAATATTCAGACTACAATTAATACGGTCTTCTTAATATTTTCAGACTTTTTGAGATGCTGTGGTGGCGTTTATTAAATGGTATATTGGTAGAAGAATATTCAAAATGGAGGTTTCAGTCAGAACGTTACTAATAGTCAAGCTGTTATGGGGAACCAAATTTAGTGACGAATATATCATCTCAGCTGCCAATTATACGTGATAGCTAATATGGGGGAAATATAATTTAATGTCTGCGGTGGGATTGTCGGTTTATTAGTCATCGAGATTTCTTAAAACAATGTGAAACACTAAATGACCTCTATATGATATATAAATATGCATTTGCAACGTGTTAATAAAAGACTGATCGGAAAGCGCCCTGCATTCGTCAATAGGATGTTCTTTCTCCTCCATGACAACGCCAAACGACATTTTTTTTTTAGCATTTGACTCCGAGCGGAGCGGGATTACCACTAGCACACAAGAAGTCAGAGAGAGTGAAAGTAAAAGTAAAGAGGGTTGTTTGAGGAAATGATAAAGAGAATGACGGGGATCAAGATCAAAGCATCAGAAGATGTCGATTGATATTACATTTGAATATTTGAAGATTACCGTTATCATGGAAGCAAGTAAGAGGAATGGAGTTCCGCTGTTGGGAAGTGCGATAGGAGAAGCTGTTGGAATAGAAGAGGCGGTTACATTTAACCGTTTAGACAGTGAAAGAAGATGACCGATATGACAGACTAGAAACACGCTTAAATTTATGAAGTTGGGGTTCCAGTGAAAGTAGCTAGTCAGAGCAGTTGCTATGAAAATATTTGTAGAAAAGACAGAGGGAAGCCACATCACACCTGACATTTGGAACTTGGTTATTCTGTTCTGTCATATCCACCGTATTTAACTGACCTTGTGGCAGCTGATTGTTCCCCTTTTCGATCGTTGCAACACGCTTTGAATTTTCTTTGATGAAAACCAGTTTCAAAAGGTAATCGAAAAGGTCTTCGCATCAATACCTGCGGAGATTTTCTCTAAACCTATTGAAGAGTCCATTGATAAGGGGCAACAGATCAAGGGATTACAGGGCCAGCAAGAATTAGGAACAGAAACATTAATAAGAATAGGAAAGAGTAATCAGGAGGACAATAGATAGCGATTGACATTGCATTTAAATTTTTGCAGATTAAATTTGGATAGAAAGCATGGAGCCGGAAGGGAGTCCCACAAGCGAGAAGTGCGAGAAAAGAAAACGTTAGCATAGAAGTTACGGTTACAGCTATTCAAATCAACTGTAAATTGCTGAGATCTTGACGCCAGCCTAGGTATTAGAGCGAAGAGCTCATCCGAACAATTACTATGAAAGTATTTATAGAAAAGACACAGAGAATAAACATTACGGTGGCGGGAAAGAAGCAAAGCCACCAGATCAGGACCATGGGAAGTTGTGGAGAACCATGATCCCCTATGTCATAAAAGGAGGCAGCACATAGAAGAAAAAGAAGAAGAAGAAGTAGAAGAAGAAGAAGAAGAAGAAGAAGAAGAAGAAGAAGAAGAAGAAGAAGAAGAAGAAGAACTGGATCGTATCTCTATGCAAAATTTATACTTTGAAAACTATCACGGACATATTGAAGACAAGAAAGATTCGGGAGGCAGGACACAACAGCTGACGATCATGTATGATTGAATGGCGGAAAGGAGGTCGGGAGAAAAATGCTTAGGGTGAGTTGAGAGAAGATGTGGAGAGCCATGATCGCTTTTTAACCTGAATGAACGCGGCACATAGAAGAATGATCTGCTGAGTTGTTGTTTTTTTCCTCAATGTTATAATTCTATTAGGGATTTCAATGGTATTAAATAGATTTTTGGTTCATTTTCAAAAACTGTTCCTAATCTCGCAATCTTAATTTGTCGTTCTTTCAGTCTAGTCGTTTAATAATCCTGCTTTATTTCTGTCAATCGCCGTGAAATCTAATAATCAGACTTACAGATATGAAACTTTCTTGTTACAGACTTTCGCTTAATCGTATGTCGGTAGTGCTTTGTGATTATATCTAAACATCCGTGGTTTGTACCGTTTATTTTCGAATGAAATTTCGGGTTTCTCATTGGCGAAGAAACAATGGAACGTTCGGTTCATATAAAGTGTGATTTCTTGTTTGTTGCAGGAAGGGATGTTTGATTTGGTAAGATATAAAAATCACTAGCATATCGCAAGAGTTCACGTTTTTTTTCCCCTGTGAAATAGAATTACTGTCGATATTCAACTGATACTGGCATATTTTCCACATATCTAATTCAGAAATTGTCTTTATTTTCCTTAGGTGAATTACTCCATTAAAACTTTTTTTCACAAAATATAACTAAACGAGTAAGATCAAGAACGGCTTATTATCTCTCTATATCGAGCTATATATTTATATCTATGTATCGACATGCATATGATAAAAATATAGTTTTAATGTATGCTGTATTTATGGGTAAAAATGCTCCATATCAAGAAGACTATATAAATACAAAGTGAAAACTGAAGTCAAAATCCGGGCAGCAATCGTCTCTGTCGATCTTGAATACAATCTTCAGGCAATATGGATGAAACTGAATGTCGTCGCTCGGGGTTGACTAAACTGTCCAGGCGTTGGCGGCTATATGATTGTTCATTGTGTACCATTGAATCCATTCTTCTCTGCGTTCATTACTAGTCCCTGTCCAGAAGTTCCCAACTAGTTTACCATCTCTTGTTCCCTAATTCATGTTTCCCATGAAGAATGGAATTTCCACCGAATTGCAGTGAGACATGGCGTTGTCTTCTCAAACTGTCTTATGTGACGTACAGGGATTTTGTTTTTCAGTATGCGTAGGACCGGTGAACGAAGAATTCCAGTCCAGCTGGGGATTTTGCGTGACACTGTTTCTCTCCCCACACACGCACCCAAGTGTTTTATATGTCTTATTCCAGGGTCATTTTGAGGCTATCTGTACTAAACATAAGGACATGCTGTCTTGTTCCTTCTAAGGCGACTCACCATTGACGCATCAATTCTTTCCAGATTGCCAAGAATTGTACCATATTTATGCCATATAATTATACCATAATCCGAGAAAATATTATTTGAACATTCGTAGTATTATCCATTCATACCATAAAAATATAATAAAATATTCATCCTTTTTTTAATTTTTATTTTGTAGAAATAAATATCTCCATGAAAATGGCCCACACAGTCACACACCACATCATCACGATGGTGTTGTTATACGTATTTTATTTCACTGTTTTACTCTTCATGATATCGAATTAGTTATTTGTACAGCAATAATTTTTACATGAGGGACGATTTGAAAAATCTAACCATAATAAATATAAAACAAAACTAAAAATATAGTTTTAATGTATGCTGTAGTTATGGGTAAAAATGCTCCGTATCAAGGAGACTATATAAATACAAAGTCAAAACTGAAGTCAAAATCCGGGCAGCAAGAGTCTCTGTCGATCTTGAATACAGTCTTCAGGCCATATGGATGAATCTGAATGGCGTCGCTCGGGGTTGACTTCACTGTCCAGGCGTTGGCGACTCTCTCATTGTTCGCCGTGTACCATTGAATCCATTCTTCTCTGCGTTCATTTCTAGTCCCTATCCAGAAGTTCCCAACTAGTTTACCATCTCTCTTGTTCCCTAATTCATGTTTCCCATGAAGAATGGAATTTCCACCGAATTGCAGTGAGACATGGCGTTGTCTTCTCAAACTGTCTTATGTGACGTACAGGGATTTTGTTTTCAGTATGCGTAAAACCGGCGAACGAAGCATTCCAGTTCAGTTGGGGATTTGCTTGACACTGTTCCCCGCCCACACACACACCGAATTGTTTTATATATCTTATTTTAGAGACCTTTTGAGGTTATCTGTACTAAACATAGGGACATGATGTCATATTTCTTCTAAGGCTACTCACCATTGATGCATCAAGTCTTTCCAGTGTGCCAGGAATTGTACCATATTTGTGCCATATAATTATATAATAACAACCCGAAAAATATTATTTGAAAATTTGCATTATCCATTTATACCATAAAAATATAATAAAATTTGCATCTTTTTTATTTTGTAGAAATATATATCCATGAAAATGGCCTTTTGGCATCCCCCGGGTTGGTCCCCACGAAGTCACACACCACATCAACACGATGGTGTTTTTATACGTATTTTATTTCACTGTTTTACTCTTCATGATATCGCATTAGTTATTTGTACAGCAATAACTTTTAACATTAGGGGAGATTTGAAAAATGAAACCATAATAAATATAAAACAAAAATGAAAATTTTAAAGATGAATGCGTGGAATGTGTCTACTATTTCTGTGCGTACCGGCAGACGATGGTTCGTGTGCCAGCACCGAAATCTAAACCTTACAACACTTTGAGTAGTACTGCTTTAGCGAATATTAGAAATTTCTAATTTTTTCTTCTGTATATCATGCTGTCATTGCATATACATCTAAAACGCATATTTTAAAAAGCTTCCTTAAACTACAATATCTATCAGATCCTTAAAAATATCCATTGTTTGCCCGCCTCGTTTAAGATACGCCTAAAATATTAACCTTTAACTTGTTCATATCATGCTTTATACTCTTTAACAGGCCAAGTTAATTTACTATTCTGATGTTTCATGAACCCTAAAACTATTTTATGTTTGACGAGAACAATCATTGGATGTTAAAACGGTGACGGGTGTCGCTTATATCTTTCGTTACCGAGCAAGAGATCAATTAATCTGAAGCCATACACGACGTTGTTTTTATAGCTTTATTAACAGTAGCTGGATGACGGTCAGGGTACACCTACTTCACATATTACGGCTAGAGGGGTTAATCCCCAAATACTTACCATCCTATGTTACATCATATAACACTATTCGATACCAGAGATAGTTATCTACTCGTAGATAAAACACACCATCTTTCTGGCCCAATCATTTCCCATTCAAACAGTAATGAGTCCGCTAACCGTCCACTGATATCCACAACCACGTTTCCACAGATACTCGAGGTCTTCAGCTATTATATCACTATGAGTCATCATATATGGGTCCATTCCTGCAAGTTGTAACCAGTGAAATATCACTACTATAGCTGGTTGCACATTTTTGCAATCTATTTTATATAGAGCGTCATTAAAAGCCTCGATTTGTGTTGCGAAAGAAGACGGGATTCTTAAGAGAGAATGTTAAGCTTGGATCGACTGATCAACACAGATGAAGTTGAATGAATGGCAGTTGAAGGTGAGACACCGGAATGAATGGCAGTTGAAGGTGAGAAACCGGAATGAAGGGCAGTTGAAGGTGAGAAACCGGAATGAAGGGCAGTTGAAGGTGAGACACCGGAATGAATGGCAGTTGAAGGTGAGACACCGGAATGAATGGCAGTTGAAGGTGAGACACAGGAATGAATGGCAGTTGAAGGCGAGACACCGGAATGAAGGGCAGTTGAAGGTGAGAAACTGGAATGAAGGGCAGGTGAAGGTGAGACACCGGAATGAATGGCAGATGAAGGTGAGACACCGGAATGAATGGCAGTTGAAGGTGAGAAACCGGAATGAATGGCAGTTGAAGGTGAGAAATCGGAATGAAGGGCAGTTGAAGGTGAGAAACTGGAATTAAGGGCAGTTGAAGGTGAGACACAGGAATGAAGGGCAGTTGAAGGTGAGAAACCGGAATGAAGAGCAGTTGAAGGTGAGAAACCGGAATGAATGGCAGTTGAAGGTGAGACACAGGAATGAATGGCAGTTGAAGGTGAGAAACCGGAATGAAGGGCAGTTGAAGGTGAGAAACCGGAATGAATGGCAGTTGAAGGTGAGACACCGGAATGAATGGCAGTTGAAGGTGAGAAACCGGAATGAATGGCAGTGGAAGGTGAGACACCGGAATGAAGGGCAGTTGAAGGTGAGAAACCGGAATGAATGGCATTTGAAGGTGAGGCACCGGAATTAATGGCAGTTGAAGGTAAGACACAGGAATGAATGGTAGTTGAAGGTGAGACACACTAATGAATGACAGTTGAAGGTGAGAAACCGGAATGAAGGGCAGTTGAATGTGAGAAACCGGAATGAATGGCAGTTGAAAGTGAGACACAGGAATGAATGGCAGTTGAAGGTGAGACACAGTAATGAATGGCAGTTGAAGGTGAGACACAGGAATGATGGGAAGTTGAAGGTTAGAAAGCGAAATGAAGGGCAGTTGAAGGTGAGACACCGGAATTAATGGGAGTTGAAGGTAAGACACAGGAATGAATGGTAGTTGAAGTTGAGACACACTAATGAATAGCAGTTGAAGGTGAGAAACCGGAATGAAGGGCAGTTGAAGGTGAGACACCGGAATGAATGGCAGTTAAAAGTTAGACAAAGGAATGAATGGCAGTTGAAGGTGAGAGATCGGAATAAAGGGCAGTTGAAGGCGAGAAACCGGAATGAATGGGAGTTGAAGGTTAGACACCGGAATGAATGGCATTTGTAGGTGAGACACCGGAATGAATGGCAGTTGAAGTTAAGACACCGGAATGAAGTGCAGTTGAAGGTGAGACACCGGAATGAATGGCAGTTGAAGTTAAGACACCGGAATGAATGGCAGTTGAAGGTGACACCCCGGAATGAATGGCAGTTGAAGGGGAGACACCGGAATGAATGGCAGTTGAAGGTGAGACACAGGAATGAATATCAGTTGAAGGTGAGACGACGGAATGAATGGTAGTTGAAGGTGAAACATGGCAATGAATGGCAGTTGAAGGTGAGACACAGGAAAGAATGGCAGTTGAAGGACACAGGAATGAATGGCAGTTGGACGTTAGAAACCGGAATGAAGGGCAGTTGAAGGTGAGTCACCGGAATGAATGGCAGTTGAAGGTGAGACACCGGAATTAATGACAGTTGAAGGTGAGACACAGTAAAGAATGGCAGTTGAAGGTGAGACACAGGAATGAATGGCAGTTGAAGGTTAGACGCCGGAATGAATGGCAGTTGAAGGTGAGACACGGCAATGAATGGCAGTTGAAGGTGAGAAACCGGAATGAATGGCAGTTGAAGGTGAGAAACCGGAATAAAGGGCAGTTGAAGGTGAGACACCGGAATGAATGGCAGTTGAAGGTGAGACACAGGAATGAATGGCAGTTGAAGGTGACACCCCGGAATAATGGCATTTGAAGGTTAGACACCGGAATGAATGGAAGTTGAAGATGAGACACAGGAATGAATATCAGTTGAAGGTGAGAGAAAGGAATGAATGGCAGTTGAAGGTGAGACACCGGAATGAATGGCAGTTGAAGGTGAGACTCCGGAATGAATGGCAGTTGGAGGTAAGACACCGGAATGAATGGCAGTTGAAGGTTAGACAAAAGAATGAATGGCAGTTGAAGGTGAGAAACCGGAATGAAGGGCAGTTGAAGGTGAGACACCGGAATGAATGGCAGTTGAAGGTGAGACACAGGAATGAATGGCAGTTGAAGGTGAGACTCCGGAATGAATGGCAGTTGGAGGTAAGACACCGGAATGAATGGCAGTTGAAGGTTAGACAAAAGAATGAATGGCAGTTGAAGGTGAGAAACCGGAATGAAGGGCAGTTGAAGGTGAGACACCGGAATGAATGGCAGTTGAAGGTTAGACAAAAGAATGAATGGCAGTTGAAGGTGAGAAACCGGAATGAAGGGCAGTTGAAGGTGAGACACAGGAATGAATGGCAGTTGAAGGTGAGACTCCGGAATGAATGGCAGTTGAAGGTTAGACAAAGGAATGAAGGACAGTTGAATGTGAGAAACCACAATGAATGGCAGTTGAAAGTGAGAAACCGGAATGAATGGCAGTTGAAGGTGAGAAACCAGAATAAAGGGCAGTTGAAGGTGAGACACAGCAATGAAGGGCAGTTGAATGTGAGACACCGGAATGAATGGCAGTTGAAGGTGACACTCCGGAATGAATGGCAGTTGAAGGTGACACTCCGGAATGAATGGCAGTTGAAGGTTAGACACCGGAATTAATGGCAGTTGAAGGTGAGACACAGGAATGAATATCAGTTGAAGGTGAGAAGCCGGAATATATGGCAGTTGAAGATGAGACACGGCAATGAATGGCAGTTGAATGTGAGACAAAGGAATGAATGGCAGTTGAAGGTGAGACACCGGAATGAATGGCAGTTGAAGGTGACACTCCGGAATGAATGGCAGTTGAAGGTGACACTCCGGAATGAATGGCAGTTGAAGGTTAGACACCGGAATTAATGGCAGTTGAAGGTGAGACACAGGAATGAATATCAGTTGAAGGTGAGAAGCCGGAATATATGGCAGTTGAAGGTGAGACACGGCAATGAATGGCAGTTGAATGTGAGGCACAGGAATGAATGGCAGTTCAAGGACACAGGTATGAATGGCAGTTGAACGTGAGAAACCGTAATGAAGGGCAGTTGAAGGTGAGACACCGGAATGAATGGGAGTTGAAGGTGAGACACCGGAATGAATGGCAGTTGAAGCTGAGTCACAGGAATGAATGGCAGTGGAAGGTGAGACGCCGGAATGAATGGCAGTTGAAGGTGAGACACGGCAATGAATGGCAGTTGAAGGTGAGACACAGGAATGAATGGCAGTTGAAGGTGAGACCCAGAAATGAATGGCAGTTGAATGTGATACACAGGAATGAATGGCAGTTGAAGGTGAACCACAGGAATGAATGGCAGTTGAAGGTGAGACACCGGAATGAATGGCAGTTGATGGTAAGAAACCAAGAAATGAAGGGCCGTTGAAGGTTAGACAAAGGAATGAAGGGCAGTTGAAGGTGAGAAACAGGAATGAATGGCAGTTGAAGGAAAGAAACCGGAATGAATGGCAGTTGAAGCTGAGAGACCGGAATGAATGGCAGTTGAAGGTGAGAAACCGGAATGAAGGGCTGTTGAAGGTGAGAAACCGGAATGAATGGCAGTTGAAGGTGATACACAGGAATGAAGGGCAGTTGAAGGTGACACCCCGGAATGAATGGCAGTTGAAGGTTAGACAGCGGAATGAATGGAAGTTGAAGGTGAGACACAGGAATGAATGGCAGTTGATGGTGAGAAACCGGAATGAAGGGCCGTTGAAGGTTAGACAAAGGAATGAAGGGCAGTTGAAGGTGAGACACAGGAATGAATGTCAGTTGAAGGTGACACCCCGGAATGAATGGCAGTTGAAGGTTAGACACCGGAATGAATGGAAGTTGAAGCTGAGACACAGGAATGAATGGCAGTTGAACGTGAGAAACCGTAATGAAGGGCAGTTGAAGGGGAGACACCGGAATGAATGGGAGTTGAAGGTGAGACACCGGAATGAATGGCAGTTGAAGCTGAGTCACAGGAATGAATGGCAGTGGAAGGTGAGACGCCGGAATGAATGGCAGTTGAAGGTGAGACACGGCAATGAATGGCAGTTGAAGGTGAGACACAGGAATGAATGGCAGTTTAAGGTGAGACCCAGAAATGAATGGCAGTTGAAGGTGAACCACAGGAATGAATGGCAGTTGAAGGTGAGACACCGGAATGAATGGCAGTTGATGGTAAGAAACCAAGAAATGAAGGTTAGACAAAGGAATGAAGGGCAGTTGAAGGTGAGAAACCGGAATGAATGGCAGTTGAAGGAAAGAAACCGGAATGAATGGCAGTTGATGGTGAGAAACCGGAATGAAGGGCCGTTGAAGGTGAGACAAAGGAATGAATGGCAGTTGAAGGTGAGAGACCGGAATGAATGGCAGTTGAAGGTGAGAAACCGGAATGAAGGGCTGTTGAAGGTGAGAAGCCGGAATGAATGGCAGTTGAAGGTGATACACAGGAATGAATGTCAGTTGAAGGTGACACCCCGGAATGAATGGCAGTTGAAGGTTAGACAGCGGAATGAATGGAAGTTGAAGGTGAGACACAGGAATGAATGGCAGTTGATGGTGAGAAACCGGAATGAAGGGCCGTTGAAGGTTAGACAAAGGAATGAAGGGCAGTTGAAGGTGAGACACATGAATGAATGTCAGTTGAAGGTGACACCCCGGAATGAATGCCAGTTGAAGGTTAGACACCGGAATGAATGGAAGTTGAAGGTGAGACACAGGAATGAATATCAGTTGAAGGTGAGGCGCCGGAATCTATGGCAGTTGAAGGTGAGACACAGCAATGAATGGCAGGTGAAGGTGAGACACAGGAATGAATGGCAGTTGAAGGACACAGGAATGAATGGCAGTTGAACATGAGAAACCGGAATGAAGGGCAGTTGAATGTGAGACACCGGAATGAATGGCAGTTGAAGGTGAGACACAGGAATGAATGGCAGTTGAAGGTGAAACGCCGGAATGAATGGCAGTTGAAGGTGAGACACGGCAATGAATGGCAGTTGAAGGTGAGACACCGGAATGAATGGCAGTTGAAGGTTAGACACCGGAATGAAGGGCTGTTGAAGGTGAGAAACCGGAATGAATGGCAGTTGAAGGTGAGACAAAGGAATGAATGGCAGTTGAAGGTGAGACACCGGAATGAATGGCAGTTGAAGGTGAGACACAGGAATGAATGGCAGTTGCAGGTGAGACACAGGAATGAATGGCAGTTGAAGGTGACACTCCGGAATGAATGGCAGTTGAAGGTTAGACACCGGAATTAATGGCAGTTGAAGGTGAGACACAGGAATGAATATCAGTTGAAGGTGAGAAGCCGGAATATATGGCAGTTGAAGGTGAGACACGGCAATGAATGGCAGTTGAATGTGAGACACAGGAATGAATGTCAGTTCAAGGACACAGGTATGAATGGCAGTTGAACGTGAGAAACCGTAATGAAGGGCAGTTGAAGGTTAGACACCGGAATGAATGGGAGTTGAAGGTGAGACACCGGAATGAATGGCAGTTGAAGCTGAGTCACAGGAATGAATGGCAGTGGAAGGTGAGACGCCGGAATGAATGGCAGTTGAAGGTGAGACACGGCAATGAATGGCAGTTGAAGGTGAGACACAGGAATGAATGGCAGTTGAAGGTGAGACCCAGAAATGAATGGCAGTTGAATGTGATACACAGGAATGAATGGCAGTTGAAGGTGAACCACAGGAATGAATGGCAGTTGAAGGTGAGACACCGGAATGAATGGCAGTTGATGGTGAGAAACCAAGAAATGAAGGGCCGTTGAAGGTTAGACAAAGGAATGAAGGGCAGTTGAAGGTGAGAAACCGGAATGAATGGCAGTTGAAGGAAAGAAACCGGAATGAATGGCAGTTGAAGCTGAGACACCGGAATGAATGGCAGTTGAAGGTGAGACACCGGAATGAATGGCAGTTGATGGTGAGAAACCGGAATGAAGGGCCGTTGAAGGTTAGACAAAGGAATGAAGGGCAGTTGAAGGTGAGAAACCGGAATGAATGGCAGTTGAAGGTGAGACAAAGGAATGAATGGCAGTTGAAGGTGAGAGACCGGAATGAAGGGCAGTTGAAGGTGAGAAACCGGAATGAATGGCAGTTGAAGGAAAGAAACCGGAATGAATGGCAGTTGAAGCTGAGACACCGGAATGAATGGCAGTTGAAGGTGAGACACCGGAATGAATGGCAGTTGATGGTGAGAAACCGGAATGAAGGGCCGTTGAAGGTGAGACAAAGGAATGAATGGCAGTTGAAGGTGAGAGACCGGAATGAATGGCAGTTGAAGGTGAGAAACCGGAATGAAGGGCTGTTGAAGGTGAGAAGCCGGAATGAATGGCAGTTGAAGGTGATACACAGGAATGAATGTCAGTTGAAGGTGACACCCCGGAATGAATGGCAGTTGAAGGTTAGACAGCGGAATGAATGGAAGTTGAAGGTGAGACACAGGAATGAATGGCAGTTGATGGTGAGAAACCGGAATGAAGGGCCGTTGAAGGTTAGACAAAGGAATGAAGGGCAGTTGAAGGTGAGACACAGGAATGAATGTCAGTTGAAGGTGACACCCCGGAATGAATGCCAGTTGAAGGTTAGACACCGGAATGAATGGAAGTTGAAGGTGAGACACAGGAATGAATATCAGTTGAAGGTGAGGCGCCGGAATCTATGGCAGTTGAAGGTGAGACACAGCAATGAATGGCAGGTGAAGGTGAGACACAGGAATGAATGGCAGTTGAAGGACACAGGAATGAATGGCAGTTGAACATGAGAAACCGGAATGAAGGGCAGTTGAATGTGAGACACCGGAATGAATGGCAGTTGAAGGTGAGACACAGGAATGAATGGCAGTTGAAGGTGAGACGCCGGAATGAATGGCAGTTGAAGGTGAGACACGGCAATGAATGGCAGTTGAAGGTGAGACACCGGAATGAATGGCAGTTGAAGGTTAGACACCGGAATGAAGGGCTGTTGAAGGTGAGAAACCGGAATGAATGGCAGTTGAAGGTGAGACAAAGGAATGAATGGCAGTTGAAGGTGAGACACCGGAATGAATGGCAGTTGAAGGTGAGACACAGGAATGAATGGCAGTTGCAGGTGAGACACAGGAATGAATGGCAGTTGAAGGTGACACTCCGGAATGAATGGCAGTTGAAGGTTAGACACCGGAATTAATGGCAGTTGAAGGTGAGACACAGGAATGAATATCAGTTGAAGGTGAGAAGCCGGAATATATGGCAGTTGAAGGTGAGACACGGCAATGAATGGCAGTTGAATGTGAGACACAGGAATGAATGTCAGTTCAAGGACACAGGTATGAATGGCAGTTGAACGTGAGAAACCGTAATGAAGGGCAGTTGAAGGTTAGACACCGGAATGAATGGGAGTTGAAGTTGAGACACCGGAATGAATGGCAATTGAAGCTGAGTCACAGGAATGAATGGCAGTGGAAGGTGAGACGCCGGAATGAATGGCAGTTGAAGGTGAGACACGGCAATGAATGGCAGTTGAAGGTGAGACACAGGAATTAATGGCAGTTGAAGGTGAGACCCAGAAATGAATGGCAGTTGAATGTGATACACAGGAATGAATGGCAGTTGAAGGTGAACCACAGGAATGAATGGCAGTTGAAGGTGAGACACCGGAATGAATGGCAGTTGATGGTGAGAAACCAAGAAATGAAGGGCCGTTGAAGGTTAGACAAAGGAATGAAGGGCAGTTGAAGGTGAGAAACCGGAATGAATGGCAGTTGAAGGAAAGAAACCGGAATGAATGGCAGTTGAAGCTGAGACACCGGAATGAATGGCAGTTGAAGGTGAGACACCGGAATGAATGGCAGTTGATGGTGAGAAACCGGAATGAAGGGCCGTTGAAGGTTAGACAAAGGAATGAAGGGCAGTTGAAGGTGAGAAACCGGAATGAATGGCAGTTGAAGGAAAGAAACCGGAATGAATGGCAGTTGAAGCTGAGACACCGGAATGAATGGCAGTTGAAGGTGAGACACCGGAATGAATGGCAGTTGATGGTAAGAAACCGGAATGAAGGGCCGTTGAAGGTTAGACAAAGGAATGAAGGGCAGTTGAAGGTGAGAAACCGGAATGAATGGCAGTTGAAGGTGAGACAAAGGAATGAATGGCAGTTGAAGGTGAGAGACCGGAATGAAGGGCAGTTGAAGGTGAGAAACCGGAATGAATGGCAGTTGAAGGAAAGAAACCGGAATGAATGGCAGTTGAAGCTGAGACACCGGAATGAATGGCAGTTGAAGGTGAGACACCGGAATGAATGGCAGTTGATGGTGAGAAACCGGAATGAAGGGCCGTTGAAGGTGAGACAAAGGAATGAATGGCAGTTGAAGGTGAGAGACCGGAATGAATGGCAGTTGAAGGTGAGACAAAGGAATGAATGGCAGTTGAAGGTGAGAGACCGGAATGAAGGGCAGTTGAAGGTGAGAAACCGGAATGAATGGCAGTTGAAGGAAAGAAACCGGAATGAATGGCAGTTGAAGCTGAGACACCGGAATGAATGGCAGTTGAAGGTGAGACACCGGAATGAATGGCAGTTGATGGTGAGAAACCGGAATGAAGGGCCGTTGAAGGTGAGACAAAGGAATGAATGGCAGTTGAAGGTGAGAGACCGGAATGAATGGCAGTTGAAGGTGAGAAACCGGAATGAAGGGCTGTTGAAGGTGAGAAGCCGGAATGAATGACAGTTGAAGGTGATACACAGGAATGAATGTCAGTTGAAGGTGACACCCCGGAATGAATGGCAGTTGAAGGTTAGACAGCGGAATGAATGGAAGTTGAAGGTGAGACACAGGAATGAATGGCAGTTGATGGTGAGAAACCGGAATGAAGGGCCGTTGAAGGTTAGACAAAGGAATGAAGGGCAGTTGAAGGTGAGACACAGGAATGAATGTCAGTTGAAGGTGACACCCCGGAATGAATGCCAGTTGAAGGTTAGACACCGGAATGAATGGAAGTTGAAGGTGAGACACAGGAATGAATATCAGTTGAAGGTGAGGCGCCGGAATCTATGGCAGTTGAAGGTGAGACACAGCAATGAATGGCAGGTGAAGGTGAGACACAGGAATGAATGGCAGTTGAAGGACACAGGAATGAATGGCAGTTGAACATGAGAAACCGGAATGAAGGGCAGTTGAATGTGAGACACCGGAATGAATGGCAGTTGAAGGTGAGACACAGGAATGAATGGCAGTTGAAGGTGAGACGCCGGAATGAATGGCAGTTGAAGGTGAGACACCGGAATGAATGGCAGTTGAAGGTTAGACACCGGAATGAAGGGCTGTTGAAGGTGAGAAACCGGAATGAATGGCAGTTGAAGGTGAGACAAAGGAATGAATGGCAGTTGAAGGTGAGACACCGGAATGAATGGCAGTTGAAGGTGAGACACAGGAATGAATGGCAGTTGCAGGTGAGACACAGGAATGAATGGCAGTTGAAGGTGACACTCCGGAATGAATGGCAGTTGAAGGTTAGACACCGGAATTAATGGCAGTTGAAGGTGAGACACAGGAATGAATATCAGTTGAAGGTGAGAAGCCGGAATATATGGCAGTTGAAGGTGAGACACGGCAATGAATGGCAGTTGAATGTGAGACACAGGAATGAATGTCAGTTCAAGGACACAGGTATGAATGGCAGTTGAACGTGAGAAACCGTAATGAAGGGCAGTTGAAGGTTAGACACCGGAATGAATGGGAGTTGAAGGTGAGACACCGGAATGAATGGCAATTGAAGCTGAGTCACAGGAATGAATGGCAGTGGAAGGTGAGACGCCGGAATGAATGGCAGTTGAAGGTGAGACACGGCAATGAATGGCAGTTGAAGGTGAGACACAGGAATTAATGGCAGTTGAAGGTGAGACCCAGAAATGAATGGCAGTTGAATGTGATACACAGGAATGAATGGCAGTTGAAGGTGAACCACAGGAATGAATGGCAGTTGAAGGTGAGACACCGGAATGAATGGCAGTTGATGGTGAGAAACCAAGAAATGAAGGGCCGTTGAAGGTTAGACAAAGTAATGAAGGGCAGTTGAAGGTGAGAAACCGGAATGAATGGCAGTTGAAGGAAAGAAACCGGAATGAATGGCAGTTGAAGCTGAGACACCGGAATGAATGGCAGTTGAAGGTGAGACACCGGAATGAATGGCAGTTGATGGTGAGAATCCGGAATGAAGGGCCGTTGAAGGTTAGACAAAGGAATGAAGGGCAGTTGAAGGTGAGAAACCGGAATGAATGGCAGTTGAAGGTGAGACAAAGGAATGAATGGCAGTTGAAGGTGAGAGACCGGAATGAATGGCAGTTGAAGGTGAGAAACCGGAATGAAGGGCTGTTGAAGGTGAGAAACCGGAATGAATGGCAGTTGAAGGTGATACACAGGAATGAATGTCAGTTGAAGGTGACACCCCGGAATGAATGGAAGTTGAAGTTTAGACAGCGGAATGATTGGAAGTTGAAGGTGAGACACAGGAATGAATGGCAGTTGATGGTGAGAAACCGGAATGAAGGGCCGTTGAAGGTTAGACAAAGGAATGAAGGGCAGTTGAAGGTGAGAAACCGGAATGAATGGCAGTTGAAGGTGAGACAAAGGAATGAATGGCAGTTGAAGGTGAGAGACCGGAATGAATGGCAGTTGAAGGTGAGACAAAGGAATAAAGGGCAGTTGAAGGTGAGACAAAGGAATGTATGGCATTTGAAGGTGAGACACAGGAATGAATGGCAGTTGAAGGTGACACTCCGGAATGAATTGCAGTTGAAGGTTAGACACCGGAATGAATGGCAGTTGAAGGTGAGACACCGGAATGAATGGTAGTTGAATGTGAGACACCGGAATGAATGGCAATTGAATGACACAGGAATGAATGGCAGTTGAAGTTGAGAAACCGGAATAAAGGGCAGTTGAAGGTGAGACACCGGAATGAATGGCAGTTGAAGGTGATACACTGGAATGAATGGCAGTTGAAGAACACAGGAATGAATGGCAGTTGAACGTGAGAAACCGGAATGAAGGGCAGTTGAACTTGAGACACCGGAATGAATGGCAGTTGAATGTGAGACACCGGAATGAATGGCAGTTGAACGTGAGACACAGGAATGAATGGCAGTTGAAGGTGAGACCCCGGAATGAATGGCAGTTGAAGGTTAGACAAAGGAATGAATGGTATTTGAAGGTGAGACAGAGCAATGAATGGCAGTTGAAGGTGAGACACCGGAATGAATGGCAGCTGAAGGTGAGACACGGCAATGAATGGCAGTTGAAGGTGAGACACTGGAATGAATGGCAGTTGAAGGTGAGACACAGGAATGAATGGCAGTTGAAGGTGAGACACAGAAATGAATGGCAGTTGAAGATGAGACACCGGAATAAAGTATTCTTCATTCACAAGGCAAGATGAATTTTCTAATGACGTCGTGTAAAATGGAGTCATTTTTTCTGCTTCTGGGATGTTACATTTCTTTTCTGTCTTATATGTCATTATTATTATTATTATTATTATTATTATTATTATTATTATTATTACATTTGTTTTCATTTCTGCGCTGTACATATTACATTCCGGATCCCGTCCCGAGATCTGAGGCTAGAAATGACATCAGGACATTTTCCACTGACCAATTTAAAAAAAATATAGGTATATTGTACAGAGATAAAGATCCTTCTAACGTGTGGGTTGTACACGTCAGAACATTCTTTTTAATTACCTTAAGGCATGGGCTCCTAGGAATACCTTCAATGAGTCTACTGAAATCTGATATAACCAATCCGAGGGCTCTAACTATAACAGGGATTGTTGATATTCCTTTGGGCAACATTTTTGAGATTTCGATTTCAAGGTCCTTGTATTTTGATAGCTTTTGGAAGACCTTCAAATATAGCTTGCAGTCTGCAGGGACTGCCATATACTAAGGAGGCACTTCTTTGTTTGCGCTCACTTATAACAATTTCTGGCCGATTAGCTTTGATTGTTCTGTCTCTGTGTATTTTGTAATCTCATACAATTGTAACAGGTCCTATCTCCATAACCGGGCCTAGGTAGTGTTCATCTAATTTATTTCAGTTTCCGGTAGAAGTTGCAGATTTTCCAATGCAGATATTGGCCAACACTGTCGTGCCGGGTTTTATATTCAGTGGGTACCAATACCGTGCACAATGATACAAATTATCAATTGCTTCTGGATATTTATCAGAGAATCTAGATTTTGGGCAAACACAAGATTTCAGTATGTGTGGTTGATAATTTGTCTGTTCACAACCATTGGTCCTGTGCAGCAAGGATAAAACCTTCAGTTTCAGCTTTCAACACTTCACTACGTAGCCACTGATGGGTACGGTGTTTGTCTACATCAACTTTTTTGGTACTGGCAGAGTATTGGCCATGAAGCGTTTTTATCTTGAAATTGCTATTATTATTACTATTGTCATTATTATTATTATTATTATTATTATTATTATTATTATTATTATTATTATTATTATTATTATTATTTTTATTTCCTTTGATATCTGGCGTTTACACATTTCTTTCCGGGTCCCGCCCAGGGACCTAAGGTTAGAAATGGCACCATGACACTTTCCACTGCAAAAAAAAATAAATAAATAAAATAATTACATAGATAAAGCCCTTCATAAAGTGTGGGCTGTACTTGTCAGAACAATCTTTTGTATCTTTGAGGCATGGACTTCCAGGGATCCCTTCAATCAGCCTACTGGAATCTTTTCCAACCTGTACAAGGGCTCCAACTACAACAGGAATTGTTGATGTTCCCATGTGCCACATTTTTGAGATTTCTATTTCAAGGTCCTTGTATTTTGACAGTTTTTCGAATATCTTCAAAGATACATTGCAGTCTGCAAGGACTGCCATATCAATAAGGAAGCACTTATTTTATTTTATTATTATTATTATTATTATTATTATTGTTATTATAATTATTATTATTATTATTACTGGTTCATCTTATTATTATTATTATGATTATCATTAAACAATATTCATCGTTATATCTCTCTTCCACCTTTAAAAATCAACACAACAATTTTAAAAAAAATGTATTTTACAATACATGTTTCAGTGAATTTAGTGTTGTGAAATTTCATATCCCGTAAAAATATTTATGTTTTAAATGCGCTGTCAGCCCAGTGACATATGCCGCTCATGTCGCTAAAACTGTTTTATGTTTCATGAGAATAATCATTGCATGACAAAATGGTGACACGTGTTGCTCATGTCATTCCTTACTGGTCGAGCGATCAGTTCCAAGTTTCTAAACCCTTTTACGTCTTTCTTTTTGTAGCTTTACTCACAGGAGATGGATGGAGGTTAGGCCACGCCTACTGCACATATTACCGTGAGAGCAGTTAATTCCCAAATGCCTAATTTCCTTCTCACCGTTATATCTGATAACACTATTCGATACCAGAGATAGTTGCCTACTCGTAAAAAAAACACTCCATGTTTCTGAAACCAATCATTTCCCATTCAAACAGTAATGAGTCCGCTAACCGTCCACTGATATCCACAACCACGTTTCCACAGATACTCGAGGTCTTTACCTATTATATCACAATGGGTCGTCATATATGAGTCCATTCCTGCAAGTTGTAACCAGAGAAATCATCACTACTGTAGCTGGTTGCACATTTTTGCAATCAATTTTATATAGAGTGTGACATAAAGCTTAGATTTGTGTTGCGAAAGATGTCATGATACTTTTTATTTTAAGCTTAGATCGACTACATCAACACAAATGAATGAATGGCAGCTGAAGGTGAGACACCGGAATGAATGGCATTTGAAGGTGAGAACCGGAATGAATGGCAGCTGAAGGTGAGACACCGGAATGAATGGCAGTTGAAGGTGAGACACCGGAATAAAGTATTCTTCATCCTCCTTCAACTAAAGGCAAGATTAGATTTCTAATCACTTCGTGCAATATGGTGTCATTTGTTCTGCTTCTGGAATTTTAAATTTCTTTTGTATCTGCAGATGCCATTATTATTATTATTATTATTATTATTATTATTATTATTATTATTATTATTATTATTATTATTATTATTATTATATTTCCTTTGATTTCTGGCGTGTACACATTTTGTTCCGGGTCCCGCCCAGAGACCTAAGTTTAGTAATAGCATCATTATATTTCCACTGACACAAAAAGACGAAAAAAAAATTTACATCGATAAATCCCTTTGTAAATTGTTGGCTTTACTCGTGAGAACAATATTTTGTATTTCTTTAAGTCATGGACTTCCAGGAATCCTTTCAATGAGTCTACTGGAATGTTTTCTAACCAATCCGAGGGCTTCAACTACAACAGAGATTGTTGATGTTCCCACGTGCAATTTTTTCGAGAATTGGATATGAAGATCTTTTTATTTTGATAGCTATTTGAAGATCTTCAAAGATACATTGCAGTCCACTGGGACTGCGATATCAATAATGAGGCACTTTTTTGTTAGCGGTCTCTAATAAAAATATTTTTCTTCTTATTATTATTTTTCTTCTTCTTCTTATTATTATTTTTTATCTTCTTCTTCTTATTCCTTTGGTTACTTCGTTCTACACATTTCTTTCCGGGTCCCGCCCAGAAACCTAAATTCAGAAAAGGCATCATGTCATTTTTCCACTGACCAAAAAAAGAAAAAGAAAAAAAAACTTATATTTTACATAGATAAATACCCTTGTAACCTGTGGGCTGTACACGTGAGAACAATGTTTTTTATTTAAGACATGGTTTTTTCAAGAATCCCTTCAATGAGCCTACTGGATTCTGTTCCAATCAATCCGAGGGCTCCAACTACCATAAGGACTGTTGATGTTCTCATGTGCCATATTTTTGAGATTTTGATTTCAAGGTCCTTGTATTCTGTCTGTGTGTATTGTGTAATCCCATAAAATTGTCATAGGTCCTATCTCCATAACCCGCTCTGGGTGGTATTTATACCAACTCATTTCAGATTCCTTCCCTTAGAAGTTGCAGATTTTCCCGTGCAGATATTGGTCCTCTCTGTCATGCCGTGTTTTATATTCACTTGGTGCTAATACTCTGCACAATGATACAAGAGGATCAATTGTTTCTGGACATTTATCACAGAATCTCTATTTTGGGCCGACATAATATTTTCGTATGTCAATTTCACTATTTAACCGATCTTTATACTATGATCTGTATCTACAATGGATATATCTCTGATATTGAGCATTCTTCTTCTATAAATATATCAAAACTTAAACATATATATATATATATATATATATATATATATATATATATATATATATATATATATATATATATATATATATCAAGGAAAAGCTTAACACATCTACGTACGGTTATAAATTATGATTTATTTGAACAAGTAATTTTCACCAGACTGAAAATGTAAATGGTTTAAATTTGCAAAATGGTTTAAATTTATCCAGTCATTTTTTTTAAAAAAAGGAAAAAATAAAAATAGGAAAACGTTAAGTTGAAGACGAGGCATCTGACCTAGAAAATCTATTTTCAGGGTGTTTGAAGCCGTCAACCGTTGCTTACGTGTGTTTGAGACATATAACAACATAAATATGTATATATACATATACTAGAAATACTTAGCGTATTGGGTACTGTACGTTTAGTCTTTCTACTCGTTTGAGCTGTCCGAGGTTTTCCAAACAAGTACTACAATTAATATATATGTATATACATATATATATATATATATATATATATATATATATATACATATATATATATATATATATATATATATATATATATATATATATATATATATATATATATGCACACATACACACATATATACGCATGTATACCCACACAAATATACATATCTGTACACACACATACATATATAAAAATATATAGGCATATAAACCAGAAGGAAGAGAACAAATTCGAAAATAAATCTATCTATCTATCTATCTAACCATATATATATATATATATATATATATATATATATATATATATATATATATATATATATATATTTCATTTAAGACAACAGACAAGTTACCGCTATTAATCTTTTTATTTACTTTTTCTCATGTTAGAACAAGTGTTTTCTTTTCTGTGTGTAGAAAATGCCCAAATGTTCTGTAATTCCGTGTGTATATGTTTCTAGAGTTAGAGGGATGTTTTATTTTCCGAACACTGTTAGCACATTGTGGCCGTCTTCGTAGTTAATATTACTGAGTGTTGGCTTTTTTCTTTTTTTATTATTAAGGTTTTCATTATTTTTAACCTTTTATATTTGGATAGTATTAGCATAGAAATCAGTACGTGCTTCCCCAATGATTACGTGTTCCACGCAGAAAACATGATATTTAAACAGGCCTGTAAACCTAAAATATATCTCCGCTAAGTACACGGCATTTTTATTTTAGCGAAAAACACAAAAGAAATAGATACTCTCATGACGACATTTGAAACAAATTCAGTCCTTACCTTTACCTAGGAACTTAGTCAAAAAAATAAACTACTATTATTAGACGTTCTCGTAGAATACAGTAACAACGCTTTTACTACCTCAGTGTATGAAAAAAAGCGCTAGCAGAAACTCTTGCCACCTTAAATGTAAAAGAGAATGCCCACGCAGATACAAAACAGTGATAAAATACTTCCTAAAGAGAATTCATCGTATCGTCTACTTTTCCTGAAAAAACTCAACAATGCAAAAAATATCACGAGTTAACAATTGTTTTGCTAACCATCTCATCGAGCAAGAATTTAGACTATTATGTTATAATGACTATTATGTCACTATTATGTTATTTATGACTATTATGTCACTATAATGTTAGTGAACACAGTGTCAAAAATAATCTAAATACAAAAAGCCAAATGCACGTCAACTACAAACAAGATGAATCTTCACTTAGAAATACTATAAAGAAATACACTACTCCAATTGACCCGAACAAAAAAATTAAATTAGTTATCTACTACAAAAAAATTAAAATAGTTAACCTTATCCGCAAATATAACAACACACCCACAAAATCAAAAGAACGAACATTATTTAAGAGATCAAATGCCCATTAACGAACTGTGTTTCTCATCAAACCGAACCCTTAAATAATTAAGTCGGTCACAGTATTACATGTCTATCCAGACGCTTTACGTCACACTTATCCGACCATAGCTCCACCAGAACCCATTTAAACACACACACAAACTTACCAAACTTAAAATTCATTGTTTAATTTTTTTTTAATTTAATGTTTAAATAGCGAATTAAATATTTGTGTATATGTCTTCACTTAGCTATTATTTCATTTTTCGTATCTAGTGGTTGATAGTTTGTTTTTTACCTGGCTTGAGTAGTATCTAAATATTAGGGTATTAATGGAAGGCTAGGTTTTTAACTGTATTTTATTTATTGTTTTTTGAATATATATGCATATACATGCACATACACATACATAAACACCACATACACACACACACACACACACACACACACACACACACACATATATATATATATATATATATATATATATATATATATATATATATATATATATATAAAAAGAAAGAACAGTAAGATATATAATCCGGTGTTCTTATAGATATTTTTATTTTTACACAATAGTATAAATTTACAGAGCATTAATATTATAAATTAACTGATTTGAAATATGTTTTTTTCGCTACACAGTAATAACCATGTTTCAAAAATGGAAGCTAAAGCCTTCGAATTTAATTTTGTTATTAAATTAAAGACATTAGTTCAATTTTCTCTTCATGCCAATTTTGCATTAACTTATTTTTTTTTAAATTTACAGTTTTAAAGGCACGGCAAAGATTCATAATTGAGTGTTTACAAGGATACAGAGAAATCCACTCATCTAGACAAGGGGTGCTAGCTTGTTCAATTTCAAATTTTCGTTGTATCAGTTAATAGTTACATTTGAAAACGGGGTTATGCTTAGGGATGGGTAGGGATGTATTTTTCAACAAATTCTGACATCCGCTAAATACATGACGTCTGGGATTTATATAAAATTTTTATTGTTAACGGCAAAATTTTTACGGCATTTTTTCTATTTGTATACTTAAAGATTTTTGGGGGCTGTTTAGGCTAGAATATTTTTAATTTAACTACAATTCTAAAAATGTTTCTTTTTAATTAAAAAAAAACAACATATTTTAAATCAGTTAATTTATAATATATATATATATATATTAATTTGAGCGACAATCACTCTTTTATTTAAGTTCAGTTGAAAACGACTGACAAAATGCAGTAGTTGAATTTATTGTATAATTTCTAATGTGTTTGTATAATTATACTCTTTTCAGAACATTACTTATAAAAAAATTGTCCAAACGTCTTCCAAGCGCTTTCGGCTATACTTTTACCCATTATCAAGGATGAATTTTATTTTTACTTTTAACTAAATGGATTGTTTTTTGTATGTATCTTTTGTTAGAAAAATGTTTTATTAAACAAACACGGTTAGCATATTTTGGCTGTGTTCATAATTGATATTATTGAGTGTCTTTTTTTCTTTTTTATTTATAATGCTTCCATTTTTAATACAATTACAGCTGCATTATCAACGAGTATGTTATGAATAGACTTTGTGAGGTGTCCATGTGTATTTAAGTGAGACCTAATTGAGGTAAGGTCAGAGAAATGTAACTGGAGTATTCATGTTAAACATGTTGTATATCCAATACAATTATTTACGAATTTTGATTGGTCAAGGGACATGTATATGCATATATGTAAAACGTTAATAAAGATTGTAATTTACTAATTAAATGCATAAACATCCATTAACAAAAGTTTGAAGCCATTTTGTAATTTATGAGAGTGAGAGAATTTTTCTATTTTTTATAATATTTTTATTCTATGTCCTCTATTCATTTCAATCCAAATAATCCAGCGGCTAGTTGCGAGTCCTCAGTTGCTTTTGATTACTGATTGGATTCGACCTGGCATGCTGGGAATGAAGTTGCTACAATTTTCAAATGAGATTCCATTGTTCAGAATGATTTCAATCCAGACTTATATCTCATACGGAGCCTACCTGTCATAGTGCTGGCATTTCTACGATTTGGGACCACAGAAGCACGTATCTTCATAAAAGAACAATTTGGAATTTCGCTTCTTCAAGTGGCAATCTTTATTACTGGTTTTCTTTGGTTGTTTATTTATCCCATTCTCGGTAAATTTCTATAAATTTTGGAGTTTCCTTATACTAGTAAACGTAGAAGATTTGCTTCAATAAGTCCGTGGTCTTAGTAGCGTTTATCGCGTAGAAACACAATTCAAGCCATTCGTATTAGTGAAATTGATGGTTTTCTGCGCATATTCAAATCCTAATTCATCACACAATTACTAAAGCAATGGCTGCTAATTTGGCAACGACAAAGATATTTTGGCCATAAATAATGCGTGAGCAATGGTTGATGCAATAAAGACAATTGAATCTTGCAATTTCCTATTATGAAAGGGAATGAAAAAGATGAAAATAAACTTGTATCATCTCCGACATCTTAAATATTTCTTAATGACTGTATATTTGTCTCTTTTTTTAAATAATACATCATTCATTGCAGATAGAATTGTTGATAACAGATAAAAGCTTATAAATCCAACTGGTTATCACGTCCAGCTTATATACAATCATTAAGAAATGTTTAACGCCAGTTCGTTATTTTAATCTTTTGAAAGTAAAACAATAATAAGTCATTTCTAAGAGACTGATTCAATTATCCTTACAAATTTGTACATGACTTTGTCCTATACTCATTTCGATCCAAATAGTCCAGCGGTAAGTATATGTGTATATAGGTAGGTGTTCATTTGTATTTAAGTGAGACCTAATAGAGCTATGATCAGAGAAATGTTACTAGAGTATTCATGTTAAACCTGTTGTTGTATATCCAATAGTATTATTTACGAATTTGGTTTGATCAGGAATACAGCTCCTTAAGGGACATGTATATGTATATAAGTAAAACGTTAATAAACATTGTAATTTACTAATTGAATTCATAGACATCCATTAACAAACGCTTGAAGCTATCTTGTAATTTCTGAGAGACACACTTTTTCTTACGAATTTTCACATGACGATTTCCTCTGTTAATTCTAATCCAAATACTTCAGCGGTGAGTATTTTGCATGACCTCCGTTGCTTTTGATTACTAATTGGATTCGGAAGGGAATTCTGAGAATCAAGACCCCCCCCCCCCATATTGCATATCTAGAGTGCAACAACATATACATTGGCGAGACTTCACGTGGTCTAATTGAGCTATAGTCAGAGAAATTTAACGGGTTGTAGTATAATTATTTGCAATATAATAAAACAATTATAATAATATTCAACTAAAATTAATCTATTTCTCCCACAGACCTCTGAAGATACAACCTCTTAATATCCGTTTGTGGATAGTGTGCAATATGTATTATTTGAAAAAAATTGATATGGATTTACAAACAATAAATTTATATGCATATATTTTATGTATATATCGAGAATTATAGGAATGTTTTATTTTCCAAACACGGCTAGCATATTGTGGCCGTGTTCTTAGTTGATATTATTGAGTGTTGACTTTTTAAAAAAGTAACCATTATATTTAGCTTTTTGGACATGAGGATGATGCTATTACAAGTGTATTATCAAGGAGCATGTTACGGGTAGAATTTAGTAGGTCTCCATATGAATTTAATTGAGCTATGGTGAGTGAAATGTAACGTGGGTCTTCTTGTTAAACATGTTGTAGTACATACAATATAATTATTTACAAATGTGGATTGGTAATGAACATAGCTTCTTAAGGGTCATGTGAATACGTAAATAATCTTGGTTCTCTGTATGTTAGATCATCATGCAGGTGAATGATTTTTTACGATTAGGTTAGAGGTTTTAAATTTTTTATAATAATTTAATTTTCTTGCTTTTGTCAGAGTTGTGTATTTCTTTGTGATGTTTCTAAATGAAGATTCGTATTGCTAATAGTTAATATTCATCTGATTTTTGTAGAAAATGTTAATGTTGTTTTTTTCTCAGGGTTCGGTGTTTCTATTAGTTACCTTAGAAAGAAAAAGACTAATATAGTAATCTATAAGATGCTTTGGAAAATCGTTATTAACGAGGATCTGATCGAAACTACTTTCCTTGATGAATTTCATCTCAACATCAAGAAACTGATTAGAGACCTAGAAAGGGTTATTATAAAATTAATAGACATAATAAGTCTATATTATTCAATGAAACATATTTGACTATAATGGACTCACCCGTCGGTTTCAACGTATGAGGATCTGCCAACTTAATTGATTCAGTTATGAAATTTAGTAAGATAATCTTAAGTGGACCCGCTAGTGATTTACAAAGGAGACTGCATATAGAGCAAGAGTAAAGATTGTGGGATGAGATCACTGTTAGATTGGCTAACCTTTTAGATCTTGCTCTCGCTTCTTGAAGACGATTCAGACAAGCTGATTGAAAACATCTGAGTCAATTAAAACACGTTGGTCTCCATTCTACCCGTTCCAATGCTAAGCGCTCGAGGGTTTTATGAGGTATATTGACAACTGACAAGTTGCTCTTCAGCTTGTCTTTGTATCTTAGCTATAGGCGTCCTACATTCCTGTAGCTCTGATCTAACTGGCTGTAAATTAGAATCTTGACTAGTCCACCGTAACTGAGACTGTATGAGAAAAGTCTCGATTCCTCCAATATTACTCTGTTAAACAGGTCTACATTAGATGTCCTACCTTGAAGGTTAGCTCCACAGATGGCACGCAGATTTTAATTGATATATATATATATATATATATATATATATATATATATATATATATATATATATATATATATATATTGGCGGGGGGTTGATTTTTCATCAAATCATATCTCGTGCGTATTTTGTGTATATGGTTGTTGATTTTTATGTATCAGAAAGAGAAAAGTTAGATTCATGGAAAATGGGCCTGTAGAAAATTGCTCAACACAATTTTCTATCCTTTGTGCCTCTAAATAAACTTTGTCTTTTTGCTATATCTAAATCTATTTCTTGAAGCTCACTAAATAGGTAATGTCTTGCTTTATTCTGTCCCTTTTGTCCTGTGAGTATCAAATTTACCAACTTTATTATGTGTCCTGGAGATTTCCAGTTGTCACTTTCTGATAAGTGCACTTTTTGTTTCCATTTTCTCTAAAACTTCTTATTTGCTCGCATATTCAATACATGGTATTTCTTCTGTAGAACCACATTTCTTTGGCTTCAAATCTCTTCTTAATATGTGAGGAGATAGTTCAGCATTCACTTACATATGGGAGGACTGGTATGGCGTAACGGTTTAGAATTATTTTATTTGTTTCTAACGGAATTTATGGAGTTGCGTAAACCTTTGGAAGACGGATTTTGCTATCTCAATGCGACTTCAGAATTTGGTGTTGCGCTGTGCATCCTCTGTTGAAAGACTTCCCAGATATTTCAGTCTTTGTAATTGTGCGATTGTTGGTATCACTAATTTGTAATTGGCATGTTGGGCGGTTCCTTTTGCTGATAACCAGATTTATATTTTATTGCAGTTCAAGTTTAATCCTCTCTTATTGCTTTCCTTTACTACTTTCCGTAAAACTTATTCTATTTCCTGTGTCTCTTATCAACATTATATCATCTGCATATCTCATGCTATGAAGATTGTGAAAGTTCTTTTACTTATTAAGTAGAAAACTGACTTTTTGGTGAAGACAATAATTGCAGCAGCTATTCAGTTGTATTACGTTTATTATTATTAATTTCTTGCTATAACTGCACACACACACACACACACACACACACACACACACACACACACACACACATATATATATATATATATATATATATATATATATATATATATATACATACAAGTATAGGATTGGTATATACGGAATAATTCCAATAACCAACAATGTATGTGCGTATGTGTGTATATGCGTATCTGTATGCGTATATATGTATATGTACGTACATGTGTAGATCTGTATGTATATATGTGTGAATGTACGATTATATATGTAGTGTGTGGAAAACTATAAGGTTTTAAAAAAAAAATTTTTTCCAATAACCAATAATTCTTCTTCTTAAAAGAGTGCTCAATACAGAGTAGAGCATATATAATTGTTTATTTAAAACTTATAACATAAATATATTATAAAATCACTACAAAAATAGCCATTTTGTTTCAACACCTCCGGTGTCTTATCAAGTGATGATGTTGAATGTAGCATAAATGGTTTTAAATGTTTCAAATTAATTGACGATCATTCGCTAGGGGTAAACGCTGTTACATAAGCTAGAATGACCAATCCAAATACATATATGAGAATACAAAACATCTGACAACGAAGCAAGCTTATCATAGATATCAAAAGTTGGGGTTCTAGTGAATTAGAATATGTCCTAAGTATTAAATTATATGATAAAATTTGAAATTAAAATTAAAAGTAAAAAATTACTCATTTAGAAATCTAAATCTAATCTCTTTTACAGATGTTGAAACAAAATGGCTATTTTTATAGTGATTTTATAACATATTCATGTTATAATTTTTAAATAAATAATTATATATATTTAAAGACATTTTTATGTTTAACATTCTTTTTATAGATACAAGTATTTAAGTAAATGCTCTGTTGATAATAAACATTATGAATGTCCAAGAAATTTTTTATAGAAATTATTCGTCCTCCGACAGGATTCGAACCTGTATCCTATACGGAACCGTCATATAGCCTGACATGCTTTAACCGATTCGGCCACTGAGGATCATTCAATTGGCAAGGTCGAATTTACTGCTTATAAACTTCAATCTTCCATGAATCTCTCACGTACATTCATAAAGGCTCATGGCGTATCAAATGTAAACAAATGATGTCATACATTATGAAAAGTCCGCTAATTATTTAAAGATATTTCTATGTTTAAAATTATTTTTATAAAAAGAATGTTAAACATAAAAATGTCTTAAATAATTGTCCATTTAATAATATATATATATATATATATATATATATATATATATATATATATATATATTGAACAATTAAAAGTATTAAAACATTAAAATTATTAAAAAAGTAAAAACTTCAAACACACTGGGTTGTATATTAATATTCCTTCGTTTTTATTATTATTTCATTTAGATTCCTCGACTAGTTTCGTCCAACATGCCCATCATCAGGAGAAAAAATAATTTATTGCTTGCTGGTAACAGTGAACTACAGAAATGAATGTCTTGATGGAGAAAATGAACTTTTGTCTTTAGTTTTCATTTGTTTTTTTATTTTCTTAACATGAATTTTGGTCAGACTTTATGTTGGTCAAAGTCTGTTTTAAGTTGTTATTTGAGATAACAGCTGCTCTGAATTCCCTTGTATGGGTATATATATATATATATATATATATATATATATATATATATATATATATGAAGAAATATAGTCTTAAGTTGTGCTATATTTATGGGATAAAGTGTGCAGTATTAAAGATTGAGGGTGTGTAAATATAAATGTGAACATTGAAGTCAACACTTAGAGGCGACAGGCTGTTTCATGCTAGTCGCAATCGTCAGGCGACCGATTGCGTCTAGCATGAAACAGCAGGTCTACTCTGAGTGTTGACTTCAATGTTCATTATATATATATATATATATATATATATATATATATATATATATATATATATATATATATATATATACATATATATAATTCCAGGGTTTGTATAAGCAGCTCTGAATAGAGTCTGCCTAAAATTAACCTTCTGCAAAAAAAGTGCCCCATACCATAAAAATGACAGAGCATTTGAATATTAATTCAATAACCAGGTAGACAATGACTGGCCACTACTTTCAGTTTCATGTGTTTGTACACAATCTTCAGGTAGTGAGAAATACTTCCCGACCTCCACACGAGGTATTATGTGGCATAAGGCCGAATTTAATTTGGGGCAATCCAAGACCGTAGGCCCGGCCAGAAATTCGACGTAAATCCCGCATAGATGGGGTCGAGTCTGTCTACCTTCACGGACTGAAATCTACCCCTCAGTATAGCTTCGTCCGAAGGCAGAGAGTTCGACAACAGACTAGAGCTGGCCACGCGGTCAGCTCCAGTTACCTAACTACATTATGTTCAGGTAACCAGTAATATTTACTGAACTCCCCACGAGGTAGGATGAGGCACAAGGTCTAATTTAATGTGGGGCAAATCCGAGCCTTAGGCTCGACAAAAATTCCCTGTAGATCCCGCATAAACGGGGTCGGGTCTGTCTTCCTCCCCGGGCGAGACTCTGTGTTTCGGCAAAGCCTCGTCCATGTTCCTCTCAGCCCGAATGCAGAGAGTTAGATAAGAGCTAAAGGCTTAGCACGCGGCCAGCTCCAGCTGCCTACATACCTGAATCATCAGGTAGCCAATAACTTTCTGTAATAAGATGATTAATTTATATACCACTGGACGAGTACAATTTGACAAGCAAACTAAACCCGCACAGTGGAGAGGGTAGATCATCGAACTAAGATACAACCTGGAAAGGCTTGACAGCATAGCAAAAAAGCGCTAACAAGAGAATCTGGTGTCATGGTACAGGACGTAATAATCTTATTACTGCAAGTTACTGGCTACCTGAAGATTGGGGATAACACGTGAAACTTAAAGAAAGGGCCAGTCATTGCCTGCCTGGTTACTGAATTTATATATGTATTATTACAGTTCCAAAATTTGAGGCCGTCCGTGGTAATTTTTAAATTAGTCACAAAAGAATTTGTATTTTACTCTAAATAAGAGAATATTATTATACAAGGTTAAAAAAAAAGCAAATATTTTTTTTATAATTACAAATAAATAAATTAGAATGAAAAAAGCATTTCACGATTAAATTTTGCTCTCGTCAAGATATAATTCTTCAGCCTTGATTACAGCAGCACATATTTTTGGCATTTGTTGCAAAAGTTTCTCAAAGTATAAGTTTGATAATTGATTGCATTCTTATTTCATTGACCCCAAAAGCTCTTTAAAAAGTTCGAGGCCGCCCGTGGCACTTTTTAAATTTGCCACAAAAGAATTTAATTTTTACTCTAAATAAGAGAATATTATTATACACGGTTAAAAAAGTAAAAAAGAAAAATTAAGAGTAATTCACCCCTGTAGTCATTCATTACTGCTGCTAACAAGCAGAATTTTTTTTCTGCTCCATATTTTCTCTTGACGATGAAACTCGTCAAGGAACTTAATAGAAATGATAAAACAGAAAAAAATATTAATATACAGCCCAGTGTGTCTGAAAATTATAGTTTTTAATACGTTTTATTGTTCAAAACATATATATGTGTGTGTCTGTGTGTGTGCATGTGTACGTACGTGTGAGTGTGTGCGTGCTTCAACGTGGATGTGGGAACGCGCGCGTGTGTGTGTCTGCTTGCGATATGATATTTCATATTCATTTTATATAAATTATCCATATCAGTTTCGTCGATTTCTTTCTGTGTCCAGACTGGCAGTTATGTTTACAAGCTAAAACAATTTTTTTTTTAGATATATGTGTGTACGCTTATATTAATTTATCGTTGCAATTTATTTTGTTTATCGGTTAGACATGCAGATATCAACAAAGAAATATCGGATGTAGCGTAACTTTTGCACAATGCGGAGAATAAAAATTACATTTAAGAAATTATTTTAACGTTATATAGGTACACCTACAAAATACAACTTGAAAAGAGATTGCCAACTGACTGTAATCTTCAACTGTTTAGACGGGAAAAGGTGACTGGTCACATTCATTGGCTTAAAAGGCAAACTATTGACGTTCGATTATCACCGAGGTCCAAAGGGACATAAACTAAACCCAGGCCTCAAGTTAAGCCTCTACATACTATCCACCGTTAAAAATGTTCAGTTCACTGTACCACTCGAGCAAGTACCTGGCTCACCCTACTATCCTCTATTTTCACAAGAGCTAGATCAAGCCTGAAATAGAATACTACTGCTATATAGGGGCAGGACCTGTACAGATTACGGATCTACAATCTCGAGTTAAAAAGCTTCTCCGCAACATTGTGGGTGATGTATTATTTTTCATCCAACAATCACTTTCTCACAGACGAAAGTCCTCAATGAATTATGCAAAAATAGTTTCAATGCTGCACGGCGAATGACCTGGTCTTAGACAAAACCTGATTGGAAGAAAATCCCCAAGACGAATATGGACATGGAGGAGCCCAGGGGGAGAAACAAAAAAACAAAAACCAAAAAACAAGTCGATTACAAAACTATCAAGAAGAGATTTAAAAATGCAGTTTTACACTGCAAAACATAATCAAGTGCAGGTTGAGATATGTAAACTTAGAATGAATCTATAGAAAATGAAGACGACCCAAATTATGATACGAGAAGCTCTTGAACGATCCGAATCTGAAGGAGGAATATATGGACAATCTGAAAAGCAGATACGAGAGATAAATGAAAATGAAAACTGTAAGTGAATCCGTAGTAACATCAGTAATCGAGATTATCCCAGAGAAAATTAGACGGAGAAAATTGAATGAATGACGGACGAAATTCCCGATATGGTGAAAAAAAACATGCCAAGACACGGGAAAGAATACAGGACACTACACAAAGAAATATGGAACAAGTGCCGACAAGATGAAGAGAAATAACTCAACAAAACTGTGCAGAAGTTCGAATCCCAGTCGAATCCGTTACATTCATTTACGTGCTAACACCCTTGGGAAAGGTGTGAATACTCTTCTTCTCCCTCCAACTATGGGTAAATAGCAGGACAGACTGGGTTTTATAGCCTTGGATGGCAACTGGTCTAGGAGAAGGTCAACTCTGAATTCAAAACCATTCGGCGTCTGCACCGGCATCCGGCGGCCTCTTGGTTACTCCTGCCTCTGCGTCTATGGAAATTCTGCGGCAAGTAAGAGCATATGCCTCCCTCCACTGGGATAGCACGCGAGGTGTGGAGACCGCGTGTGAAGTTCAAACTCCCTTGATACTCCGTTTCAAGAATTCGCTGCCGTTGGGATCGGGAATCGCTTTCGCTCGTTTCAGCATTGGCGACGGATCGCCGTGCTTGGTCGGCCTTCGTTCCGGACGCTGTGAATTCCTTGGAAGGAGCCGGCTTAACCGATCCAGGGTGAATGCTGCAACATACATACATACATACATACATACATACATTATAATAAGAGAACTCAGTGGACAAAAAACATACTAATCAATAAGTTGCATAAAATCCAAGGACAGACGCTGATATTAGAGAAAGAAACAGTACTTCAGATTTGGAACTGATATATCGGGGAACTCTTCCACAACAAAAGAGAACAACCGGCAATACACAGACAAACTGAGGGACCGGAAATATTAAAATTTGAAGTGGAATCCGCACTGGCCATATTGAACAGAAACAAAGCGGAAGGGCCAGACGGAATTGTAATAGAAAAGCTGACATCCTTGGATGATTTCGGCATACACAAGATTACAGAAACGATACATGAAATCTACACGAGTTATATACCGGAAGACCTAAGTAGATCTATTTTCATAGCACTGCATAAGAAACCAAGTGAAAAAAAAAGTGAACTCCGCCGGACAATCAGCCTAATCAGCTATAAAATCACCCGAATTCTGATTACTAAAGCGCGCAATAGAATCAAACCGAGAATAGGATAGGAACAAAGAACGCGATATTTATATTCAGTATGTTATCAGAAATAGCAATACGATTGTCGAAGGACATTTAACTGAGTTTTATAGATTATGCAAAGGTGTTCGATAAAGTACGTTACAGATATCTATTAGATAACTCAATAACATTTATTAATTTGGGAAGGATATTAGAATAATTAATACTGGTAGCAAACCACGTGCATACGGATAAAAAAGGAGTTAAACAAATATAGAAATATAGATAGGGATGTAAGACAAGGATGTGTCTTCAAACCTGACATATTCGACCTATACAGCGCGGCGAATCTGACAAAACTAGAACTCCTACCAGGAATCATTATTGCTGGCCAATATCTTAACAACATAACATATGCAGATGACACGGAGTTGATAGCAGACGTAGAAGGAAAACTTCAAAAACATTTACAGAGTGTAGTGAAGGAAAGCAAGAAAGGATTAGACATCAACTGCAAGAAGACAGAATGCATGGTTGTTAGTAAAAAGGGTGAGCCCAAAGTGCAAATTGCATATCAGAGATACCGAAATCAATCAAGTGCGGAAATTTAAATATCTGAGAAATGTTTTAACAGGGGGCGGAGTTTATGACATTGAAATGCGAAAACGTACTGGGATAAGCAAGGAATGATTTAAAAGTCTCAACAAAAAAGCTAAACAAAAGTTTGAATAAATGGATGATGTATCATGGTTTAGGAGAAATAAAGTTAAAATTTATTGAGAGCTACTACGGACAAGAAGATGTGGAGATCCACGATCGCCAAAGTCCTGAGGAGATAGGGTCAGTTATGTGCCATGCATGATAAACGCTTAGGCGATCATGTATCTTTCGATAAATGACTGACTAGGCAGATTTTTTTTCCCTCAGAAGATTGCCATTTCTTTCTGCTGTAGACCGTTTGCCAACCAAGGCTATAGAACCCCGTCTGTCCTACATAACTGGGGGGAGGGGGATAATTTTTCCAAGGGTATTAGCATGTAAGTGAATGTAATGGATTCGACTGGAATTCGAACTCGTCTCGTCGATTTCTCAATCCGAGCCGCTATCTATTACACCACCGTACGGAACATGATAAAAGAAAAAGCCGGTGGGACATCCGAAATTAACCACTTGCCAATATATACCGAAGAACATTTTAGCTAAGTCCAGAATAAAACTGTTGGTATAATTAGAGATTATCCTATTTCTTAATCCAGGGTGTATAACAACCAGGTTGTAACATGTTACGCGGATTTAGAATCTGTTTTCCTATTCTTACGATCAAATGCTTTTCTGAACTAGTATTTTGTGCAATGGTCTCCGTTCACACACTGGAAATAATGGCTGACATGAGCTTAGGTTGAAACAGCAGGTCTCGTACAATCAGCGAAGTAAGCAACATCGATATGTAACCGCTTGTGAATTCCAAGTGTCATGAGCTTGAATGTACATGTGTGGTTGGTGTCATGGATAACGGATCAGAATTAGAAATCGCAGAGCCGTGTTTCAATTGCAGTCGGGTTCGTTAATTTCACTTAAGAGCAAATAACCCCCTTGCAAAGTTATAAATCCACCTATTCTTCCCACATCTACTGCTTAAATTGTAGGCATTGTGCCAGCAAATCATATTTAAGATCAATACAGTCTTACAAAACAAAAATGTTTTCTGGCTTTAATTTACCTGTAAAAAGTTGACATGCTTTAAAAAAAAAAGCCAAATCAATCCGTCATCTTATTGTAAGACCGTACTACCCGACACAGTGATCGAACTCACAACAACATATATTATGAAATGGACAAAGTCCGACAATTATTTTAATGTATATTATTGTTATCCGTTATTTATAAAGACACAAATATTTACGTAAATGCTTTGTTTATAATAAGCAATATTGTCCGAGAAATTTAAAAGAAAATATGCCTCCTCAGACAGGAATCAAACCTGTATTCTACACACAACCGTCATATAACCTGACGTGCTATACGTTGCAGATATGAAGGAAGCGTCTGCTTAGCAAGCTCGAATTACTGCTTTTAAATTAATTTTAAATACTGATGTTTTTTAATGGTATAGTACGTCAGGCTATAAAACGGCTCCGTGGAGGATACAGGTTCGATTCCTGCCGGAGGACGCATATTTTCTATGAAATTTCACGGACATTCAGGCCAGTAAATGTTGTTAATACAGTTTATTATTTTAAAAAAACATTTGCTTCAATATAAGATATTAGTCCGAATGTAAATGATAGTAATAATGATAGCTGCTCATTCGATAATTTCAGACTTTAGTTAGCATTTCAAGACCATTTATATCATTTCCCCCTTCCATACGTTGCAGTTTTGAACTTCTTGAATCCTGACCCCCAAATATTCATTTCACCAAAAATTCTTAAATCCATGGTAATCATTAACACAATTATCGCTGGATGTTGAATGACGTAACACATATTCACTTTCAACATCTTCATCAAGTGTACGGATATTTGCCTCATCTCCCCAATACGTCTTGAAGTGACACAAGGCCAGATTTTTTGTGGGGACCTCGAGCGCGGACACTCAAGCCAAGGACAAAAATTCCACTAGATACCGTAACCGTCGGTTGCGCTGACCTTCAGGTCGAGCACCGATCCTTATCTCTCGGGCTATGAGATGGTGTAGCCACGGACAGCTGTTACCCCGGGCTGGGCACCTCACTATTTTCTTCAGTTGCACCTCAGTCCTCCGATGGAGCCGCAACGTAATCGCATTCTGCCCAAAGACAGACATCATCATGTGGATGTAACACCTTCTGAACACTGATTCGATATTTTCCTGATCAGTTTAACCTAGAACACCAGTGCCTGTCATTCGTATTTTTATAGTCGAATAAAAATATGCTTAAACAAAAGTAAAACATGTCGCATTGCTTTGCGTCATTACAACGCTTGGCTTGCACGGTCTACTGGAGAAAAGGTGACAAGAATGTCGCGTCACCGGCATAACGACGAGGCAAGTGGTTTATGTACATTGACAGATTTCAACAGATATATATATATATATATATATATATGTGTGTGTGTATAAAAGTGACTTCCTCACACGCAAGGCCAAGGTCACAAACTCATAATCGTACAACTGAATATGTTTGTACTATCTCTGATATTGAGTACTTTCCATTAAGTACAGCGCATATAATATATATATATATATATATATATATATATATATATATATATATAGTTTTAAGGTTTGCTATATTTATGGAATACAGTGCTCAATATCGGAGATAGAACGTGTCGTCTCTGAGTGTTGACTTCAATGTTCACTTTTATATTTATATTTACATACGCTCTATCTCTGACATCGAGCACTTTATCTCACAAATACAGCACACCTTAAAACTATATGTCTTCATATATATATATATATATATATATATATATATATATATATATATATATATATATATATATATGTCTTCATATATATATATATATATATATATATATATATATATATATATATATATATATATATATTATGCAGTGTTACATTAAAACATGCACGTATCCACTGCCAAATTGTACATTTTTGTTTCAACGTCAAACAAGGAAAACTCTTTTTCATAAAAGGTTTTCTAGTATTTAAATGTGGAGATGTAAGGGAATCTAAGTCATTAGTAATCGGTGGCGAAAAGGAAAATGTGAAAAGGAAAAGAAAGAGGCCATGGGAAAAATATTATGCTTTATTTTCAATTGTCGAAAATGAAGCATAATATTTTTAAAGAAAAAATCACCATTACAACCAAAAGGTTTGCAGTTTCTCTTCTTTTTCATATACACACTTTTCTCTCGTTATAACTAATATAACCTCTTCCTTTTATTTTTATATATATATATATATATATATATATATATATATATATATATATATATATATATATATATATATATATATATATATAAGCAATTTATTGTATATATTATTTATATATGATATATGCGCGGTACCTATTAGAAAGCGCTCAGTATCAGTGATATAGCTAACATATTTAGTTGAATTGATGTGGGTTATATATATGCATATAATATAAAAAGCTCAATCTCTAATATTCCATGGCAATACTTTATTATATTGGAATCGGAATCGCGATCCAATATAATAAAATTCACATTTTAAGAAATTATAGCCGTGTTTGAGCCTTTTATATTATATTCTTATTCTGTCCTGGACACTGCGCTCTACCTGAATTCTATCCTCTTGGAAATTCATATATATATATATATATATATATATATATATATATATATATATATATATATATGAACAGACTGAGATATACTTACACACACACACACACACACACACATATATATATATGTATGTATAGATAGATAGAGGTGAACAGACTGATATATATTTATATATATATATATATATATATATATATATATATATATAGAGAGAGAGAGAGAGAGAGAGAGATGGATAGAGAGATAATACATGTGCATCTGTGTTTAATTGACACACTTTTTTAAGCAACGCGCTCAAAACCACGTAAGACTGAGTATTGATTCCATTTTATTTATTTTGTAAATATACATGACTTTCAGTGTTTCGACTGAGCGGTAAATTATGCTTTTAGGTGTGGAAAACGAGCTTCCCTTGATGCCAGTTGTTTCTCGATGCATCCTATTGGATTTGACTTATTTAAAAGGGCCCAATATCTCTCTCTCTCTCACACACGTACGCACGCGCACACACACACACACACACACACACACACACACACACACACACACACACACACACATATATATATATATATATATATATATATATATATATATATATATATATATATATATATGTATATATATATATATATGTAAAGCTGATAAAGTGTATTATACCTGATGCTTGATGTGGAAAATATTTACTAATATATATATATATATCAAGCTAAATACGTTACCAAGAGGTTTATACAATGGCAATCAAAAGGCTCTGACGATATGGGCAGTGGATATATATATATATATATATATATATATATATATATATATAAGTGAACATTGAAGTCAACACTCAAATGCCACAGCCTGTTTCATACTAGACGCAATCGTCAGGCCGGGAGTGTTGTTTTTTTCTCAATTATTTATATATATGTGTCAGTGGTGCATTTTGTTTAATCCATTCAACCTTACTATTGCGTCTAGCATGAAACAGCCTGTTGCCTCTGAGTGTTGACTTCAATGTCAACTTTGATATATATATATATATATATATATATATATATATATATATATATATATATATATATATATATATATATATATATGTATATATATATATATATATATATATATATATGTATATATGTGTATGTGTGTGTGTGTGTGTGTGTATTCATTTATTCATTCATTCAAGAATGTCATATAATGTCTATTTATTTTTATTTAACACTCTCAAAATGACGGATCAATTTCTCAATGTTGTTATTGAGCACCTTAAGGGAGACGCTGTAATTTATTGTTTTTTTTCATTAGTTTTATTTTCCCAAGTACCTTCACTGTAAACCAATATCATCTTAAGGGGTGAATTGATAAGACAAAAAATTCATGTAATTGATAAATTTATATATATATATATATATATATATATATATATATATATATATATATATATATATATATGCATAAAGTATAGTGTATGTGTGTTTGTGCGTGTGTGTGTATCTGTGTGTGTGTGTCTGTCCAAGTATAGGATTTGTGTATACGGAATAAATTCCAATAACCAAAAGATACTTTTCTTAAAAGAGTGTTTAATACAGAGGAGACCAAATATAATTATTTATTTGAAATTATAACATAAATATATTATAAAATTACAACAAAAATAGCCATTTTGTCTCAACACTTCTGGTGTCTTATCAAGTGACGGTGTTGAATGTAGAGTAAAGATTTTGAAAGGTTCAAATCAATCAAATACCCTCGCTAGGGGAAACGCTGTTACATAACATTTTTTCTCGATTATTTATATATCTCGGTCAGTGGTGTATTGCGGATAATCCATTCTGGCTGTTATTTTGGTGGGTGTGGCTTGTTTATTTATTTATTTATTTATTTATGTGGGTTAATTTATTTTACTTGTTTTAAATTTGATTTTTTATTTTATATATTTATTTATTCTTTTCGCTTTTCTGTGTTTTATTAACTTAGTAAAAAAACTTTTAGGACATTTGCTTAAGTCACTTATTTAATAGTTTGTTTTGTTCTGGGAAGATAAATCTGTTTATTCGTCCAATTTTTGGATTGGTTACCGTAGTCTATTCCGCTATGTTGGCAGGGGACAGTTTTTCATTTGTTAATTATTTTATTTATTTGGATTGATTATTTTACTTATTTTTGCTTATTTATGTTTTTTTATTAGTTCTAGCGGTTATTTTAGCAGAAGAGATTTGTTAATCTGTTCATTTATTTTGATTAAATTTAAATGTTTTTATTTATTTGCTTATTTTTTATTTATTTTTAATTTTGTATATTTTTATTTACTCTATTCGGTTTTCGATTTTTGATAATGTAGTAAGTTGTTTATCGTTATATTGCAATTTTTTGATTCATTGTTGAAGTCTATTCTAACGGTTATTTTAGGGGGCTTGGTTTGTTAATTTGTTATTGTTTACTTTAATTATTTACTTGTATTGATTAATTTTACTTGTATTTTATGAATTCATTTTCTGTTTTTATTTATTCTCTTTCGCAAATTCTGACGGGATTGGTTTGTTAGTTTGTTTATTGTTTGCTTGGGTTAAATTATTTTACTTGTTATTTATATTATTTTGTTTATCTTTATTCATTCTTTTGAGTTTTCGATTTTTAAGTAACGTAGTAAAAAATTGTTTTCATGTCTGCAATTTGAGACGTGCTCAGATCGATTATTTCGTAATCTGTTTTAGTCTGGGAAGGTAATAATAGCTATTTTTCCCTCCAAGCAAATATATATATATATATATATATATATATATATATATATATATATATATATATATATATGGATTTATTAGGCCGGTTATTAAAATTTTATATTTTCTGAATAACCATGGTTTTTGATTTCAATTAGAATATTCATAAACTTTCTTATTATTAAAAGATTAACATTATTTAATATAATTCATAAAATATAATTCATAATATATATATATATATATATATATATATATATATATATATATATATATATATATGATGAAAATGTGGAAAAGACAAAGCAAAATCCGAATATGTGAGTTTACTGTTTTTTATTTTGTTTTTTGTTTTTTGTTTTTCTGTCAACGTCAGACGTTTCGGTCTAATAGACCATCTTCAGGACATAGTTATTGGAGACATATTTATATTAAATTTAAGTTAAAATGAAAAGACGATACATCCGATGCTTGCGTCTACCAGATCCCTTGCAGAGACTGCAACTTGAGTTATGTAGGGGAAACAGGTAGGTCTATAAAATCTCGCATTTCCGAACATAAACGAGGTACACCTAGCCAAATCTGATCACAATTTCGATTTCGACTTTGTGAAGATTTTAAAATATATCCACAATAAAAACCTTAGACAGATCTACGAGGCAGGCATAATATCCACTTCACGTACGGTAAATACTAGACCGGGGTTCTTTAACATATCAGCTTTCCTAGCAAGGTTAATACTTGACAAACGTACCGATAAGCTATAGTTTTAAATAGAATTCCCCCTTTCCACTTAAGATAAAATCTCTTTCTTCGGAGAGCGTTTTCGCAGCGCTGTCCACGCGGCGCCAGCGTAACCGAATCCAAGAAAGAGAACACTGACTTTAGAAATTCAGTTTTTCTGTTTCTGACTAGTCCTGTATCTATCGTCTCTTCATTTTAACTTAAATTTAAATATAAATATGTCTCCAATAACCATGTCCTGAAGATGGTCTATCAGACTGAGACGTCTGACGTTGACAACAAAACAAAATAAAAAACAGTAAACTCACATTTAAAGACGACTCAAAAGGTACTGCGATTATGATTTTTATTCAATTTGTTGAGGTTTTATCGGATTTTACTTTTATGGTCATACAGTGTGTAAAACTATGAGCATGTTCTATATATCCCAGCACATCTATTGACCATTAGTAAGGATGTTGTGAATGGATTTTTCTAGATTTCTGTGAGTCTTTAAATTAGTCTACATTGAGCTATGGACAGAAAGATGTTACGTGCGTTTTCTTGATATAATTATTCATAAATTTGGTTTGATCATTAACTCAGCTTCTTATGGGACATGTGAATTCAGAGATTATATTGTTTCTCTGGAATTTTGTTCTTGCAGGTGATTTCTTATTGTTGAAGATATGATTAGTTGTTTAAATATTTTTAGTTAGTAAGTAATTTAACTGTTCCGGTCGATTTGATTTTGTCTCTCTTATTATAGTTAAGGTGTATTTTATTTTTATAAAAAATGTTTCAAGATCACGATTTCCGTAGAGGTGGCATGTCATGGGCAAGATAGCCTGACGGAGACAAGTATCTCCAAGCTGGTTTGAATTCAGCGTTTTTTTTTAATCCTAGACCGGTTGCCACCCAAGGCTATAGAACTCAGTATATCCTGCTATTTACCCAGAGCTGGGGAAGTGAAAAGATGAATTCATACCTTTCCCAATGTTATCAATTAAGTGAATGTAAGGAATTCGACTGGAATTCGAACTCGGCTCTCTGAAACGCAATCCATTACTCCATTATATATATATATATATATATATATATATATATATATATATATATATATATATATATATATATATAATATATATATATATATATATATATATATATATATATATATATATATATGTTTGTATGTATGCGGATATGTAGGATAAATAACTATTGACGATAGACTAGACAGGTGATCGAGAAATTATCTTCCCGTGTATCTGTTCAACAAAGTAACATTGCTTGCGAAGACTATCTTTGAGTAACTACGAAAATAGATCCATTTTTAATCTTCAGCTAAAATTCATCGCCAAAAATGGACAATTTGAGGACTTGTTCGCAATTGTACACAAGTAGTTGAATTTGGTCATTAGTCAATTCATGAAAAACTTTTTTATTCCCAAGGCCGAGCTTATGGAAGGAGTCCCTTTATGTTACCTTGTGAAGGATCAATTTCTGCTTAGAATGTACGATTGATTTTTCTTGTCTGTTTTTCAACAAATTAAAATATGGCCATACCTTCCACAACAGAAGTTCTTCCTGAACTTGGTTTGTCTTCGGGGCTGTTGTCACATTCCTTTAATCGTCAGAGCCAGTTTTCAGCTACACGTTTGTCGACGGTTTCTCGGCCTCCCACATCATTAATCCCTTTTACCACTGCCTTTGGAGTCAATCCTTTTCCACAGAGAACATAAAATTGTTCTTATTGTAATTTTTCACTATTCAATATGAGAAATAATGTTGAATAAATACTGAGTGCTTATATGTTATCTACGAAAATAAAGAAAAAAAATCAGCAACGATAGGACAAGTTGTATCATATTAATGATATATTAATGATATATATATATATATATATATATATATATATATATATATATATATATATATATATGCATCATTATGAGTTCAAATGCCCCTTAAGGAACTACGTTCCTAACGAAACCGGACTCATAAATAATTACATCGGTTACACAACCGCATGCTTATCCAGACGTCTTACGTTACACCTATCTGATCACAGCTCCATTAGAACCCATTTAAACACACACAAAAATGTACCAGACTCCATTAGAAATATACTAGTAGAAACCACAAATATATTAATTGCTTCCACCTGTAAAAAAAGGTTAAAAATAATGGAGGCTTTAATAATAAAAAAGAAAAAGTCTACCCTTAACAATATTAACTACGAACAAAGCCACAACGTGCTAACCGTATTTGGAAATTAAAACACCCCTACTACACACTAAGACATACACATAATGCACACACTCAATTAAGCTGAAAAATCAAATCATCCTTGATAATGGCTAAAAGTATAGCCGAAAGCGCTCGGAAAAATAAAACATTTTGACAGTTCTTACACACCATTTGTCCAGCAAAGAAAGCTCTTGTTCGTACAAAATAAAGATTAAATAAAAAACTTAACCGTAGTACTTTGTCTGTCGTTTTTAATGAAACTTGCATAAAAGAAGGATTGCTGCCTAAATATACAATATATATATATATATATATATATATATATATATATATATATATATATAGATAGATAGATAGATAGATAGATAGATATAAGGAAGAATCAGGAGTAGTTCAATGTAACTTATACTCACGTTCAACATCTCGTCAAGAAGATGCACGATTCGCACAAAACATTCTAAAACAACAACAAAAATTGTCTATCAAGAAACGTAAAAGCCTTTAAAAAGGTGTAAAGCCCACAAGGGAATGGAGTTTTGGCATTTCATCTGTTATGTCAAGTGGTTGTAACGCACACAGACAAGAAGGAAATTATATCACAATGGAAAGAACACTTTGAAAGTGTCCTTAATTCCACCTCTGCAATTGAGGACAACGTCATTGCTTCAATTTATAGCGACCAGAAATTTCCCAATTGTCTCATGAGCCATGCCCAAATGAAATTCATGATTCTATCAAGCAATTTTCCTCGAACGAATCCCCTGGAAAAGATGCTATTTTTCTCGAAATTTTTAAATATGGTGGGAAAACTCTTTTTAAGAAACTTCTTGAGCTTTTTAATGTCATATGGAAGGTTGGTTTTGTTCCACATACGACAAAGATTCTTGCATAAAACATTTGTTCAAGAACAAAGGCAAAATGGTTGTATGTGATAATGCCCGTGACATAGCACTTCTTCTCGCTCGTGTTATTCTCAAAGGAGTAGTCAAATATCTCATTGACGTCATCCATCCCGAATGTCAGTGTGGTCTTCGTTCAGGTCGTGGAACTTTTGATATGATTTATTCACTTCGTCTGGTTGCTGAGAAATTTCGCGAGAAAAACCATGAACTCTATACCGTCTTTATCGATCTGACCAAAGCGTTTGATACTGTAAAGAGGTGTGGCCTCTGGAAAGTACTAAAAAAGCTTGGCATACATGACAGTATGCTAAATGTCATCATCTCCTTTCACGAGGGAATGAAAGCATCTGTTCTATGTAGTAGACAGTTTTCAGGAACCTTTGGTGTAACAAATGGCACAAAACAAGGTTGTGTCATGGCTCCTGTACTTTTCGCTCCCTTCTTTTCGGTCATGCTACACCATGTTTTAGTGATCTTAACATGGGTGTGGAATTTGAATTCCGCACAAGTGGCGGCTTCTTTAACCATCGGAGTTTTAAATCAAAATCGCCGACTCGAGCAAGCATTATTCGTGATCTTTTATTTGCTGATGACACTGCGATCGTGGCCACCTCAATCGAAGAAGCTCAAGCACTCGTCAATAGTTTTTTCCACCACTTGCAAGGCATTTGAATTAACAATAAGCATAAAGAAAACTGAAGTTGTCCATCAACCAAGACCTACACCTAAGAAGGTCAAGGGTGTAAAACAGAAACCTCCTGCCCATACCTTTCCAATCGTCCCCATTACTGTTGGCAGCAACAACCTGAAGTATGTGAAATCATTCTTGTGCCTCTTTGGATGACGAAAAAGTTAACTGTATATCCAAGGCAACCAAAACAAATATCAGTGTGTATCGAGCAATCATTCTCACCGCACTTCTTTATGGGTCAGAATCGTGGACGCCATAAAACTTGATGCTTTTCATAAACGCGTTCTTCGCTCAATATGCGGTTATACATGTCAGGATAACATCTCTAACGCTTACCTTTTCATCAAATGTCGTGTCAGTGGTATTGAATCCTTTCTGATGCAATCACAGTTCAGATGGGCTGGTCATACCATCAGATGCCAAAAATCCTCATATATAGCCAACTTTTTTCATGGTAAGCGTAACGCGCCTACATTACGCTTACCATGAAAATTATTTGTCGTTGATTATGCTTCAAGGACAAACTTAATTACAATTTAATTGCGGCAAACATTCCTATAGAGCAAACTGGAGAAACATCTGCTACCGAGGTATAACGAACTTTGAAAAGAATCGTCTTAACCATCTGAGGGAATTAAGATTTGACACTAAATTTCGAGCTAATACATCAGCCCATATGACGGTCAACCCTTCAGTATGTCCTTCGTGTGAATTTGTTTGTAAATCCCGTGCAGGATTGTTTTCTGATACAAAACATAAACATAATAACTGAACTGAAAGACACACATATGTCGAAAACGACGGGAGAGTCAATCATCATATTATATATATATATATATATATATATACAGACACACACACATATATATGTATACACACATACACACACAAACACACACATATATATATATATATATATATATATATATATATATATATATATATATATATATATATATATATATATATATATATGTACAGGTAAGATGAGAACAAATAGAGTACAATTCCAAGGTTTATAATATTTAATTTTATTTATTCTGGGATATTACACCGAAAACATGTCAAAATCTATGCACAATTGCAGTATCAATGCATCTATTCAGGTGATTCTAGCGATTGTGATATGTTTTCAGTGTAATATCCTAATCTATCTATCTATCTATCTATCTATCTATCTATCTATCTATCTATCTATCTATCTATCTATCTCTCTCTCTCTCTCTCTCTCTCTCTCTCTATATATATATATATATATATATATATAGAGAGAGAGAGAGAGAGAGAGAGAGACAATATTAGTGGTAAGTATACACATACATATGCAATTATATATACACATACATATATGTATAAAAATAATTCCAAGAGGATATGATGCAGGTAGAACTCAATGTCCAGGACAGAGTAAGGATATAATAAAAACACTTCAACACTAATAGTGTTTAAGTCTTTTTATTATATATATATATATATATATATATATATATATATATATAGTTTAAATTAGCTGTACTTACTAGGGGAAAGTATACGATAACGGTTAGATATAGCCAATGTGAACAGAAGATCTCACCGAGGCGAGAAACAAGGACATCATGCAGTGTCCGCATTGGCTTCATGCATAAAAAAAACTGAAGATGGCGCTGAATCACAAAAAAATTGAAAGTCATTATTCAGTGTTGATTCCTAAGTTTATACTCGTAGTTTCTTGGCCTCTCATACCTTCAGTATCCCATGCGTGTCAAATTGTCCAAGTCCGTTTTTCTTTTTATTTATCAGGTATTTCATCTGTCTTTTACTGATTCTATATATACGTGTACTTTTTGTTTCCATTTTCCTTGGACTTCTTCGCTACTCACATATTCAATCCCTGATATTCTCAGCTCGTTTCTGTAGAAGTCCATTTCTGTTGCCTGAAGGCTCTTCCTAATCAAGGAGGTGATTGTCCAACATTCACTATTATAAAGGAGGATTGATATTATATAAGACTTCAGTCCTATTTTCTTTGTTTATTTCAAAGTTTTTCCGTTTTATAATATTTTACTTATCTGTTTGAAGGCAATCTTCGCGATTCCAATGCAACTTCCGATTTCTGTCTCACGTTTTCAATCCTTCTCAGATATTTAAATTTTAGAATTTGCATGAGTTTGGCATCTTGAATTCGTAGTTGCCATCTTTGGTTATTCTTCCAGCTGACAACCATACATTTACCAAACAACCAATAGTTAGTCTTTTCTTCTCACATTCATTTATTACCTACTCTAGGAAAATTCCTGTGAAGAACTGATCAGAAAGTAAATCATGAATCATCTCTACAGATTTTTCCATCCTGGTTTTCGTTAGATTTTTTATGGTGTCAAAGATCACTTATTAGAACTCAGCGTTCACTGCAGCTTTTTGACATCGAGAGGACACACAAAATGAAAGGTAACGAACTGGAATTGGCAGACGAAACTATGCAGCTTTTGTGTTTCCAAACGAACATCACATCAGTGTTTCATCTGGTTGATTACGTCATCAAACCCCAATCAAGTATCGCGAATAACTGGCTATTGATTTTATCGAAGGAAGAGAGTATCAACAGAAGATTAGCATAAATTTACATATTTTCAGAATCAAGAAGATTTTTTTAATAATCGCTGGCAGTATCAAATCATTGAGAGTTGCAATGATTTGATATAATGGTTCGTATATTGACAACGGGGACAGTGATGAGTTCAAATCAAAGGGTGACCACGGAAATCAATGAGAATTATCGACAGCTGGTGTAAGGGAACTTTATAAAATTTAAGATCAATACTGTGACTAAGAGAGAGTCCGCTGTGATTATATTATCTACAGATTTATGAAGGAAATGTTTTTCAAAGGGCAAAAGCTATAGATGATAAGGAAATTAGTCGCTGATATCCCGGGTCTCTAATAACGGAGTTTTTAACTGTTTGCATAGTTTAGTTTGAAGCACAGGACGAATTCGATGCCATAAAAATGATACACCTGTAACAAATGCATTATACAGACACACACACACACACACACACACACACACACATATATATATATATATATATATATATATATATATATATATATATATATATATATATATATATGTATATATATGTACAAGTGTGGGATTGGTATATACGGAGTAAATTCCGATAACCAACAATTATTATTCTTTAAAGAGTGCTCAATACAGAGTAGAGCAGATATAATCATTTATTTAAATATTATAACATAAATATGTTATAAAATCACTACAAAAATAGCCATTTCGTTTCGACACATCCAGTGTCTTATCAAGTGATGGAGACTGGATGTGTTGAAACGAAATGGATATTTTTGTAGTGATTTTATAAGATATTTATGTTATAATATTTAAATAAATCATTATATATATATATATATATATATATATATATATATATATATTAATACATGTTTCATTAAATAATAAAGACAAGTTTTGTTTATTTATTTTAAGCAAAATCTTTTCATAACGTCTAATAAGCTTAACATTATCATTGAAAGATGAAAGAAAATCACCATGTTGATACATCTTTTATTCTTAATCCTTTCTAAGTTTTCGGGTTACATAAGCTATCATGGGAGATTAAAGATGGTAATTTCCCAACAATGATAGTTTGTTTGTTTGTATGGAAGATTGCAACTCTCTTTGATACCGCCTTTGAAATTGGAACTTTATTTTCATACCCCCCAGTAGTGTTTCAGGATCAACTTTCTTTGTTCAAAGTTAAGACTAGATGACATTAGTAATACTAACGTGCAAATATGAAAATAAGTTGACTTGAGCTTTTTAAGGCATAAGTGTTTATTTTATTTTATTTGTTTTTTTATTTCTTTTACCACTGCGTTATTATTCCTCAAATTTAACACCGATCATTTTTGAAGCTAATGATTCAAGCATGAAACTATTTTTTCACCGTTCGGTGATGATCACTGTCTACATTTCTTATATATAAATAAGCATTATTCCGGAAATTGAGCACTTTATCCCATAAATATAACATACCCTGAAATTACATTTTATACATTATATATATATATATATATATATATATATATATATATATATATATATATATATATATATATATTCGTGTGTGCTTGTAATAAATATTAGGTTGTTACACATGAAATGACTCACTTGATAGGAAATGTATAAAACGATTCTGAAATGTTAAATGACTAATTCTATTTCAATTGAATAGAATTTATGTTGATGAATAAATGTTCTCAAATGTACCTCTAAGATCTAGATTCCATCTTTAAAAAATCTCATAATTTCATGTGATAAACAGATCAAAATCTTCGATTACATTTTTTTTAATTGGGAAATGTTTTATTGTGTATGAAAAGCTCAGTATATTTAAATAAGTGATGATCGGTAGAAGAGCTATCAGGTAAATATCGAGGCTGAGACAAAATTTCATAATTCAGGCTATACAGCTTTTGGACAGTTGATTGAGAAGCGTGCAGCCATGCGTTGTCGGGCAGTAAAATCGGGCCATTCCTATTGACTTATCTAGGATGTTTCTTTTTTTCAGTTTTCGAATTTTGCAACATACACCCAATTTCTCCACAATACGAGGCTGTAGTCAAGAATGAATAACCCCAGTGAAAGACCACCATAGAGTAACTATTAACTTTTATGGTACGGTGGAGTTTTTTTGTTTAGTTTTTTTTAATTATTTTTTTATGTTTAGATATTGTTTTGGTGATTAATTTGCATCTAAACACTGGTCTAATCTCTTACTATTTTCAAAGAGTATCCATTTTTCATCGCATGTAAGGATTCGATGCAAAAATTGCTCTTTTTCCAGTCGGGAAACATACAGTAAGATTACTCGACATCGTTTCATTGTAATAATTATTATTGGGCTTATGAGTAACAATATATTGAAAGAAAAATTATCTGGAAAGAAAAAGAGTCAGGAATAAGCAAGATGTTTTATATAATAAGGAAGTTATTTCGTTAGACGATCCACAGCCAACCAAAAATACGTCATTTCATGTGTGACAACGTAATGATAAATGTCCACATAACTTATTTTTATTTTAGAGTTTCACAGATGTTACATCCACTTAGTATATTTTTGAGACTTACTTATCTTGTAGATACTGTGTTTGAGTAGACAAGGGTAAACACAAAAGGATATATTGCAGCCTCGAAGTGTGGAACATTTTATAAACGCAAATATATTTTACTGTAGGTATTTTTACCGTTTCATTCATGGAGTCAACTTCAACAAAGCAATTTTCATTTCCGTTGTTTAAGAAATACGCGTCATTCGTTGTGAGCGTTCATTAGATTTTCATAGCATGTAGGAAAATAAGATGGAAGTTTTAAGCTTTCCCCGGAACTTCGTTTTCTACCCAGAAGCAATGTTGAAAATCTCACATTTTGAATTCCTAGGGCTCATACTGCAAAATTTGGTATAAAAAGAGATATTTCGAAAATGCTTTTACTTTTCTACTGAACGGAAAATCAGCTACACTGAAACTTTGTTTATTATAATATTATATTATCCGAATATCGGTTTATCCGAACAAAATCTCACTGTTCCACAAATAATTTTACGACATTGTTCCAGTTATAAATCTGCAACAGAACAAGTAGTGTATTAGGTCAAGAATTTATTGCATTTCCTTTGTCTATGTAGATTGTTTGGTTTTGTGGTTAGGTTTGGTTTGGTTTGGTTTGGTTAGGTTTGCTTTGGTTTGGTTTGTTTTACGCCATATCAACCTCAATTTGTTATTTAATACCGGCAAAATTTTTATTGCTGATAATATTTTTTTTCCAAAAATGTATTGCTTGTAATGTTTTTCGTCAAAAATCTACTTCTGGGAATATTTTTTTCTTCAAAAATATATTTCTGGGAATATTTTTTTCTTCAAAAATATATTCATGGGAATATTTTTCCTTCAAAATATGTGTAGCTGGTAATATTTTTTTCAAAAAATATATTGCTGGTAATATTTTTTTCCAAAAATGTATAGCTGCTAATATGTTTTTCAAAAAAATGTATAGCTGGTAATATTTTTTCCAAAAATATACAGCTGCTAATATTTTTTCAAAAAAATGTATAGCTGTTTGCATTACTGGTAATTTTGTTTTTTAAAGTATTACTGATAATAATTTTTCTTCAAAAAATTATTGCTGCTAATATTTTTTTTTTTACAAAGTATTTCCGGCATTAAAACCTGTTTTTACACTTTCATAGTATTTTGACCCCAGTTTGGGTGTTAAATATTTGTCCATAACTGGGGCCCTTACAGGTGCTACCACCCCAGATATGGGTGGACCTGGAAACACCAGCAATTACTAGGTGGTTCCACGCTCCTCAAAACCTCCTGATCAGAGGCCTTGCTGTTGGACTCAGTTTATCGTCGTACCTAGAACGCGGATGTAGTTTATCGTCTTACCCAGGACGCGGATATATTTTATCGTCATACCCAGGACGGGGTTTTGTGACATCCGGCTATATTAATCAGTGTTGAAATAATTGAATTACATTTAACACATGCAAATTATAAAAATAATCGACCAACACCCCAATCAATTTTTTTACATATTTAGGTATTGTGAACAAAAGAAAAAGTATTTCATTCTAAGTAATTACGCCATGATTCATTTAATTTTCGGGCTTTAAAGGACATTTTCCTCTTTATGTGCCGTGTACCCCCAAGACGTAGGGAATTATGGTTCTCCACATTTTCCTTTTCTTTGTACCTCTTAAGAGATTTTGTGTTTTTTATGCCTCCAAAACCTTGTTCCCCCATCCATTTACTCAAGCTCACTAAGTATGTTATGCGTTGTTTTCTACTTTCTCTCTTGCCTTCAATCTGCCTTGTAAGTATCAGATTTTCCAAGCCCTCTCTTCTCATTATTTGTCCTAGAAATTTCAATTATCTCTTCCTGATGTTAGGTATAAGTTTCCTTTTCGTTTCTTTTTTGTTGCTCATATTCGGTCCATGTTATACTCAGTATCCTTCTATGGAACCATATTTCTGTTGCTTTGAATCTCTTCTTCATCTTTGTGGAGACTGTTTAACATTCGCTGCTCTATAGGTCGACGGATATCACGTAACTGTTTCTAACGAGGTTTTTTCTGTTTCTTAATACTTTGCTTAGCTTTTAGAATGCATCTTTAGTTATCCCTTCGAATTTCAGTTTTGCACTATCCATTCTCAGTTAAAACACTTCCCAGATATTTAAATTTTTGTATTTCTTTGATTTTCTTACATTTTAGGCACATCCCTTCACTCACGAACACGCCTTCCTTTTTTTCTCATAGTTGATGTTTAATCCTTTGTTCTCGCCTTCCTTCACTACTTCTGTGGGATGTTTTGTAGTTTTCTTTCTGTGTCTCCTATAAGCAGTGTGTCATCTGCATTTCTTATGTTGTTAAGATTGTAGCTCTCTAGGATTTCTTATTCTTTCAGAATCGCCTCACTGCGAAAAGACACATCCTTGTCTTCCACATCTTTCTATCTTTGTTTATTTGCTGAACTCATTTTCTATCCGTAGCAAGCGGTTTTTCTGCCATTATAGGTTCTTGATTATTTGTTATTTTTTTATTTATTATTTATTATTATTATTTATTATTATTATTCATCTTATTGATTCATCTTATTGATTATTTATCTTATTGATTCATTTATTGATTTTTTTTTTTAATTCTCCACGTAGAATTCGTTTCTTCATTATCCGCGTCGCCACTGTTATGGTCCAGGTTAGGAGCAAGGAAGAACAACACGAACACAAGAGTAGAAATAACGAAGATATATTACACGGAATGATAATAAAAGAAGGCCTAGGAAAACTACTGCAAGAGAAGACAGATGGCTTGGTAATGAATCAAAAAAGGATCGATTTGCGACAGCAACAGCTATCTCTAAAAGAGCCCAATGCTAACCTTGGCCTGCTAACCGATGTGATTAATGATAAAGACAAACCAAATAGGTAATAAATTTATTTTGACAGAAAATTTTCATTATCTGCCTCATCAGACCCAAATTACAAAATGGTTCAAATTTATCCAGACAATATATTAAAAATTATTTAAAATTAAATCGCAAGAGAACAGGAAGTACACTTGTAAATTACTTGGCCTAGAAAAAAATTCCTGGGGAATTTCATTATTGAAAGGAGGATTCGGGAAAAGAAAAAGGAGAAGCAATGTGTCAGTACAATGAGCAGTGTCAGGTAGGAAAATACCAGTGACAGCTAGTGAAATACATTGTAATTAAATCAAAATTTATGTTGTCATCATCTAATTTACGCCAGAATAATAACAATTATCATTATATATATAAAAATAACTGAAAAAATAATAATATAATATATAAAAAAAGCTTAAATTCGTCATAACTAATTCATCTTCATAATAATAAAATACATCATATATATATTTATATATATATGATTAGGTGTTATGGTCCAGGTTAGGACCAAGGAAGAACAACACGAACACAAGAGTAGAAATAACGAAGATATATTACACGGAATAATAATGCAAGATATGGAAGGTGTTAGTATGACTGTCAGTCTGGTTTGGAGTGAACTACTATCGGCTCGACCCGATTCGTCCCTCTCTCTTTAGAGGGGTAGTATACATATTGTTAGGAAGAGTTCATTCTGTAGTTATAGGTAAGGACCCATAACATTATTTATAACCTTTGCAAATTAAACGCAGGCACATGTCATTCAGAATGTGTATTGCTCTTTCTGATAACATTATGATCATAAATATCGCTTTTCTATTCTTGTCCTATCTCTGGTCTGATTCTATTGGGAGCTCTATTTATTAGAATTCGGATGATGAGTTTTCTTATGTGGCTCATTCGGCTGATTGTTAGGTGGAGTTCACATTCGTTTGCACCTGTTTTCCTAGGCAGTGCTATGAAAATAGATCTGTTTATGTCTTCAGGTATGTCCATTGTGGATGTAATTCATTATTTCTGTAATCTTGTCTATACCAAAATCATCTAATGCTGCCAGCATCTCTAATCAGTTGCACTTCGTTTCGTTTCAATTTGGCCAGCATGTTCCATTTAAGATTTTAAGATTTCCGGTCCGTCGGTAGTTCTGTATACTGCCGGTTGTTCGCATAAGAAGATTTCTCCGAGATATTCATTCCATCTCCATAGTCTTTTTTCTTTCACTAATATCAGCATTACATCCGGGGATTTTATGTCCATGGTGATGAGCCCGTGTTAAAGGGATTTTATTTCTAAAATGGAAGACGAAAATCATTTAATCAAAACACTTTTATTTTACTTTTTTACCAACTGAATGTGTGCAAAAGATTTCAAATCACTTTTTATGTGTTCGTTACGGATTCCTTTTTATAAATGTGACATTTAATTGATTAAATAACTAAACAGCATGTTCGCTTATGCATGACTATCATACATAATAGATTTTTATTAACCTATCAGTGTAGGTAAATGTTTCAGTATATACCTATATTTAATGGACGAAGATAGGATACCAATTTTGTTTTGCTTATAAATATTTACAGTAACGTATTTGGTCGTATAAGATTTTAATAGGTTAATTGTGGGTTGTTCACCATATTACACACACATACACAGATAAACACACGTACACATACACACACACATATATATATATATATATATATATATATATATACATACATATATACTGCGTATCTAAATATACGTGGGCATTGTGCTCAACAGCGACAAACTGCTTCATGCTTGAACGCAATGTTAGACCATAAATGACCTGAAGATTGCGTTCAAACATCCTATCCTATTGCTGGTCGATATATATATATATATATATATATATATATATATATATATATATATATATATATATATATATATATACTTATGTAATTGTGTATTTGGGCAACAACCACTCTTTTATACAGGTTTCGTTGAAGAAGACGTACTGTGATTAAGATTTATATTTAAATTTTCTTGTAATGAAGATGGCCTGAACATTGCAGAAACAGACAGACTGCCACAGCTGGGTGTTGACCTCTGTGGCCACTATTATATTTATTACGCAATATCCATATATATATATATATATATATATATATATATATATATATATATATATATATATGAGACAAAGAACAGATGGGGTAAAATTACACTGTTCGTAGCATTTACTTTTAAAAAGGTGCTCAATACCAAGTAGAGCAATATATTATTATTATTTTTATTATAAGTGATTATAATAAAAACATGTTGAAATCTCTGGACAAAACTTTCATGTTTCAATACTATGATTGTACTTCTTTAGGTGAAGGTAAGTAACTAGAGATTAAACGAGTTTTAAGGAAATTGTTGTGTAGGATCAACCTAATCTGCATAGGTGACTACCAATTATATAAATAATGGTTGGTACCGGAAGACGAGGAGGTGGAATCACGAGATCCAACTAGAGACTCTGATCGACTGCGACTAGTCAACACATTCTCCAGGAACGTCTTCCCAGAAATATACAGAAATACTATATGTACTTATTGTGTACACTTTCTTGTCATAATACATTCTTGTTCTAAGTACATTTTGTGTTGCATTATTATTCCATGCAATAGGCGAGATGCAACAATGAGTCAAGACTCAACAATTGCGACGAAGTAGAACGAACCATACGCCAAGTTTCAACAATGGCAAAGAAGTAGAACGAACCATACGGAAAGAAGAAAGAATTAATAGTGAGAGTTTTCAACAATTGGGACAAGTCATTGAAGAACCCAGGCTGAAAAAAAAAACTATTAATTCAAAGTCCAACGTTAACGTAACGACGAAGGATTCTGAACTTCTGGATATGTAAAACTCGTTAAAAGACGACTAAGCATAAAGGAACGTTCACTCAGAAAAATTGGAAGGTGTCGTAATCGAATAACGGTAATTTTAAATTAAAAAATTATCTACGACGAGACACCCTCTAAAAAGAAAAATTGGCCGACTACAAAAACATGCATGGATTAAAAGGAGCACAAATACACCGTGTCGATTTTGAAAGGTAACAAACTTTAAAAAATTATTTTTTTAAAATTATTTGTTCAACAATATAGTGACGAATTACCTCTGATAAGAAAATCAGACGTTGTCATTGAAATACGCGAACAGAAGTCGAAAAAAAAAAAAGTCCGACGCTCTCTGTTCACGAAAAAAAAAAAAAAATACCAAAGTTGATTAGCACGGGCGTGAATGTAAAAGCAAGACATAAAATAGAAAAGTCGTACGTTGTTTCGATTTTTTTGGTCAGCTTATATGATATTAGTGGATACACAAATTAAAAAGTATATTCCTTGTTGCATGCACACTATCAGCTAAAAATGGAGGAACTATCCAAAGTCATAGCGGAATTATTAAAATCCCAGCAGTTGAGTCAACAACGTCAGCAAGAACAACAGATAGCACAGCAAGAACAACTGATAGCAATGCAAAAATATCAAGAACGACAAGATGAAAGACAACAAAAATATCAAGAAAAACAAGATGAAAGACTTTTAGAAATTCAAAAGTTAACACTGGAGAAATTAAACAACTATCAGGCAAATGAGGGAAATTCTTCATATTCTAATAACACCATATTTAATTCGCTGGAATCTTTCAACTATGTGCCAGACGAAGAAAAAACGTTTGAAGCGTACTTTAAACGATATGAAGATATTTTCTACACAGACTGTGAAAACTGGTCGAATTCAAGAAAAGTCAGTCTATTACTAAGAAAGCTAGGTACAGCAGAACATAGCAAATTTGTAGATTTTATTCTACCGAGAAAAACAACTGAATTGGAATTCTCGGAAACAGTGAAATTGCTAAAAGAGCTGTTTGGAGCAAATATGTCGCTTTGGCATAAGCGATGGTTATGCATGAATGTCTCTAAATCCGACGATCAGGATTACTTAACATATGCATCTATAGTGAATAGACATTGTGACAATTTCAGATTGGCAGAGATTACGGTTGAAGAATTCAAGTGTTTAATTTTTGCTCAAGGACTGGTAGCCAGTAAGAGTGCCGAAATAAGACGTAGAGTTTTGTCTAAACTCGAATCTGAACAAGGCCTTACCCTGCAAAAGTTAGCAGAGGTGTGTCAACGGGCCGTAAAGTTAAAGAAAGAGTCGCAAAAAATCGAAGAAGCTGGCATTGCTTATATTAAAAAAATAAAAAAGCAGCCAAAGTACCCATTAGAGAAAAATTGGAGTAAAAATTCGGCGTATTTTAAGAATAGACAAGAAAATAAAAAGAACGAAAATAAAAAGGTCCCACCATATAATTGCAGACGTTGTAACGAAAGACATTGGGAGGTAAATTGCCCATATAGAAATAAGAAATGTTTCGTGTGCCAAAAGAATGGTCACAAATGATCGTGTTGTAAAACGAAAAAATTCAAGAGCCGAATTAGACAAACAAATTCGGATATCAAATCAGATAGAGATTTGAGGAAATATGTGACGACTGAAATATTCAAAAAGAATATCAAATTTCAACTCGATTCGGGGTCAGATTTAACAATAATGAACGATAAAACATGGAAAATTTTAAAAAGGCCTACAATAATGAAGTCAACGAAACTCGCTCGAACAGTAACTGGAAAGCAAATTAACTTCGAAGGCGAGGTTGTACTTCCAATGAAAGTGAATGGGATCGTTAAAAAAATAAAAGTTTTCATTCTGAGAAATGGAGAAAACTTGTTGGGTACAGATTTTATTGAAACATTCGAATTGTGGGATAAACCTTTAAACTCATTCTGCAGAAAAGTAGAAAGTAATACGCAAACAAGACAGGACATTAAAGATGAATTAAAGAAAAAGTTTCCGGAAACCTTTACACCTGGTCTTGGAAGATGTAACAAGTTTGAAACTAAATTTGAATTAAAAGAAAATACTATGCCTATATTTAAAAAGAAACGTAACGTGCCTTTCGCAAGTGTAGAGAAAGTAGTAGTACCAAAAAAGTTGCAGAAAAGAATCCTACGGGACTTTCATATGGGTCACCCGGGGATTAATAGAACAAAAAGCTTAATGCGAAGCTTTGTATATTGGAAAGGAATGGATGTGGATATCGAAAACATGGTTCATCGATGTAAAGGGTGTGCGTTAGCAGCTAAGGCACCACCTATAGTACACAAACCATGGCCAAAGACGGATCATCCGTGGGAAAGATTACACATTGATTTCGCTGGTCCAGTAGAAGATTATTACTACTTAATAGTGGTAGATAGCTTTACAAAATGGCCGGAAGTACTACGCTACAAAAAGCCTACGTCCAATACCACAACAACTTTTTTGCATGAACTATTTGCACGGTTCGGTGTGCCAGAGTGTATTGTGAGTGACAATGGTACACAATTCACTTCTGACGATTTTAAGGAATTTTGTGAGTTATATCAAATTAACCACATAACGACGCCGCCGTATCATCCGAGATCCAATGGACTCGCCGAAAGATTTGTAGATACGTTAAAGCGCGCTCTGAAGAAAGCCTCAGGAGTTCCAACGGAAAAGGCGCTTCAGCAATTCCTACAAGTATACAGAATCACGCCTAACCAGAGAACACCATCAAACATGGCACCAGCTGAACTAATGTTCGCTAGGAAAGTTAAGTCAGTGTTTGACAAGCTTTTGCCAGGAAGAAATAGAATAAAGAACACTATGTATACAGCTAGAAAAAGATACACCCCCGGAGAGAAGGTCTTTTTCAAGTGCTATAGAAACAACATTGAGTTCTGGGAGCGAGGCATAGTGGACAAGAGAATCGGTGACCTGATTTACATAATAAAAGGGCCAAAGAATACTCATAAGAGGCACCGGAAGCAACTCAAAAAATACTACGTGCTAGAGCATGAAGAGAGTATACCGGATGAGGAGGAAGATCCCATTGATGTAATGTATGATACTTTTCAAGTAGAACCTCCGCAGAGTGCTTCTGAACCGAGAAGATCCGGTAGGAAACGAAGGTTCACGGACCCATTGGACGTGAATCCAAAACAAAAACGATATTGAAAAAAAAACAGATATACATATGAACTATGCAAAGGGGATCTACAAAGAAATAACCATGATCATCATCCCATATAGAAGCCATTTGAAATCCAAAAGGATTCCAAGACTTGGGAGGGGGTGTTGTGTAGGATCAACCTAATCTGCATAGGTGACTACCAATTATATAAATAATGGTTGGTACCGGAAGACGAGGAGGTGGAATCACGAGATCCAACTAGAGACTCTGATCGACTGCGACTAGTCAACACATTCTCCAGGAACGTCTTCCCAGAAATATACAGAAATACTATATGTACTTATTGTGTACACTTTCTTGTCATAATACATTCTTGTTCTAAGTACATTTTGTGTTGCATTATTATTCCATGCAATAGGCGAGATGCAACAATGAGTCAAGACTCAACAGAAATTTAAAAAGAAAAGTTAAAAATGGGTGAGAAAACATAATGTCAGAATTAAAAATAGACTTGTGGGTGTGTCTTGATTAACCAATTAAATTTCAGATCTATACTAAGTAGAAAAGTAAGCTCAGTGGGTGGAGGTGGATGAGATATTTTTTCATGTCATGACAAACCAGAAGCACATTTCTTCCTTATGACATTGGATTACTAGACCGGTAAGCATTAGTTTCACTGTACCAAATACAAGTGTGTCTACTCAAACATATCTAACCACTAAATATAACATTTACTCTAAGAAGAATTATATATATGTATATCTACGTGCATATTATTTTTAATAACAAAAATAACCATGCATATGAAGAGATTTTTGAAAATATACCCAAAGAAATCATGCAATCTTATCCGTCCTGACCTGGCATTTCGGATATAGTCACTTGTCTAATCGTCGTAATGTAGATTCCCCGTATCATTTCTATAAATAATTTCACGGTAGCTGTGCTGAAGAGCTTTCCTCTTTGGTACTTAATCTTCAAGAATTTAAGTGCAGTATCATATTTTCGGACATGCTTAATAATTCCCTTGTTGAAATTAATAGTTGTAACCGTAAGTTCTATGCTAATATTTTCTTCGTTCTTACTTTCCATTTGTGGAACTTTCTTCAGGTTTCCTGTTGTCCTGTTCACTACCAACTTCAGAAATTTAAATGCAATATCAACTTCATCTTCCGTCTCCTTTAAACCTGTTCTTTTATTGCCCTCTCTGTTTCTTTCTCTCTCAGTAACCCTTTGTATCTTTGTGGCTTTTATCACATTGTTTAATGTGAAATTAAAAAAAGAAAAACATTTCTAGGTTTAAAATCTTTAACCATATTCAATTAATATTTTTATTTTCGTTTCAGATAAACAGAAATCTAATTACCGGAACTGACCGTCCCAAACGATCGTGAACAAAATTTGATAAATATTTTTTTTTCAAATCTTCATACATTGACGAGGCTGATAGTTAAAATAATTTCAAATGATGAACTTGCTGAAATCACGGAAAGAATTTGTTTATATTGACCACAGAGATGTTTACTACAAGAACGAAAGATTGAAAGATAAAATGCGGTGTCAGGTTGTTTCCTTGTCCAAGGATGAATACCGTTGTTTTCTCAACCGACAATCAGAAATTACTAGAATCATGGAAAATTTGGACAAGCTACAAGCATTGCGACCATCCGTTAAGAAAACTGCCGCTTTTTGTCTTGCGGCTAATTTGAACTATAAATGTTCAATGCCAATGCAAAATTATGTAATCGGAAAGCTGACGAATAAAGAACCTAATAAAATCTACCGTTGCCCAGAAAGCGGTCCTCTCGGCCTCAGACGAGAAAAAAATTCAGCTGTGATTCACCGACAATTAGATAAAAACAGCTCCCCTCCTGTAACATATAAAACCAGAAATCACTACTGCAGACGAGCGTCGGATATATACAGTCCTACCAACTACTTCGACCGCATGTCAACGTCTGGTATTTCTCGACCTTACTCAGTGAGAGGACGCCCCAACAGCTCTAGGATTTCGCCAAGTGCTGATCTACAACCAGAGAAATCAGCAGCATTCCTTAAAACCTCGTCACAATACAATTCCCCTATAAAATGTGATACTTTGATTTTAAATAAAAGACCATCATCTTGTAAAGAACAATGGGCTGGTCTCAGAGATGGTTTCACTCAAAAGAGAAATTCTTCAACAGCTTCGAAATGGTCACGTTTCAGGGCGGCCAAGACAAGACGAAATTGCACTGCTGTCTGCCAGCCGAGATTTTTTGAGGCTTTAACGCTGCGCCGTCTGCGAGAAATACACATCCTGGAAGAAACGGAATTTGGAATTTCCGGAAACAGGCGAAGCAATTTCGTACAAAACCTGTTGTTGTTGAATCAGAAACATAACGAGACGGTACAGGAAAAAGTGAAGAAGTTTCTTTTTGAACTCGGAGAGAAACAGCGAAAAATGTCTGTGTTGACGCAAGTATCAAACAGTATGATCAATAAACGATAACATGTCAACGTCACACATGCTTGTCGGTAATCAACCGTTGAAATACAGGTCGAATGTTTTTGATATTTCGGTGTTTATTTACACCATCTTCAGTCTCTACATAAAAATAAAGGATTAATAAACAATATCATGTTATGCTTTTGTTGATATTTCCGAATATATATATATATATATATATATATATATATATATATATATATATATAATTTTCAGGTTGATATTTTGATCATATTTGGCTCATGTAAAAAATAATAAGAAAATGTTTTATTCATTTCTGTTGATATTCCAATGAACATTTACCTCTTCAACACGTGTCTAAAATGTTAATGAAAATAAAATTATGATTGATGTTAACTGACATTTCATTTTTTTATTTGCATAATCTTCACGAGTAGAGTAAAGCATCAATGTAAAAAGCAAGCAATGCGATAATGCCTCTAAAGGTTTACTGGCAGTGAAAGAGAATGAGAAGTCTTTAGTAAGACGAACGGACAATAAAAGAACAAGTTCCTGGAAGACAGATGATGACGATTGACATTGCATTTAAAATTTTAAAGATTGTAGTTGGTAGGAAAGCAAAACATCGGAAGAGAATTCTACTGGTTAGAAGAATATAAACTATTGAAGTATAACTTCCTGTTGCATCCAAATATTTCAAAAATAAAACGCTGGGACCTAGTTTCCAGTCGATTAGTACCATTATTCATGCGATTAAGGTACGAAGAAGAAGAGATCGTTAGGAAAACTGCCAAGAATATACTCCATTAGCAAATTATTACCTATATATATATATATATATATATATATATATATATATATATATATATATATATATATATATATATATATATATATATACCCTGGTGTGTTTGTGTGTGTATATACATATATATATATATATATATATATATATATATATATATATATATATAATTCCCTTATTATTTTCCAGTTAAAAACCGCACAGTGCATATGTTAGTACTTCGTATGTCCATTCTACGAAGTAGCTCCTTGCAGATTGACCACATATTCTTGATTGGATTTAAATCAGGAGATTTTCCGGGCCAGTCAAGTGTACTTTGATTTGCTCACTGATGAGGCTTGCCAGTGTGTTTGTGCAGTGTTACAATTTTCGTATATCCATCGGAGACAATGGTCGTAGGGCAACTAATCGACAGTCGAAACAATAGTGTCTGTGAGAGATAAAATCCGATGCATTCACGGATGACACAATATTTGTCAAGGCTAAACAAATTTCATCATACTCCGCGAAAATAGATTATGATCAGTTACCCAGGAGTTCAAAGACGCATCTCTTGTCGATCACATTGTCTCTCTCTCTCTCTCTCTCTCTCTCTATATATATATATATATATATATATATATATATATATATACATACGTGTGTATACATATATAGATAGATGGATACAGAGATGTGTAAATATATATATATATATATAAATATATATATATATATATAGAGAGAGAGAGAGAGGGAGAGAGATAGATAGATAGATAGATAGATAGATAGATGTGTATATATATACAAATGTAGATATATATACATACAAGCGATATCCAAGACAGAAAGTTAGAAGGTTATATAGGGCGAAGATCATCTTGAACAAGTTGACAAATTATCCTGGAAGTATATATATATATATATATATATATATATATATATATATACAAGGTAACCAAAAAAGTTCTGTCCTTTTTTAAAGGAAAAAAGAAAACGCTTCACAGTATGTGTAACTTATATTTAGTCTTCGAAGTAATCGCCATCGGTATCCAGCAGCTTCTGCAAACGTGTCTCCAGCTGTCCAAACCCTTGCAGTAGGACTCGGGGGGGTTTTGACGCAAAGAAGTCCGTGAGGGCT
>OZ038496.1:93332864-93367864 GCA_964036315.1 Acanthosepion esculentum | reverse complement strand
GTATATCTCGGATCAGTGCTGATGTTACAGTCAAAATGCAAAATGGTTTTAAAATTCCCTTGCCTTCAGCTTATTTCTTGACAAGTCAAGTACTTGTCCGTTATGTTTCCTCTGATGTTAATGTGAAAGAAGAGATTTTGGACTTGGTGGCATTAATTGGCAGTCTAATTTTTATATAACTCAAATACAAGTTCGCCCATTTTTCTTAGAAGTACCCGCTGTTCATTAACGTATTAACTGCGCTCAATGCAGTTAAAACAATTATCAGTGAAGCTTTATAAAATATTTTGGTGTATAAGTATACTTTGTTATTACTGAAACAAATACAAATTAACAGTTAAAATATCGCATACATGAATAAAAAATATTATATACATACATTTGTTAATATTTATATAAACATTTTTTAAAAATATGTATATGAAACAAAAAACATGGGTAAATTTTGTTCAAACGTCTGAACTTTATCGTATGTTGATCTTCCATAAAACAAGTTTGGTCAACGCCACCCGTAGAATCTGATACTTTTTCCCATCCCTCTGCACCACACTAGCATGCCTTCTTCGAAGGATTATTCCGGGTTTCCCCGCAGTTCCTTCATCATGGCCCACTTGATGACTTTCATATCTGGAAAACGGGTCCCCTTGATGACGCCGTTGAATAGCAGGAAGGTTCATCCAACACAGTTACACAAATGTACCTGTTGATATATATATATATATATATATATATATATATATATATATATATATATATATATATATATATATATATATATAGCGGACTCTCCCGTCGTCTTTGACGTATGAGGGTCAAGCAGCTCAGTTCCTACGGACCGACAGCCAGACACCAGCATATATGATTTGATTATAGAGGTGAAGGCTTTGTGCAGAACCAACCACATTTTTTGAAGGGACAAATACAGAAACCTGGTGCACTACGTGCCTCAAGGTCCCCAAACGACCCTCCGCGGGTTTTGAATTCAAAGTTGTCATTCTCCTAGATGAAATGCTATCCAAGGCTATAGAACCCAGTCTGTCCTGCTATTTACCTATAGCTGGAGGGAGAAGAAGATTAATGCCTTTCCTAAGGATATTATCACGTAAGTGAAACTAATATATATATATATATATATATATATATATATATATATATATATATATATATATATATCGAGCGTCAGTACAGTAGCGGGTGTTTCTATGAGTCTTCATAATCATTCCATAGCGGTAGAATTATGAATTATAATAATATCTAAGATAGCTCTCGTTGGCCGATGATCTGAAAGAACCTTACGTAATAGAAATCGGTACTTTTTTTTAATCGGTATCACCCCAAGTCAGGCAGTAAATCTACTAAGATACCATGGGTTACAGTATGTGGAAGAATTAGGAAGAGAAACATTAGTATTGAGTAAAAAAGAGAAAAGGGCAATCAAGAGGAGAGTAGATAGCGATTGACATTGCATTCAAACTTTTGTGCTTTAAGGTTGGCTGTAAAGCATGGAGCCAGAATGGAGTTCCACAGACGAAAATTTCGATAAAAGAAACTGAGAGCATAGAAGTTACGGCTCCATCTAGCTAGCTGATCTGTAAATCGATGAGATTTCGCCGCCAGCCTTGTGTTGCGCTCAAACCATACCGTCTAGGTAGTATAACGATGTACACATCCGAACAATTACAATGAAAGTATTTATTTTTAAAAAAGCAGAGAGGCAAGTGACTGAAGCCGAGATGCCGCATAAGGCCAACTAATATTGCTGATTCTCCTTTGGATCTTATCACCGAGCTTCAGGTAAACAGCAGGGACAACCGACCATATATAACAGCAATATTCTAAACAAGGGCGAATGGTAGACATATAGATATATGCATGAGAGATTCTGGAGTAAAATTGTCTCTCTCCGCGCAGTGAACCGACGTTCGTAAAAGCTTACGTAGCAATGCATTCCATATAGTATTTCCACTTCATGTCAGCTGAGAACATTAAACCGAGAAGGCGCAACGAATCAATTTCCTGCATTAGCTATGTTGATGGAAAGCAGACGGCGGTGTCGTAGATGAGTAATCGAGAAAAGTTTAGTTTTGAAGGCGTTAACCTTGACAAGTCATCTTTTGCCGTTGTTAACGACGGTTTTGAGGAGGTTTTGTACATCAGGTGTCATCTTGACATGGTGGGACTGATCAGCCTTACTCCTATTGAGGCAGAAGTAAATGGTTGTGTCGTCAGCGTAGATACCAAGTTGAGAGTTGATGTCATCGGAAAGGTCGTTAATGAAGATTACAAACATCGTAGGACCAAGGATGGAGTACTGGGGTGGGGTACACCGCGTTAGTACGAAAGTATCTAGACGAGTAGCCTTTCAGCAGAACTTTCATTTCATGATTTCACAGGAACGACTAGATCAGCTCACAAATGTCCCCGGAGATACCATAACTTGTCATCATCTGGAGAAGACATAAATGCTGTGGATAAATTATTCAGCTTTATCAACAGAAGTTGATGAACCCCTCAAACTGATTGAAGAGCGGTGAATAGAGACCTTGCACTAATTTAGTTCCATTAGCCAGCAGTAATAACGAGGGCCCACGTTGTTAGGGCGTATGAATTCAATATAGCTTTTATGCCCGAGAAGGGTCAACGTGTCACTTTCCTGCGGGATAGCATCAGCCATACTGATGAAAGGCAGAGAAGAGTACCTCAGATGATTAATAGAGAGATATTTAGTTTTGGAAGCGTTAAAATTGACAAGCCATCTTATTCTCCAATAAACGACGGTCTTGAGGTCGTTTTGGACATCAGTTGCCATTTTGACCTCATCGGACTGATCAGCTTTACTATAGAGACAGGTAATATAATGATCTCTTGTCACACTTTCTTTTAGTTTATACTCTGTTTTCGTATTAATCGGAGATAAACCTGTTAAATGTCTTAAGCGCAATGGTTGACAAGCTGTCTATTCCTCACTTTAATCACTTGTCGCTTTTTGGCCTTGTGCATGATTAAACTACCAAAATTCAACCTCTAATCCATCTACTGTGGACTTGGATGAATATTTTCTTTTTTCACAGTTCTAACGTCTTTGTTCCGGACTAATTGGTCTTTGTAAGTATTTACAAACTCGTTCGTTCTTTGCGTTCGATAAAGTCTGTTATTGTTACACGCTGTTCATTGTATGTTTACTTTTAACTCGATTTTTTTCTAATGTAGCTTAGTGCTGAGAAGAATACATTAATATATCCTGCCCTGTGCTTAGGTTCATGTAGATAAAAGATCATAAAAAAGAAATGAAACGAAACAATTTTCATAAATCCAACATTCATAAAAAGAATCATAGCATCTGAGATCAGCGATAAGGGAGATCTGTCAAGAATAGTGTTATCGAGGGAAAGGAATTAAAGTAATTACGTAGCACCATTTTTTTAAGGCAATTCAACCCATGCAAGGTATTAAAGCCACTAAGACACAATGGTTAACAAAGATGTGCAAGAATTCTAAAACAGAAACATTACTAAGGAGTAATGACAATATAAATGTGATGTGGAAGACAGTAGGTTACCTACTGTCTTCCTCATCACATTTATATTGTCATTGACAATGCATTAAAAATTTTAAAGATTAAAATTGACTGGAAAGCAGGGACCGGAAGAGAGTTCTACAAGCGAGAAGTGCGAGAAAAGAAAGAGATAGCATAGAAGTTACGGTTATATGTAGCCAACTAAACTTTGAATTAATGAGACCTAATCGCCAATCTAGTACTGCACCATCTAAGTATCATTGCGAAAAGCGGTATTTATTCTGCTATGTACAGAAATGTGGCACAAGACCAAAATGGTGAATAGGGAAAAGGCCGGTCTTCTTCTGTCTTAACGTTAAACTTAGCTAGCCACAAACACTGACCGTATAATACAACAATATACATACATCACAAAAAACGCATTCTAACTTCATTCACCATAATACCACTATGTTTCTATGTGCAATTCATTGTCTGTGGATGGAGAGGGAATAAAACAGCAAATACCATCACAAAGAACTCATCCGATCAATTACCATGAAAGTATTTGTAAAAAGGCACAGGGAGGCAAATTTACGGCGGTAGGAAAGTGAGAGAAGAAGTGACGACAGATCTAGGCCAATCAAATTGAAGATTCTTCTTTGGATTTTACCAAGGATCTCTCTCTCTCTCTCTTTCTTTCTCTCTCTCTTTCTCTCTCTCTCTCTCTCTCTCTCTCTCTATATATATATATATATATATATATATATATATATATATGATAATGAGAAGCCACGTATACGTTCTTGATATGTATATAATATGGATAAAATAACTGAAAAAAAATTGGGTGTTTTTTTGCGAAAGTATTTATTTATATGATTTTATATATATTTAATATTTCTGAGGAAGGACCGAGGTGGTCTGAAATATTAAATATATATAAAAACATATAAATAAATACTTTCGCATAAAACACCCAATTTTTTTTCAGTTATTTTATCCATATTACATATATATATATATATATATATATATATATATATATATATATATATATATATATATATATATATTGCCTGACGATTGCTCTAGTATGAAACAGACTGTCGCCTCTAAGTGCTGACTTCCATGTCCACTTTTATATTTACACACGCTCTATCTCTGATATTGAGCACTTTATCCCATAAATATAGCACACTTTAAGACTATATTTCTTCATATATATATATATATATATATATATATATATTTAATCAGCTCATACAAGGCAATGCAGGCACTAAGACCCAAGGGTTTACTGAATGTGTAAGAATTAGGAATAGAAACATTAATAATGAGCGGGAAGAGAAAAGAGTAATCAAGAAGACAGTAGCTAGCGATTGACATTGTATTTACATTTTTCCAGAATAAACTTTTGCTGGAAAGCATGTAGCCGTAAGGGAATTCCGCAAGCGAGAAATGCGAGAAAAGCAACTATAAGCATAAGATTTACGGTTACATCTAGCCAGATCAACTGTAAATTGGTGAGATAGCGATGCCAGTGGAGTACTGCTACGCTTAAATTAAAAAAATTATTGGTACCATAGCAAAGAGCGATTTTAATTATAATTTCTTACAAAATGTGACACAAGGATAAATGGGAAATAGGAAAAAAAGATGGTTTTCTTCTGTCTTAACATTAAACTTATCTAGCCACGATCACTGACCCAAACATACCACAATAATCCTTACACCAAAACAACGTATTCTTACTTACAATTCTTAGAACATCCACCATAATACCTCGTTTTCTCTAGGAAAATTCTGACTAGTTCCCATAGGTACAATCCATGTCTGTGGGGGTGGGGGAATAAATAATAATATCCAGCGAACAGTTCATCCGAACAATTGCCATGACATTATTTATAGAAAAGAGAAAGTGAGACTTTACGTCGAGAGGAAAGTTACAGAAGCCAAGACAAGAGATCAGGACAAATAATATTACTGATTCTTCATTGGATTTTGCGATGGATCTCTAAATATATATATATATATTAAATCGGTTTCACTTAAAGCAAGGCAATACAGGCACTAAGACAGAAGCAGTTGAAAGAATTAGGAATATAAACATTAATAATGAGCAGGAAGAGAAAAGAGTAATCAGAAGGGCAGTAAATAGCGATTGACATTGCATTTAAATTTTTGCAAGGGAGTAAAGCCACTAAAATACATGGGGTTACTGGGTGTGAAAGAATTAGGAACAGAAACATTAATAATGAGCGGGAAGAGAAAAGAGTAATCGGGAGGGCAGTAGATAGCGATTGACACTACATTTAGATTTTTGCAGATTAAATTTTTACTTCATCCACCATAATACCTGAGAATCTCCATGAAGTCCTAACTAGTCCCCATATGTGCAATTAATTGTCTGGTGGGATGGAGAGGAATAAAACCACAATTTTAAAAACTACCCGAATGTGTGTTTACAAAATGAAAAGGAAAAAAAACTGTTTACATGAAACTAAACAAAAAATGTTAGCAATAAAAACCCCAACAATCCTTAAAACATACGTTTATATCTTGCCAACTGAACAGTAAATTGGTGAGACCTCGTCGCTAGTCAAAGACTGCACTTACATCCGTGCCATTTTAAGTACCAGAGCGAAGAGTTCATCCGAACAATTACCATGAAAGTCCTTATAGAAAAGACATAGAGATGTAACCTTACGGAGTTGGCAAAGTAAATTATGGCGAGATGCCAGATCAGCACCAGTAGTATTGCTGATTCTCCTTTGAATTTTCCCAAGGCTCTCTAAATAGATAGTAGGAAAATGAAGAAATCGAAAACGTATTTAGAAAGACGACACCTAAGGACATGGACTTCGCGGATCCATTTGCATTCAAATTTGAATATAAATATTCACTTAAAAGTTTTCGATATTTTTTTAAATCACGAATTTCAATCATGTGTTGGAATTTTCAAGACATTCACTGAAATTTTGTTTCCACACCGATTCTCCAACTGGACATCATTTCTCTCGTGTCTTATTAACAAATCCATATATGCTGTTACAAAATTTACATTGCCTGTTGTCTGCGTATAAACACATTTAAGGGCGACATTATAGGTTTCTACAAAATGTATATTGCTTGCTGTCGCCGAAAATATACATTTAAAGGAAATACTCACCTAAAATTGTTAAGATATTAAGATTTTGCATGTGCTCCATTATATTTATTTCGGTTGACAAAATCTCTTCTGCTGATGGCCCCTGCGTGTTGCCTCAGGGTTCTTGATAAGATCCAGAGACGGATATGCAATGTGATTGGCCCTGATCTGTCATCTCGTCTGCAGTCGCTCTCTCACAGACGCGATGTTGCATCGCTCTGCCTTTTCTACAAGTACCTCCACGGTAATTGCTCCGAGGAGTTGCTTTCGCTTGTCCCTAAGCCTCGTGAATTTAAGCGTCCTACGAGGCTGGCATCCCGTTCCCACCCCTTCACCGTTGAAACTGTTCGATGTAGACGTCTTTTCTACTCCAATAGCTTCATGTCTCGCACATCTCGCCTATGGATCTCCCTTCCCTATTACTGTTTCCCTGACAAATACAATCTCCAACGGTTTAAGTGTAGTGTCAATCGTCATCTCCAATTGCCTTGATCTATCCACTTCCCTTCTCCACTTCCTTTCATCTTTCATTCCTATCTGCTCTCGCTCTATATCTTCCGTAACCCCCCTGCCTTGATCGACCCTCCGTCCTTCTCTTTCTCCACATCCCTTCCTTTACCACTCCTATCTGCTCTTCCTCCAACCCTTCTGTAACCCCATGCGTGATAGTGGCCACCGGCCTTGCTTGGGGTTATACGCTTAAAAAAAAAAAAAAAAAAGAAAAACTCGTGTCGTCAGCATTCAGTCATCAGTTATTAACTTTGGATTTCTTTGACCTTACACCATTGACCTTTCAGCTAAATTCAGCGATCTGCTATAAAAGCTTTCCGTTTTTTATTCAATAATTTCTTCAAAAGGCCCACTGCTCTGACGTCGGTCCCTTCTGTTTTCTCTATAAATATTTTCATGGCAAATATTCTAATGAGATTTCCTCCTTGCTACCTCAACTGCGTGAATATAAGCTTGCTACTAGATTCGAGGCATGGTGGAGTAATGGATAGCGGCTCGGATTAAAGAATCGGTGAGGCGATTTCGAATTTCAGACGAATCTATTACATTCACTAACGTGCTAATACACTTGGGAAATGTATGAATAGCAGGACAGACCATCTTCTATAGGCTTGGATGGCAACTGGTCTACTGCAGAAAGAAATGGCAACCTACTGCAGGAAAAAATCTGCCTCGTTATTCATGTATCGAAAGATACATGATCGCCTAACCGTGTATCCCGAATGGCACATAACTGACTGACTGACTGACTTTTCAGACGAATCCATTCACTTACGTGCTAATACACTTGGGAAAGATATGGATCCTTTTCTTCTCCCTCCAGCTATGGCTATAGCTGGACAAACTGACTGGTACATAACTGACCGACAAGATTGGCTTCGTTGAATTAGCTAGATGCTACCGTAAGTTCTGTTATAATACTTACCTCCCTCACACTTCTCCTCTACAGGAATCTTTTCTGGTTTCTTTCTTCCCTGCTATCTACAATCAACAACATTTAAATACAACGTAGATTATCATCTTCCGTCTTCCCGAATTATATTCATTTATTGGTCTTTCTTCTCACTATTTCTTTCTATTGACATCCAAGGCTACAGAACCCCGTCTGTTCTGTTATTACCTTTCCCAAGGGTAATAGCACATAAGTGAATGTAATGGATTCGACTAAAAATCGAATTCAGACCGAGTTCTATAGCCTTGGATAGAAGCTGGTATACCGCAGAAAGAAATGGCAACCTACTCCGGGAAAAATCTGCCACGTCCGTTATGTATCGAAAGATACATGATCGCCTAAGTGTGTAACACGTATGGCAAATAACTGACTGACTAGATTGACAACTAGGTTTCGTTGAATTAGCTATATGTTACCGTAAGTTCTATTCTCATATTTCCTTCCCTCACACTTCTCTTCTACGGGAATCTTTTCAGGTTTCTTTCTTCCCTGCTATCTACAATCAACAACATTTAAATACAACGTAGATTATCATCTTCCGTCTTCCCGAATTATATTCATTTATTGTTCTTTCTTCACACTAAAGTCTTCTGCTCCGCTTTCATTCTCACTAACCCCATGCGTATTAGTAACATTATTGTCTTGCTTGGGATGATTAAGCGAAAACAGGCATTTCTATAAAAGTAATCGACAATCACTCCTGAAAATATACACTTACTTCTTATTCGGGTTAATATTCTCATTTTAATTCTTATTATCGCAACTTTTCGGTCGTTGAGTTCACCAGCTTTCTTCAAGCCTTTGTCGATGCGTTTAAATTTTTGGGAAATTTGAAACTAAGACCAGAGGTTACAACAACCTTGATTTATGTGATAATAACCACAAAGATAAGGATAACTGCTGAAAATAAGTGTGATGGTGACAGACGTGAAGGAGACGCTGTTATTGGAGACTTTCTATTTCTAGTTTCATTTGCAATGTTCATTTATAACACGAGCACAGAGTTCGTGATGCAACAAACCTAGGAGTTGACTTCCTAAAACAGAAAGAATTTGTTTTTCTATTCCATTATCAGTAAAAAAAAAATGCGCTTCTTCGATATTCGTACAATTAAAACTTCTCCATCTTCTTATGCTTTGTAATTCGTTTTGAATCCTGAAACTTTTCTCTCATTACACCCTTGTGAAAATTAATTGAAACGACCGCTTTAGTTTCCTTTCTTTCAACATACGTTCAGTTTTTGTCCCACTGGTGTGACATAGTGTAAACAATTTCTGTCATCTCCTCAGATGAGGTCATTTGCAGTGGTGTGCAGTGATATGAATCTATTTTCGGGGCATATTATGAAATTTGATTGGCCTTGGAAAATATTGCGTTATCCTTGATTGCATCAAATTTTATCCCGCCGAGACACTATTGTCTCGACTGTCGATTAGTTGACCCACGGTCATTATCTGCAATGGACGTTACTCCAAGGATGAATACAAAAATTCTAACGCTGCACGAACACAAAGGCAAGCCTTACCAATGAGTAATTCAAAGTGCTATAGACTGGCGCGGAAACTTTCCTTTTTACATCCAATCTAGAATCTGTGATCAACCTGCAAGGAAGGACTTCGTGGATTGTAGATACGAAGTACTAACATGTGCACTGGATGATGTTTCATTGGAAAAATACGGAAAAAAGTAAATAATAGCGGAATATTCTTTTAGTTTCAATTAATTTGCACAAGGAATTATATATACATACATACATATATATATATATATATATATATATATATATATATATATATATATATATATATATATATATATATAAAAGTGAACATAGAAGTCAACACTTAGAAGCGACAGTCTGTTTCATGCTAGATGCAATCGTCAGGCCACGAGTGCTGTTATTTTTCTCGGCTATTTATATATACGGGTCAGTGGTGCATTGTCGGTAATCTATTTGGGCAGATATTTTACTGGAAGTCGTTTATTTGTTTATTTGTGTCAAATTATTTTCCTTTATATTTATTCTATTTTTTATTTTGATCGGTGTTTTTATTAACGTAGTAAAAATTTGTTTATATAGCTTATTGTGCGTAGTCTATTATGGCGGCTATTTTACCGGAAGTCGTTTATTTGTTTATTTATTTGGGTCAAATTATTTTTCTTGTTTTTATTTCTTTTCATTTTTATATTTTATCTTGTATGTTTTATTTATTTATTACTTTTTTTTATCGGTGTTTTTATTAACGTAATAAAAATTTGTTTATATAGCTTATTTAATAGTTTTGCTTTTGTTTGGGAAGATAAAGCTATTTGTTGAATTTTTGGGTTGATTATTGTGGTTTGTTCTGACTATTATTTTGGCGGGAATAGTTTTTAATTCATTTATTTGGATTGATTATTTTTATTTGTTTACACACGCTCTATCTCTGATATTGAGCACTTTATCCCATAAATATACCACACTTTAAGACTATATTTCTTCATATATATATATATATATATATATATATATATATATATATATATATATATATATTACCTTTTCAATCGTATAACTTTCCTGGCATTAGCAATTGATATTCGAAGCCATTCGTGCTTCAACCTACCCTTTGTAATAAATCAAATACTCAACCCACCCCAAAATTAATTTTTGTGTCGAGAGATAAAAAGATCTGAATGTTTTTAAATTAAAAGATTGTGTTCGTTTTTTATTTGTTTTTTATTATTATCTATCTATTTCCTTGTCAGTTTTATCTCGAACAGTATGCTTATGTATTCGACAATATTTAAAAATACGAGGACTGATCAAAGAGAATCGGAACTAGTGCTATCAAAAGAAAACTGCATTACGTATTAATCCGTCATTTAAGCCCCTTCGAAGTAATATCCTTCTTTATGCACACACTTTATCCATCGTTCATAGAAATGTTCCTGAAACTCCTTTCTTTGGCATACTAAGCAGCATTCGTCGCATTCTCTTGGATTTCGTCAATGTCTTGAAGTCTTGTTCCTTCCAAATGGGAATTTTAAAATCTGTAAAAATCGTAAGAAGCGATATCTAGTGGATATGGTGCTTGTCAAACCTGCGGAATGATGTTCTATTCCAAAAACCGGTTCACAAGCCATGGTTACTAAGAAAACCTCGGTGATATAGTGAGACGAGCACACTCAATATACGTTCCTAACCAATCACTGCTATAAACAACGGAACTGAGCGGGAATGGTATGTATGCGCGACAGAGGTTAAGGTCAATTTGTGTCAAGTGGGCTTAACTATCTACTTTAGATCCGTTACAACTGTCCTGATACTTATGATCGGATTTCATGTTGATTTTAAGAAAAAAAAACATTTAGTCTAGCTCTTACACTTCAAATAAGAATAATTAGTTTCATGTAGTTTTCAAGGAAAGCATCTGACTATTTTTCATCATATCACCCCGTGCAAGGCAGTAAAGCCACTAAGACACAAGGTGTTAAAGAGAGTGAGAAAGTAAGCAAATGGAGAAGCATTATTAAGGAGCGAGAACAATAAAAGAGAAATCAAGAAGACTTTAGATAACGATTGACAGTGAATTGAAATTTTTGAAGATCAAAGTTGGCTGGAAAGTATAGAGGCGGAAATGAGTTTCACAAGCATATAAATAATGTTTGCATCTAGCTAATTCAACTGTCAATTGATGAGATTTTGCCGCCAATCTATTAATTAAAAATCTTTATCATTTCATGTATATTTTAAGGGAGACCATTTTTATAACCACTGATAATACTATTAATACGGATGTAATTTAATGAAATACATGTCTTGTAATATTGAAACTAGTACTAAAGATTGATGGATTTAATTTTGAGAGAAACTTTTCATGAAGTACTAAAACTAATAAGTAATGATATTAATTTCTCGCCATATTTACCCGGCTTTCCTATCTTTAATTGCATTTGCTTCTCTACCGTGAATAAAAAATAGCTTTATGGTCTGTGATCAACATATACTCCGATACTCAAGCTAATGATATGTAATCTTTTCCTACTTTGAGCCAAACGAACAATATTATCATGGCACCATTCCCACAAAATATATCGTTTTTGCTATTTGTACAGTATTTATTATTATTATTATTATTATTATTATTATTATTATTATTATTACTACTACTACTACGACTACTACCTTTGATTTCTGGTGTATACACATTTCTTCCCGGGTCCAGATCAGAGACTTAAGAACAGAGATAGCGTCATGATATTTTCCACTGAACAGTTTTGAAAAGAGGCATGAGCAAACAGGGATTCCTTCAACGAGTCTATTGGAATCTTTTCCAATCAATCCGAGGGCTCCAACTACAACAGGGATTGTTAATATCCTTATGTGCCACATATTTTTTATTATTATTATTATTATTATTATTATTATTATTATTATTATTATTATTCATTTCCAAAAAGAAAAGAAAACAAAATGATAAAAAATATATCGGTTTCCTCTATTTTCACTTTTAAGTTAAAATTTTTTATTACTCATAATCCACACGAAATCCATATAGCAAAACACATTAAAATGTTTCTCTTCAGAATATAGATAAATTTCACAAATTTAAGTTACGTTTGAAATGACACGTTCAAACCCTACCAATTGAAAAAAGCGACGAGATTAAGTTCCAGTCCAATACATTAAGAAAGATTGTTTCGTAGATAAAAGGAAACAGATGAAAAGTGATGCGATGGTTATCACGAATAAAAGGGATATACAAGCGAATAAAATTTGAAATGAAAGATTTTTCCGTACGTCACTATTTTGGCAAAAGCGCATTTTTCACCGAGAAGCGGGATTGCTCTCAACTGGCCTTTGACTTAATCCGCACCAAAAGACCTTTCTTTATCTTTCGCCTGCTAACTTACCAGGAAGAAGTCATCAGTTCGCCGTCGCATTTAATCCAATCACATCTTGACTCAAGGGAGCCATCGATGTACATTAACGTCCTTTCTCTCTGTCATTGATGAAGCATATTCGTCCATTTTGCCTAATGCTACGATAAATGAAAGTAATGATTCAGAGAATACATTCTCTCTGGGTGATGACTGTATTTGACCTTTCAGTTGTTTAGATAGTAATTTATTTTTGTCGTTAGGCCATACTCGAGTGGGTACCCAACCCACTTTAATCTCCCCATTGTGTCACATACTGACCATGTGGGCGTACCGATAAAAATATATTGGGCTAATAATTTTGAGTTCAAAGAAAATTTGATGTCTACTTAGGTTCGCTTCACCAAATGAATCTTTGCGCATCAAACAAATCTCAAATAATATAATAAAAATGCCACCGATTGTATTATCTTCGACTTTCAAATAGACCAGCCTAGATGATTATTCTTTACAGGAGAACGATTCATTCGAGACATCCTTATTCTAACTACTTCTTTTATTTAATATTCAAATTAGACATTTTTTTCTAGACTGCAGACTGTTTTCGGGTTGGGAATATTCTCTTCTCATATATGAAGTATATTTTGAAGGCTTTGTCGATAGTGGCTCTCTACCATTTATTGTCATTTGTAGTACTTAATAATTTTCATTTCTTGCCATCTCTCCCAAAACCTACTTCGCCATTCACTCACTTAAGGTCGCTAGGTACCTTGTGTTTGCTTTTGTCGGAGTTAGCTCCTCCCCAGTTCCTTAATCCTTCAACAGGAGTCTCTCTCCCCTGGCTATAAATACTGGCTGATCCTTCGCCTCGATCTCTCTTTTCACCTTCGGACTTGGGCCGCCACCTCGCGCGGAGGTGAGGTAAATCCCTCTTTTCAATTAACACCAATATGTGACCTCTCACAGATACATTTTCCCAAATTCTGTGAACGCGCTAAGAACAATACACGTACGTACGAACACTCACAACACACAAACATAATTCCTCCATACAAACACTATGTAACTGGTCATGTCTTTGTTTAACTTGTTATTAATATATATTTGTTTACACATATATATATATATCGGTCTTGTTTCTTTTCTTTGTCTTCTTTGGACTTAATTAAATTCCAACATTCCCATGTAGCTGGACCGGCTAGCAGGAAATTTTAACCTTCTGATATCTCTTCACATCTTCACCCCACGATCCACTACACTTTCCTCTGTCTCTGTTATTTTTAAGTTTTACTGCGAGTATCAAATTTATCAAACCCAATTTCCATATTATATGACCTAGCAATTTCAAATGTGTCATTTTGTTTCTATTTTGTCAAGAACGTCGTCGTTGCTCCATCTTCCGCTCATGACCAGCATCATTCTGTATAACCAAATTTCTTTTGTGAAGACATTTCCTGAGAATTCAATGAAAGAAATGACTCGAATAACGACAAACCAGGTCGATTGATCTCTCGCAATGCAATGAATAATCGTCCCGGCATATCTGCTTGAAATTTTATATATAATTATATCTATCTATCTATCTATCTATCTATCTATCTATCTCTCTCTCTCTCTCTCTCTCTTTCTCTCTCTCTCTCTCTCTCTCTCTCTCTCTCTATATATATATATATATATATATATATATATATATATATATATATATACAGAAATAATCTAATTTCTTTCAGCGCTATTTTTCTTATTCTGGGTCCAATAAATATTTATATATACAAAACCTGACATGTGAAAAGCTAACAATAAATCTTTTACGAAATAAGCAATCGTTTTTGATGGCATAACTAATAATAATCCTTGTCACTTATCCTTATACAAACCAACGCCCAGATGCAAATCCTTTGAATAGAAAACAATTCTTAAAAATTGAAACAATTTGCATTAAAAAATTAAGACTTTGCATCAGCGTCGGTTATATATAAAGATTAAGTTTAAAAGAAAAGATAACTACACTGCAAAGCAGAAGAATGAAGTCAGTATTGAAGACAGTGCAAAGAAATATGAGAAAAAAATACCCTACCGGAAGTCGAATATTTTTCTGACAAAATTATTTGAATATTCAGGCCGGTAGAGGTAAATTAAAAAACAGACCGTCTCCTCGAATATGAGTTTCCATTGGAAATAACGTTTTAACATAATAAATAAAAAATATTTCTGAACAAAAAATCCTAATATACATATATATATATGCACATTTCATTAAAAACGACTAACAAAGTGCTTTTATTTAGTTTTTGATATAATGTTTTTCTTTTCAGATTCGGACAGTTTTTATATAATTTATCATCTGAAAAGAAAAACATTATTAGATCGCACGAGAAATTATATAAAAAACTAAATAAAAGCACCTTGTCAGTCGTTTTTAATGAAATGTGCATGAAAGAAGGATTGCTGCCTAAATATATATATATATATATATATATGTAATCAAATAGATAAATATAGGTAAATGTAAGAACGAGTGTTCGTATACATATACATAAATATACATATATCATAAATATCAGAGTTGTGTAAACCATGTAAGGTGTTATGTATATTTTTTAATATATATATATATATATATATATATATATATATATATATATATATATATCAATTAAAGTGCCATGGGCTTAAGTTTATTCCAGTGAGTAGAGTAGATTGTCTTAGTATTTGTCCACAGAATTTGAGATTCTGAATCTAGGTACTGCGGATTTAATTTTGTTTGCATAAAATACTTCTTTGTCTTATAATATAAAAGCTGCATTGTCTAATATATTTACAAAAATAAGATCCACGGTACGTAAATTCAGAATATATATATATATATATATATATATATATATATATATATATATATATATATATATATATATATGTATATATATATATATATATATGTATATATATATATATATATATATATATATATATATATATATATATATATATATATATATATATATATACAAGTACAGGATTGGTGTATACGGAATAAATTCGAATAACCAACAAATAATTTTCTTAAAAGTGTGCTCAATCCAGAGTAGAGCAAATATAGTTATTTATTCGAAAATTAGAACATAAATATGTTATAAAATCACTACAAAAATAGCCATTATGTTTCGACACTTCTGGTGTCATCAAGTGACGGTGTTGAATGTAAAATAAATGTTATTCTACATTCAACACCATCACTTGATAAGACACTAGAAATTCTGAAACATAATGGCTATTTTTGTAGTGATTTTTTAACATATTTATGTTATAATTTTCGAATAAATAATTATATATATATATATGTATGTGTGTGTGTGTGTGTGTGTGTTTGTGTATGTGTATATGCGCATGTGTGTGTGTAAAATAGATAGGTTGGTTAATATATCAAGGGCAGATGAAAGGATATCAATGTGATTAGTACGAAAAACATTTATTAAATATTAATTATTAAGCACGTGACAGAAATGAAACACGGAAACTAAGGTTTTTAAGTCAGCAAGTTTCGAGCACGCCTGTGTCCTTCATCAGCGGCACGAGAAATAAACAGAGAAATCGGGAAGACTCGCTCATAGTTCTTCTTGTGGCCGCTGAGAATCCTGATGTAGATGGTATTATTAGCAAAAATCCGATCTCTGTCTGATTCCTCGCTCTGCGAATCTTCATATGAAAATGAACATAGATTCAAAATTCGAATCAGTGTGAACGTGTTAGGCCCTTTTGTTCTTATCTGTGTGGATAGTAGGGGAGAGTGATTTTGAACGTTGAGGAAGAGCGTCATAAGACTTGGGGTGCAGAAGACTGTTCGTTCAAGACATTTGACGAGGCAGGAAAAGTGTTGGCTAATAAAAATAAAATGAAAGAAAGAAAAGGAAAGGAACAAATACGCGGATGAAACGACTTGATAAAAAAATTCTTTTGGAAAACCTTTGTCAGAAAATTTTCTTTTTTTTATCACGTTGTTTCATCCGCGTATTTTATTTTATGATTAAGTCAAGCAATGATAAATCCTGCTTGACTACTAGTTTTCTTAAGATCCCCACGTTGTAAAAGTAAAATAAATCCTTGTCGTACACTTATTTTATTGTTCGAAATGCGATTTGAAGGTAGCGAACACTAGAATCAAGCAGACGCAGAAGTTTAAATATCTGGGAAGCGTCTTGACAGAGGACGCTAAGTGCGACACTGAAATCCGTAGACGTATTAGGAAAGCCAAGGACACATTCCAAAAGCTGGGCAGAGTATTGCGAAACAGGGTGATTTTTTCGCAACGAAGAAAAGAATACTGAACTGTTACGTGACATCTGTCCTTCTTTACGGAAGCGGATGTTAGACGATCTCCTCAAAGATGAAGAAGAGATTCGAGATGTGCTTTTACAGAAGGATGCTAAGGATATCATGGACCGAGCGTGTGAGCAACGATGAGGTCTTAGGAAGGTTGAAAACAAGAAGAAAGGCATATACTTAATATCAGAAAGAGGCAACTGAATCTTCTGAGACACATAATGAGGAAGGAGGGCCTGGAGAATCTGATCCTCACGGGTCGAATGGAGGGAAAGAGAGACAATGCTGGCTTAAGGAAGTGGATAATAGAACGTGGTCTATGGGAGCAAGCAGAGGGCAAGAACTTGTTGATAGCTGCAATGGATAGAAAAGGTGGAGAGCCATGATCACCTACGCCCTGGAAGGACATGTCACATAAAAAGGTAGTTGCTCAATTAATTTACTATCCGTATACAGGAGTTTGATCTAAAAAATATTAAGAATTATTATATATATATAAGTTTTTATACACACACACACACACACACACACACACACACACACACACACATATATATATATATATATATATATGCATTGAAAAGTATTAGATTATTGTGGAAAAATTAAGGAAATGACTATTCGAGATAATTCTAGTATAATCAGTCGATAAGTATCAGTTATGAATATAATAATTGAAAAAATATATATTCATATATTGATATCGCCTAACAATACTAAGAAAATTAAAACAGGTTTGTGGTATGGCTAAACTCGAATTGGGAAATGATTGAACATGGTGCTGGGTAACATTTTCTCTACAAACAGCAAAAAGTAGAGCAATTTATTTTAATTATTTCGCCCAAAGCAAAGCAATAAAGCAAAGGGTTACTGGTTGTGGAAAGAAGCAAAGGGTTACTGATTGTGCAAGAATATGGAAAGAGAAAAATAGTATTAGGTCAAAAGACCAATAAAAGAATCCGAAGATGACGACTGACTATACATTTAAATTTTTGAATGAAAAGGAAAGCAAGAAGATGCCTTCAAAAAACTAAGCAGAATACTAAGAAATAGGAAAATTTCGCTAGAAACAAGAATAATAATATTGAACTGCTACCTGATATTTCTGTCTTTCTGTATGGCAGTCAGTGCTGGAAGACCTCCTCAAAAATGAAGAGGATACTTGAAGCAATAGAAATGTGTTTCTACAGAAGGATTCTGAGGATACCGTGGACTCAACATGTAAGCAATGACAAAATTTTGAATAAAAGATAAAAAAGGAAAGTAATACTTAATATCAAGAAGAGAATGTTGAGATTTCTGGGGTAAGTACTGTAAGAAAGGTGCTATATACTGTACCTATGAACACTAATTGGAATGTCCCAATCCTCATAAATACGTTGAATATTATTGTAAGTAGTGGGGGTAATATATTGTCTAAATAGTCCACCACTAGCAGTGGTTTACCTACTTCACGCCGCTAGGGAGTATTGTATTTTGTTGATGTTATAAAGATTTCCAACCTCCGTTTTGGTTATTCCTCATTCAGTAACCTTTTCTAGGTTACGACAGAGGGCTTGGAAAATTTGATACTCAGAGGACAATTTGCCGGCAAGAGGGAGAGAAGAAAACAATGCATAGCATAATTAGCTTGAGTAAATGGATCACGGAAAAGAGCTTAAAAGAAATAGATAAAGTTTATTAAGATCTACAAGGGACAGGAAGTTGTGTGAAGACATGACCACATACATTCTGAGTGGACATGTAACATAAATAAGTAGTACTCCTTTACTTTACTAAGGGTGATAAATTTCATCTGCTGACTATCTTATCAGAATTTCGCATTGAAAGTGTAGACACATTATTGTTATTTCTTCTTTTCACAAATGGGGTTGTAGCACCTGTTAGTCTCCCTTGCAAAAAAAAATAAAAATATTATGAAAGTATAATTATAAGTTATTATAGTAGAAATACCAAAAATACAGTTTTATATATAAAAAAAAGATTACTAACAATGACTATTTATAGTAAAAATTACCAACAATACATTTGCACTGGAAATATATTTAATTGGAGCCATGAAATTAGGTTTAAAACATTTAGATTTCGGCATTAAATAACGTCTAGATATGTTGACATGTCGCGAAACAAAATCAATCATCCAATCTTTCTTCAAATGGTCTTTAATTCTCTGTGTCAGTCTAGCTCGTAGACTTATTAATTTCTCTAACAAAGGCACGTTGCTCTCCAGTTGTTTATTTTCCGGCGTCTACTTCTTGCGTTTCCAGACAATTACTAACTTGTGTACTTCTCAAGATAAAGTGTCAGCAGAGCGACTCAACTATCCAGTATTTTCTTCAGTATTCTATTTGATATTGTAAGTCATTTTTTAGATTATCCGGCCAATTCTTCTAATCTTTTTTTTTTTACAAGTCTTTATCGATGTTTTACAAACACCTAGATAGAGATAAACGCAATATCTATCTTCATGTTCCATATTTGCATTTCTTTTCTGGATGGTGTCGATATTTTTTGAACAGTGGCATATGGCGATCCATTCGCTGACCGGTCTTCTTTTCTTGATTTACGATGACTAGATTTAGTCTACTGGAGAGTGTAAGTGATCCCTCTAAATTTCAAAGTGACTTTCTTTTCTCGGGGACAGCTTCTGATTTGTTTTGTTATTTAACATTGGTCTGTATGGTGAATTTATTGTCGTCTGTATGATTACCAATGAAACCCCTTTCCGACACCGCTTGGTACGCACATCTTATTAAAGTATGTGAACACAATTTCACTTAAATTTCAGAAAATAAGATGAATTGATACACGAAAATGTATTTAAATTTTTGAGTAATGGAATGTAACTGAGTGGTGTGAGGCATTAAGTTTAAAGAGTCATTCATTATATAGACTGTCATTTTTTTTTCCATTTTGTTGCAATAAAGTTGCGGAAATTTCATTAATCATTTGGTATCACGTTCATATAACCGCACGATAAACGATAACAAAACAAAAAACGGGATGTTTTCTGGCGGACTTCATCACATTTCTTTAACTTAGATTAGGAAACCAAACTGACGTGAAGAAAAATAAGATAAGCCAAAGACATCATTACACATAAAATATGTATTTAACAAGATGTACAAACAAGGATGGGAAAGAAAGGCATGCATTGAGTAAAACAAGAGTTGTCTCGCTTTAACTATTATTTGTATTCCAAAGTTCACTGAAAGAAAGAAGGTTGTGATAGTTTCTGGTAATAAATGTTTTCAACAGTTTTGCTGTGTAAGAAAAAAGGTTATGTGAGTGTAGGGAATATTCAGCATGTGAGTGGTGGTGTGAGTGAGAAGATTGGCGCATGGTTTCAACTGTCGTGGATTTCTGTGGCAGCTGAGATCTCACTGGTTTACTAAGAATTGTCTTTGCTTATATAGGTGATCATCGGCTACGAAAGAGCTGCACGGGAAGAATCACTCTTCACGTGCAGACAATCTGATTGGTTGGCAGTTGAACAATCAGCGAGCGAGCTTTGGGGAGACTCACGAAAAGCTTCTGGGATCCGATTCTTCCAAAAGTGCACGAAATCGACTACATGAAAATATAGCCGTTATAAAATTGTCGCATTACACAGTAGTGTTGATTTATTAACCAATGAATGATTGTTGTTGCATAATTTGAATTTGCGTAAGTATGTATGTATGTATGTGATGATGATGATGAACGTCAAACTTTGTTGCTTATCGATTGCTCAGCATCATACACAACTCTAGTACCACAGCAAATGCTGAATAACAATATAATAATTGATTAGTCGTGTAACAATATTCTATTAGAATAATAGTCTTTCGACCTTTGATTCGTTTTTCACTTGATAATATAGCTGGCCACTCGTATTCGAGGCTACTCGTCCACTAGGGCGGCTAGCTCAGGCGCAATTGGGTTTATTCAACACGCACACAGCCCACCAGTGGTTTATACTGCAACTCTGCTGAACAGACCTTAGAAAGATCGAGTTATTTAGCGTGATCAACAAGTTGAAGAGCCACGATAACTTCGTGCTAGCACAGCTATCGACGTTCCCCAGGGATACCATCTCCACAATTTCACTCAAAAGGCTCGCTTCAAGCCGATGTATGGTTTTCAGACACTTTCCACAGATGCCGCACGCTGGGATCGGCAACGTGCGGCACGTCCCGTCCGATAACATGAAAATTCGACCTTGGTGAGATTCGAACCAGGGTCTTATGGTCAGAATGCGAATAATAATAATAATAATAATAATAATAATGATAATAATGATAATAATAATACTAACAACAACAACAACAAATAAAACATAACAATAATAATAATAATAATAACAATAACAAAAACTTAATAATAATAATAATAATAATAAGAAGAAGAAGAAGAAGAAGAAGAAGAAGAAGAAGAAGAAGAAGAAGAAGAAGAAGAAGAAGAAGAAGAAGAAGAAGAGAAGAATTGAAATCGAAATCTCAAAAATGTGGCGCATTGTAGTTGGAACCCGAGGATTGCTTGGAAAAGATTGCAGTAAATTTATTGAAGGGACTCCTGGAAGCCCATGTCTTAAAGAAATACAAACATTTGTATGTGTGGGCTGTACTCGTAAAACACACACATATTTTACATAGAAAAATCTATGTAAAATATGTGTGTGGGGGGGATTTTTAAAAAATTTGTCACTGGAAAGTATCATGATGCTATTTCTGACATTAGATCTCAGGTCGGGACCCGAAAAGAAATGTTTACACACCAGAAATCAAAGGAAATAAAACAATAAATATAATAAAAATAGCTTTATGACGCCGAGGTCTAATTCAACTTGAACTAACTCTAAAAACTACAACAATCGGATTAGAAGCGTACCTCACAAAAACCAATGACCCTCTCCTACAAATAGTAAAGCATCAAATTCACTCCATCAACAAAGAAGGTGCATTCTTCAAGAAACAGCTTAATATACCTGAAACCCTACCAACAAAAAAACGAAGCGAATGCCATCTACGCTAAATGAATAAAAAACATGGCCAAGTGAAATTTAAAAAAAAACTGGGAGGACAATGCATTGCATGGAAAATACCTAAAAAGAATGAAGGAAAGAGATATGGACTATCAGAAAAGACAACAGCGGCTGAATAACACCAGGCTGAAAGCTAGGACAAAAAGCCTAGTTATTGCAGATCAAGACCCAAGCCTCAAAACCACTCTAACATAATCAAGGATGGAACTAACTCGAAATACAGGATATGCGGAAAATACGATGAAGCTCTCAACCATATTATCTCAGGATGTCCGGAAGTATCAAAGAATTAATATACCCACTGATATAAGAAGGTAGCGACATATGTGCACTGGGAAATATGCAAGAAGCACAAATTAACAATATAATTATCCTCTGGAACATGACAATTCAAAGTGACAGAGAAATAAAAAAACAACAGACCTGATATTATCACAAAAGACAAAAAATTCAGGAACTGTATGGTTATTGACAGAGCAGTAGCATCTGAAATAAACAACATTATGAAAATTATCGAGAAGTTATTCAAATACAAGGACATGGAGATCGAGATGAACAGAATGTGGGGAAATAAGACTGGGACTGCACAATAATAATCGGATCCCTGGGACTCGTGAGAAAAGGAATGAGCATTTTTTACTAAGATTGTCCCAGGTAATATTAACGTAAAGTTTGCCCAGGACATTGCCCTACTAGGACCATCCCATATACTAAGAAACGTGATATCAATTAAATGACAATTCTCGTATAGATGCTAAGGACAATTGTTTGGACCCGGCTTTACAGGATACAAAGTAGGAAATATAGCATATAATAATAATAATAATAATAATAATAATAATAATAATAAAAGAAGAAAAAGAAAACAATGTTCTCATATATTCGAAGATAATTATATATATATATATATATATATGTGTGTGTATATATATATATATATATATATATATATATATATATATATATATATATGTATTGATTTTTATCATTGTCATTTGAAGTAGTAATGATAATAAATCTTAAAGAATCGGTACATTTGATAACAAACTGTTTACTCCCACATCCAGTATAATATATATGTATAGACATATATATGTGGGCGTAATATATATGTATATACATATATATCTATATACATATATATGTGTGCGTATGTGTGTATACTTTCATATATATATATATATATATAATATATATATATATATATATATATATATATATATATATATATATATATATATATATATTAATGCATGTTTCATTAAATAATATAGACAAGTTTTTTCTATTTATTTTAAGTAAGTTCCTTTCGTATTATCTGATACGCTTAATCACACTCTCGTTGAAAGACGAATGGAAAACACCATATTGACTCATGTTTGAATCCAATCTAAGCTTTCGGCTTACATAAGCCATTATCACTAGACAATAAGAAAGAAACTTATTTAAAATAAATAGACAAAACTTGTCTATATTATTTAATGAAACATGCATTAATGAAAAAATGCTGTCGAAATATATATATATATATATATATATATATATATATATATATATATATATATATATATATATATATATAGTAATATTGTAATATAGTAATATATATATAATATAGTAAAGTAATATGGTTTAACCCACCATATTGCAAGCTCTCTAAAATTGATATAGGTAGTTTCTTCCTTAGATTAGTAGATAAACACTTTCATAATAAACATCCATTACATAAAATTTTTAATAGGAAAACACTGAAAATTAGTTACTCGTGCGTGAATAATATAGAGAAAATTATATCTTCCCATAATTTTACAATACTTAAAAACTACCACAATAACGTAACTCAAACGAGTGACCCCTCCTGCAGTTGTAGGAATAAAGATCTTTGCCCAATCGGGGATAAGTGCATGTATAAAAACGTAGTGTACGAGGCAACTATCTTCAGAAACGAGAAGAAAAGATACATAGGTATATCCGCTGGTGATTGGAAGCAACGTCTATACAGCCATAGGTACTCCTTCAGACACAGATACCTCAGAAACCAAACGTCCCTATCCAAACACTACTGGGATCTGGTGGATAGTGGCATAACCCCACTTTTCGAATGGAGATACTTGTCAAGAGCTAGCACACCTAATAACTTCCGGGATAGGTGTAATCTGTGCATCGCCGAAAAGATCTTTATTATCAGAGATGAAAATCAGGATGAACTGTTTAACCTTCGGAGTGAGATCCTCTCCAAATGTAGACACATAAAACGGTTCAAAACATGAACACCGTTTTTTAACACATTGCCGGGTGTGACACTTCCACCTTAGCCCAGTAACATTGGGCATGACTTTCTGTGTATTGAATATTACCTGTATGTATTATTGTGTATGGTTATGTGAGGCGCCATGTATTCCAAATTTGTTTCTTCTTTTTTAGGCTTCATTCATGTAATGACCATTACTTATATGTATCATTGTGTATGTTTATGTGATGCGCCATGTATTTCTAATTTTTGTAATTTTGGCTTTTCTTTATTCATGTGGTGATACATGTGTGAGTGATTAAGTAGGTAAACGTTCCCCTAATAACTGATTTGCAAAATCAGATAGCATTATAATAGTTAGACACCTAGGTATACATTCTAACATTAGAGATAGATACACGCTACTCACCCAGCGGTTTTAGAATATTATATATTTTTTAATTGGCCTTTGATTTGGTTTAAATATAGAAATGGATATGTGCGTTCATATGGGTGTATGCGTGTGCGTGTGTGTGTAGACGTGTATATAAAAGCATACGCATAGATATATGTATATATATATGTGTATGTGGGTAAGTATATGAATATGTGTGTGTGTGTGTGTGTGTACACCTACATGTATGGACGTATGGATACGTAGGTAGAGATATATATGCAGATGTAGTTATGTGTGTGTGTGTGTGCATATTTCGATATATATGTAGACATATAGCTGTATATGGGTGTAGATGTACGCAGGTATGTATAATCAACCGGAGGTCCGAAGAGTGAAAATGGAATTTTGTCTGTAGGTTTTCATCTGTCTTTTATCTTGTCACCGGGATTTCCCCAAAATTCCTTGTGTTGATCAAACGGTCTCGTTTGCGTTGTTATTTGGGATGGGGGCGGGATGAAATCAGGCCGCTCGAGAATCATTTAGCCAGTCCGATAAATTTATGGGAGCAGAGATTGTTGGTTTATGACTTGGCCCGGCTAGACAATATGTTTCCGAACGCCGTCTCCACTTAACTTCAGGGAATCCTAAAATCCTTCTAATGTTATCTTATCTAAACTTTTCTTTTATCTCATTATAGCGAATTTAGCATTGGTTTAGAAACCGGCTGTCCTAGGCGTGCAGAGGTAGATATATATATATATATATATATATATATATATATATATATATATATAGAGAGAGAGAGAGAGAGAGAGAGAGATGTGTATGTATTGTGTGTGTACGTATGCGTTGTAGGAGTCTGGGCGAGAGTATAAGATTTTATCGCCTATGGGGTGTGTGTGTCGCCAAGAAATGTACACTCTTCCGGTATATCTTTGAAAATACGCACCTGAAACCCCTCTTTAAATCTTCCCTCTGTTAGATTTTAATGCCCTCTCCACCTTCGGACCTCCCTGTGTCTCTCTCGTCTGTTACCCCTCTATATAGATCACAGGTCCCCCCAAACTCTCACACATACTCTCACCAATTTTTCCCGGAGTCGTTGTTCCGTTTTCTTTTTGAATCTGTAGGTCTGATGAATTGGATCGTTCTTACGATTCCAATGGAATAAATTATGACCATGGAATATTAGTGTTTAAGTCTTTTTATTATATATATATATATATATATATATATATATATATATATATATATATATATATATATTATAAAAGGCTCAAACGCTAATATTCTGTGGTTATTACATTGGAATCGTAATCACGATCCAAATCATCAGACCTACAAATTTGTAGGTCTGATGATTAGTGGTCGTATATACTTATACCGGATCTGTCGTCACGTGGATAAACAAGGGCCGCGTCCCTCAGAGAGGAACTGGTCTGGAGTTGATAAATCTCTCACTGGAACAAACTCTTCCACCAACAATGCGACACTTGGTTACCAAAACCCGAATACTGAACGCGGTGAATTAATGCCAAATCAATTAATAAAAAGAAAGTTAATCAACAAGTCACGGAATCTTTTCCCACTGTAACCGAAAAAGATCATCGCCGATCAGACATAATAAATATGGAGATATGCGGTAGGCACTAAAATAAGTCACTATCTTGACCCAAATATGCTTGCCAAGGTCTGCAGGTACATCATGCGAAATAAAAGTCTCTCAAATACAGAAATAGATGGAATATAAATAAATATAAGACTAAGTAAATTAAATCCAAACTTAATACAAACAAGATGAAATATCAGTGGAAATAAAGACGCAGAGAATTATGAGTTCAATACTCACCCCTGAAGTGATGAGCATAAAATGGAGAGCTGAGTTAAGAGATAACTGAGACACCCAGAAGAAGCATGGAACGTGGAACTAGTAAAAATCTACCCCAGTGGACGAAATAAAAGGTTCAGTTGGAAATTACAATCATCTGAAGAATGCCGGAGCGTACAACGACCAAAACTTTGTGGCTTATTGTTGTAGAGTTACTTTCCGCAGTGGAAACTCTATTTGGACTAAATTCGGTCCTAAATAGGTTCAACGTACAAAAAAGTTAGGAACTTGTTATAATAAGTATTACGCAGAGTAATCTAGTTGTGGTAGCTGACTACTTTCGTATTCGACTCCCAGTCGACCCTCACTGACTCCTACTTATATTAGGTGGGAGAGTCTATTATCTATAGACTAGGTGTGTTTCACCATAACACTTATAAAGTTTATGGCAATAAAGATGAGAACAACAGTCCGAACAAAGTAAATAATACTCCTATGTGTTGCCCCAAATATTCTCCCAAAAATGTTTGGACTTCTTAAATAGATGGTATCTTTGTGACTTCTATAACTACTTTTCCATCTTCCCTGGAAAACTTATTAAGGCCTGTAAAACTTCTTACGGGCTGTTTGGAAGATCTTATTTTGTCAATAGAACCTACAACGGTTTTCGTATCGTCTTGTTCTCTGTGCCGTTAACTGTATTTTCTGTTTAAGTATTTCCTTGATCGCTGGTATTCCACTTTGCAATTTAATTTTACATTTCTCCTTGATCTTATTGCTTTACTGTGTTGAAACCTTTGAATTTCTTGAAATACTGTAAAATATTTCAGTGATGACATCGGTATGGATTTCGGATTAGATAAATGTGCAAAAGTAACATCAAAGAAAGGGAGAATTACAAAAACAAACGCAATAGATCTGGATTTTTTCACAAAGTTTCTGGAACTGGAACAATACGAAGCCTATAAATACCTAGGGATCAGCGAAATACATGTAATACTACATACCCAAATGAAGGAGGAAGTAAGAAAAGAATACTAAAGGTGTGTATATCTTTTGTTAAATAACCACTTGATTTCACGAAACAGAATATCAGTCATAGAAAACGGTGGCTGTCCCTGTGGAACAATACAGGTTCAATTCAATTGGAATTTAGCTGATATCAGTACTTACAATAGTAGTTGGAGTCCTCGGCTTGAAGGGAAAATGTTTCGAAAGATTCACTGAAGATATCCCTAGCAGTCCAGGTTTTAAATAAATACTCACAAGTACAGTTCACATATTACGAAGGGATTTATCAATGTAAAATATGTTTGGTAGTTTCTTAAAATGCTCAGTGGAAAAAAAGTCATAATGCCATTTCTGACCTTAGGTCTCTTTTCTGGAAAGAAATGAGTATAAAGAAAATATGGAAGGAGATAATAATAATAATAATAATAATAAATAGTGCAGGGTTAAAAGCTGAAACCGAAGGCTTTATTCTTGCAGCACAGGACCAATGCTTGCTAACTAGAAATTACATAGCACGCACACTAATGATCAAGAATCGTGATCAGAGACCAGAAAAACAGACGATGCCTTCTGATTGACATGGTTGCATGCTCAAAGTATAATGTACCTTTGAATAGCTTCTAAAATCTATCAAAATACATGGATCTTGAAGTGGAAATCTCACAAATCAATAATTCCTGTCTTAAGTGGAACTATCGGATTGGTTGTAAATGGTTGCGAGAGATTCATTGAATGCGTTCCTGAGAAATATAAAAAATATACTCGGAAGTACAGCTCACATTGCGAAGAGCTTTATCTATGTAAAATATGTGTAATCTTTGTTTTTTTAATTTACAAAGATGATCATTGGAAAATATCCTGAAGCCATTTCTGATATCAGGCATCTGGTTGGGACCGGGAAAGAAATTTGTATACGATAGTTATCAAAGAAAATAATAATAATAATAATAATAATAATAATAATAATAATAATAATAGTAGTAGTAGTAGTAGTAGTAGTAGTAGTAATAATAATAATAATAATAATAATAATAATAGTAGTAGTAGTAGTAGTAGTAGTAGTAGTAGTAATAATAATAATAATAATAATAATAATAATAATAATAATAATACTTATAATATTATACTTATGATAATTTAAATATATATATATACACACACAGAGGTACATATATAAGAACAACATTTATAACAATAATTATTCTAATAATCTTATATTTCTTTATTTTATTTTATTAATAGTGTTTAAAAGATATATATAGCATTATATCGACACATTTAATTTCGAACTGTTTACTCCGACATCCAGCGAAAAAAAAAAAAAAAAAAAAAAAAAAATATATCCCCTTGGCGGTCAAGGTTAAAACGCAAATCTCTAACAATTTTAACGAATACGAATGAAATTTCATACCGGATCGGTCGTCACCCGGGTCAACAAGGGCCGCGTCCCTCAGAGAGGAACCAGTCTGAGGACGAAAAATCTGTTACTGGAACAAACTCCTCCACGAACGAAGAGACACTAGGTCACCAAAACCGGATTATTGCCAACCTTGGATCAAGTGACTCAATACCAAATCGACTAATAAAAAGAAAACGAACTAAATGGACCCGCGAAGAGTATCGACAAGTCATGACATCTTTCTTCACTGCTCTCGAAACCCCAACAAAGAACACCACCAATCAAACATACCAAATATGGAGAAGTATGGTGGGAAAGGATAAAAGACCTAACCTCAATCCAAACATGCTTTCTAATGTCCGTAGGGACATTATGCGAAACAACAGACTCTCAAAGACAGAAATAGATAGGATAAAATTAGATATAAGACAAAATACTATGATCCATCACTCAAAATGTAATGAGATGAATGTAGATATAAGTAGTTTGACAGAGGATGAGGTAAAAACTAAAACAAATGAAATACGAAATAACCTACCAGGAAATAAAATCAAAGACTCTATCTTAAACACAACCTGCAGTTCTCCAGACAATGTTTCTGAAAATGACTCCAGGTACATTATGTTAGAATTCCTTGAAAACCACAAAGCGGAAATCACCGAAGCGAAAAACCACGTAATCCAAGTACTCAGCAAAGTAACTTTCATACAGTTGTCAGAAAGAGACCAGCTACCCAAAATCCATATGACGAATTCCAACAAGCATATTGTGAAAATATACAACGCTGCTCTGGAAACACTGTTAACAGATAAACCACCGGGAAACATCACAGAAATTAACAACGTAATATACGCAACAGCTTTAGCAGCGACTCTGAAGCTTGGGATCAAGACTATAAATAAAGTTAACAGACGTAGAGAACCAGCTTGGAAAGCAAAATTGTTACGAGAAATAAAACAAATCAGATGTGAGCTTTCTATATTAGATGAGCTCACCAGAAACCCTAATATTTCCATGCGCAAGTGCAAAAAGATCAAGAGGAAACACAAAATTAAATCACTACTTGACATTCCACCAACCACGGAAATGCTGAAGCAGAAACTTCAGCTAAAAGCACAGAGAACAAGGCGATACGAAAAACGTTGTAGGTTCTATCGCCAAAATAAAATATTCCAAACGGACCTTAAGAAATTTTACAGGGAAATTGGAAAAAAACCTATACATGTCGAAAGGCCACCATCGATTGATACTGTACAGACATTTTGGGAAAATATTTGGAGCAGCCCGAAAGAATATAACCCTAAAGCTGAATGGATCCGGCGTGAAGAAGAACGAGTGTTGGATACACCTCTGCAAGAATGGGAAAATATATCCACAGATGATGTTAGGCAAGCTCTAACGAAATCGCAAAAATGGAAATCCCCAGGAAATGACAAGGTTCCCAATTTCTGGCTTTATCATCTCTCGTCTATCCACAAAATACTTGCGGAAACATTATCAACGATTGTAAATAATCCCAATAAAATCCCGGAATGGATTACTGAAGGTATTACATACCTCATACCAAAAACAAATGAAACAGATGACCCGAAAAATTATCGACCGATAACATGTCTCTCCACAACGTATAAGTTGATCACGTCTGTCATGACGAACCGTGCTTACTCCTTTTTAGAAACAAACAACATTCTTCCACTGGAACAGAAGGGATGCAGGAGGGGTTCATATGGCTGCAAAGACCAATTACTAATAAATAAAATGATTCTGGAAAATTGCAGGAGCAGACGTAGAAATCTCAGTGCAGCGTGGATTGATTATCGTAAAGCTTTTGACAGTGTTCCACATTCTTGGATCCTTAAGACTTTGGAAATGTACAAAGTCTCCCCTGTGGTATTAAATTTCCTTAAGCACAGCATGGGAATGTGGAACACCAAACTATACCTTAGTCACACCAGGGGCACTGTCATATCCAACCGACTAAATATCCGACGTGGAATCTTTCAAGGAGACTCTTTGTCTCCACTTCTGTTTTGTTCGTCCTTACTCCCTCTTACGCATGAACTGAACAACAGTAGCTATGGCTACAAAATAAATAACAAGATATTCAATCACTTACTATACATGGATGATCTCAAACTCTTTGCCAAAGACGACAATGAGTTGAAGGGCCTACTTAATATTGTAAAATACTTTAGTGACGACATATGCATGAGCTTCGGATTAGATAAATGTGCTAAAGTAACATTTAAGAAAGGTAGAATTTTAGAAGCACTCTTAATAGATTTAGATTTTGCCACGAAGATTAGAGAATTGGAGCATGATGAAGCTTATAAGTACCTAGGAATTAGTGAGGGAGATGGCATACAACACTCCCAAATGAAAGAGAAGGTAAGAAAGGAGTACTACAGGCGTGTACGCCTGGTACTAAATACTGAGCTAAACTCAAAAAACAGAATATCAGCTATAAACACCTTAGCTGTTCCTGTGGTGCAATACAGCTTTAATGTACTTAACTGGACCATAGCTGAAATTAAGCGAATGGACGCCAAAACGAGAAAGCTCCTCACTTGCTACCGCATGCATCATCCCAAAGCTGATATTGATCGCCTGTATGTGCCCAGATCCGAAGGAGGCAGAGGACTAGTTCAACTAGAACTATCCTACAAAAGTACAACAATTGGCCTCCAAAGATACTTGGAAAAAACAGAAGACTGGATGATGGTATGTGTCAAGGAACATGAAAGTAGGAAGTGTCTCTACTCTGTAGTAAAGGAAGCCGAAAAATTCAAAAAAGAGCTTCAAATGGGCACAGAAATTCAAATACATCACTGTACACCGGCTGAAGCTGCAAAAAACTTTAAAAAAAAATGCAAAGACAAATGCGACCGACCAGATAAAGAAACAATGGCAAAATAAACCGCTCCATGGCCAATACTCTGCCCGTACCAAACAAGCAGACGTAGACAAAAACCGCACCCATCAGTGGCTACGTAGTGCAGGGTTGAAAGGTGAAACTGAGGGTTTTATAATTGCTGCACAAGACCAATGCTTGTTAACTAGGAATTATCAAGCACATATACTAAAATACTGTGTTAGCCCAAGATGCAGATTCTGTGACAAATATCCAGAAACCATTGATCATCTTATATCAGGTTGCACGATATTGGCATCCACTGAATATAAAAACCGGCATGACAGAGTGGGCCAATATCTGCACTGGAAAATTTGCAACTCCTATGGGAAGGAAACTGGAAGAAATTGGTACGAACACCACCCTGACCCGGTTACGGAGATAGGACCTGTTACAATTCTATGGGACTACACAATATACACTGACAGAACAATCAAAGCCAACCGCCCAGACATTGTTATTAAAGACCACAAACAAAATAAGTGCCTCCTTATTGATATGGCAGTCCCTGCAGACTGCAATGTGTCTTTGAAGATATTCGAAAAACTGTCAAAATACAAGGACCTTAAAATCGAAATCTCAAAAATGTGGCACATGGGAACATCAACAATTCCTGTTGTAGTTGGAGCCCTTGGACTGGTTGGAAAAGATTCCAGTAGGCTGATTGAAGGGATCCCTGGAAGTCCATGCCTCAAAGAGATACAAAAAATTGTTCTGACAAGTACAGCCCACACTTTACGAAGGGCTTTATCTATGTAATTTTTTTTTTTTTTTTTTTTTTTTTTCAGTGGAAAGTGTCATGATGCCATTTCTAACCTTAGGTCCCTGGGCGGGACCCGGAAAGAAATGTGTAAACGCCAGATATCAAAGGAAATAAAATAATAATAATAATAATAATAATAATAATAATAATAATAATAATAATAATAAGTGCCTCCTTATTGATATCGCAGTCCCTGCAGATTGCAATGTATCTTTGAAGATATTCGAAAAACTGTCAAAATACAAGGACCTTGAAATAGAAATCTCAAAAATGTGGCACATGGGAATATCAACAATTCCTGTTGTAGTTGGAGCCCTTGGACTGGTTGGAAAAGATTCCAGTAGGCTGATTGAAGGGATCCCTGGAAGTGCATGCCTCAAAGAGATAAAAAAATTATTCTGACAAGTACAGTCCAAACTTTACGAAGGGCTTTATTATCTATGTATTTTTTTTTTTGCAGTGGAAAGTGTCATGAAGCATTTCTAACCTTAGGTCCTTGGACAGGACCTGGAAAGAAATGTGTAAACGCCAGATATCAAAGGAAATAATAATAATAATAATAATAATAATAATAATAATAATAATAATAATAATAATAATGTACTTAAAACGACAAATATCCCGAATCTGACACAACCGCTGCAACATAAATTAAGTCACTGGCGAAAGCTGCTTATATGAAGACCTTTTAACAAAAATGGAGACGTAAACCCACAACGGAAAGTACTCAAATCATCCAGACATCAATGTTCGGCGAAACCCATCAAAAAATCAGTGAGTGGGAAGAGAAAATGTCTTATTTTGTAAGCACAATGCAAATGTATTATGTCTACAAAGCTAAAATGAACAAAGATGACTCAAATCCCGTCTCTGGCTGATGTCAAAAATTTGATGAAAATGTTGGCTACATACATTGTGTCAGCGTGCCTAGTCTTTGCTGAGACATGACACGCTCGGGCAATATATTCATTGTCATACATGGTACAAATCCCACGCAAATGATGTCACAAACGATAATGGAGTAACTATACTATGGAATTTCCCTCTCCTCACAGACAGGAAAATTGATGCAAACAGACCAGTCAAAAACATATTTTTAAAAAAACAAAACAAACCTGACAACTAATTGATATGCATTTGCCCAAAGAATCCCAATTTTCTAAGGAAAGAATTTCAAACGCTTTCAAATTATAAAGAACTGAAAATCAAAGTAACAAAAATGTGGAAACTTAAAACTACAATTATCGCTGTTGTGATATAGTCATTTGGATATAATAATGAAGAACGTTGAATATCATGTGAGTACAATTCCTGGACACATCAGCATCTCGGAGCTCCAAAAGTTGACGTTGTATAGAACTGCATCATCCGCATACGGAAAATCCTTTACAACTAAAGAAACGTCCCAAATACGCATAGATAACTTTTCTAGAATTTGCTTTTTAACTCATAGACCCCGACGGTGTCTTGGTAATTAGGAAATTAAAATTAATCTCTGGTAAGATGATACTACACACAACAGCCACAGTAATAACACCACTATCACCAATAACAACAACAATAATAATAATAATAATAATAATAATAATAATAGTAAAGCTATCAAAATACAAGGACCTTGAAATCGATATCTCCAAAATGTGGCAGATGGGGACATCAACAATGTTGTAGTTGGAGCCCTCGGATTGGTTGGAAAAGATTTCTGTAGAGTAATTGAAGGGATTCCTGGAAGCCCATGCCTTAAAGTAATACAAAAAATTGTTCAGGAGTACAGCCTACACCGTACGAAGGGCGTCATCTATGTAATATATATATATATATATATATATATATATATATATATATATATATATATATATATATATAGAACGATTGCACCATCATGAAACAGACTGTCGCCTCTAAGTGCGTACTTCTATGTTCACTTTTATATTTACACACGCTCTATCTCTGATACTGAGGACTTTATCCAATAAATATAGCACACTTTAAGACTATATTTCTTTATATATATATATATATATATATATATATATATATATATATATATATATATATATATATATATATATTTTGTCAGTGGAAAATGTCATGATGGCATTTCTAACTTTAGGTCTCTGGGCAGGACCCGGAAAGAAATGTGTAA
>OZ038496.1:93297864-93327864 GCA_964036315.1 Acanthosepion esculentum | reverse complement strand
GCTCACATGAGCCATCTTCAGAGTGGTTATACAGACATTTTTACAAAGATATTCACCATCGAAGATAATATTTTTTTATGTTGACAAGGAGATTGCTATGCGGCGATAACGGTCGCGGAATAGCAGACGCAGGTCATAAGTTCAAGATGAGGTTCTATGGCGTCATACCACGCGAGAGGCAGAAATATTAACATAACCCTATGTCTAGATGCAATGTTGTGTGTTGTGACTAGTTTGAAATTTAATTTTGTTGATTGTTGGATTATTTGTTTTGACGTTGTTGGCCTCGAATAGACATTCATTGTCTGTTATATTTAACAATATATATATATATATATATATATATATATATATATATATATATATATATATTGTTATATTTAACAATATATATATATATATATATATATATATATATATATATATTTAACAATATATATATATATATTGTTATATTTAACAATATATATATATATATATATATATCATGATGGCAATTCATCGAGTCTAGTATGATCCTCACAGAATGCAGAAAGTACTGAAGGGCCGTTTTGTCCTATTTTGAGTCTCCTCAGCAGTGCGCATCCACTACCGTGATGCGAAACCGGATGGTTTCTATACAACGCAAGCGTCATACCAACTTTACCAACGGTGATGAAGAGGAAACTGAATGAACTTGATACAGCGCCTCTATTTACGAAATTCTGTGGTGTTACTCATCCAAGTATTCGTATCCAAACGGATTGTGCCCCAAGAGCCACGTCTTTCCTTTCCCCTGAACCGCTTCATCGCAGAGCATTAGCTGGGTCAAGAAAGGTTATACAAGTAATAGAATTTTGAGGATTTAGGCAAATCATTATAGTAATTCATCAATGCCCCACGAAAATAATTCATCGTGTCTAGAAGAATCCTCAACAGATTGCAATAGTTGTTGTTGGAGTAGACTAGGCGGTTACATTTAAGTGTTTCGACAGTGAAAGGGTGGGACCGAGAAGCCAACCTAATAGCACGCTTAAAGTAGCTCGTCAGAGCAGTTGCTATGAAAATATTTGTAGAAAAGACAGAGGGAAGCCACATCAAATCGGTGAGAAAATGACTGTAGACGAGATGCTACATCAGGACCTATAACATTATATATCTGTCTCGGGATTTTGTCTAGGTTACCTCGAAACCACAGGCCGGCTTTGTAGGTGTTGAAAATTGTCTGAGTAGGCGTATGCCACAGAGATTAACTAAGCACCCTAGCAGATAATTTAACTCGGAAACATGTAGCAGTCAATTATGATAATAAACTCCTATATATGAAAAGTCTTAATATCATGTGCCGTCAGTTTTTTTTTATTGCATGATATTTTGGGATTTACGTGATCCAGATCAATAATCAGTGATATATATATATATATATATATATATATGTGTATATATATATATATATATATATATATATATATATATATATATATATATATATATATATATATATATATATATATATATATATATATATATATATATATTTAAAGACATTTTTTATGCTTAACATTCTTTTTATAGATACAAGTATTTAAGTAAATGCTCTGTTTATAATAAACAGTATTAAATAACATTTACCGGTCACACATTATGAAATGGACAAAGTCTATTTCATAAAGTGTGACGTCATTTGTTTACATTTGATACGCCATGAGCAGTTATGAATGAACGTGAGAGGTTCATGGAAGATTGAATTTTATAAGCAGATAATTCGACATTGCCAACCGAACGATCCTCTGTGGCCGAATCGGTAAAAAGGCACGTCAGGCTATATGACGGTCCGGACGGAGGAGGAATATTTTCTATGAAAATTTCTCAGACATTCAGGCCAGTAAATGTCATTTAATACTGTTTATTATAAACATAGCATTTACTTAATTACTTGTATCTATAAAAAGAATGTTAAACATAAAAAAGTCTTTAAATAATTGTCGGACTTTGTCCATTTCATAATATATATATATATATATATATATATATATATATATATATATATATATCCAGGTGTTGGGCGTTCGCGTCAGAGGTGCATATTCAATGGAAGATATCATCCTAAAAATCTACATTGCGCAGCAAACAATGTGTATTAAAGCAAAAGCTCCCTGCTTAAGTGAATTATAAATAGTGTCATTTCTGGGCTGGTATAAGTTACAAATATTTTTTGCAGATTATTTGTCCAACCAGGTAATCATTTCGCTACAACAGTAAAGAGCTAATGCTACTTCGAAACACCAAATGGTCCATATCGACTCTCCTGAGGGTCACATTTGTTCTGATTTGTGCTCATACGACTCGTGTTATATAACTTGAAACGTTATTTTTATTTGATACTCATATTTCATTAGATGCCCCCCGTTTATTTAATCTATTTTGGCGGTTATTTTACCGGAAAACGTTTATTTGTTTATTTATTTATTTGGGTTAAATTATTTTGCTTGTTTTATATATTTTTATTTTTATTTTATTTTTATTTCTTATCTTATATATTTATTTTATTAATATTTTATTTTTATTTTGATCGGGTTTTTTTATTAATGTAGTAAACATTTGTTTATATAGCTTGTTCAATAGTTTTAGGAAGATATTTAAAGCTATTTGTTCAATTTTGTGGTTGATTGTTGTAGTTTGTACTAAATATTATTTTGGCGGGAACAGTTTTTAATATGTTTATTGCTTCATGTATTTATTTGGATTGATTATCTTTATTTGTTTTTTTTCTAACGGCTAGTTTAAATGTGTCGGTTGTTAATTTATTTATATATTTGGATGTAGTTAGGTCAATGTATTTCACTTGTAGTTATTTATTTGTTACACTGTATATTTTCTCTGTTTGGTTTTCGACTTTTAATTAACGTAGTATATTATTTACTTTTTATTCATTACATTTTTTCGTTATATAACAGTTATAGCTATTTTTTCCGTCCGATTTTTTGTTTTGATTTTTATAGTCTAACTAATATTTTGGTCATAATAGTTTGCTAATTTGTTTATTATTTAATTTATTTATTGATTTTGTTTCTTATTTTTTATTCAGTTTTCGTCTATTCTAACAGGTGTGATTTGGTAATTTGTTTGGATTAATTTATTTTGCTTATTTTATTCTCATTTTGTTTATTTATGTATTTAATTATTTTTTCCGTTTTCCATTTTTAAGTAACGTAGTAAAAATTTGCTTTTCATGTCTGCGTTTTGAGATGAGCTCGGATTTTTTATTTAATACTTTATTTTGGTCTGGGAAGCTAATGATAGCTACTTTTTCCTCCAGGCAAAATTTGCAAGTTTTTGATTGGTTGTTGTAGGCTGATGATCTTTTCCTTATTTTCCAAGATATTTTTGGTGTGGTGTGCGTTTTGTTTTTAAATTCCCAGATATACTTAGAAAGCATTGTGCTGTTCGCATATTTACTATTTGCGAAACATATTTTGTGTACATAATTTCTTTGTTTCCAGGGTCCTTCAGTTACTCCTATGTATACTTTTTCTTCATTATCTGGTGATTTTATCGTGGCTTGGTAGATTACGTTGTTTTGTAAACAATTACCGTTTAAGGTACATTCGTTCTTTATTCTGCAGTTTCACATGGGTTTAATTTGTTCGTGCGGTTTGTTGATAATTTTCCTGTTGTGCTTTTTTATTATTTGCTCAACCAGGTAATCATTTCGCTACAACAGTAAAGAGCTAATGCTACTTCGAAATACCAAATTGTCCATATCGACACTCCTGAGGGTCACATTTGTTCTGATTTGTGCTCATACGACTCGTGTTATATAACCTGAAACGTTATTTTTAGTTGATACTCATATTTCATTAGATGCCCCCGTTTATTTATTGAACACACATTTTTTTTATTTTCGTCTACCGGCCTGGAAATTCGAGAAATCTTATTAAAGAAAAATATATGCGCTCTCCGGCAAGTTTCGTACCTCCTTATCCTTGGGCAGAGTGAAACGTCGTTATATTAGACGAGCTTTAATCAAGTCGGCTACACAGAACTTTGCCAGTCAATCAAGGCTGAATAGTACGTTTAAGCGAAATCCTTCCCCGGAAATTTTCATATCTACTCAGTTTCGTATCCAGACATGAACGATTTCTAAATAATAATGGATACTTTATTTATTAATCTGACATATTTTATTATTTTAAACGTTATTTTTTGTGGATACTCATATTTAAGTAGATGCCCCATTTAGTTATTAAAAATATATTTATTTATTTTCGATTACTGGCCTGAATATTCAAGAAATCATATTAATGAAAAATATGAGATTTCTAAAGACAAAAAAAAAGGAGTAATTTAGTTATTTTTTTAGTTTTTCCTCCCGCTTGTGGTGTATGGCGTCGCAGGAAGACACAGTCGTCTGTCAGCGGCAAGGCGAGTGACCTGGAGGGGAGATATTTCGTGGCCTCTGAGAGTGTCTGCCACTGAGTCGCTCCAGCGTCTTCTTGGTCTGCCTCTCGCTCTCCAGCTAGAATACTTGAGGGTGTATTCTCGTAGTGCTGGTTGGTTGATAGGCATACAAGTGAATTTCCCGAACCACTTGATCCTCTGTCGTTTGATGTGTTGTATGTTTGGTATCGATCCTACCATATCACTTATTGTCTCATCGCTGATCTTGTCACGCCTGGTCTTGTTCACTGCTTTCCTCAGACATTTCATCTCACAAGTGATCAGTTTCCTCGAAGGGTTTTTGTTAGGGGCTATGTCAGACACTGGTATGTCAAAGTTGGTAGGAAAATGGCGTTGACATGCAAGAAACGAAGTGTCTACTCAAATATAAGTAGACACTAAAAATAAGGTTTAAATTGATAACATTTGTCGGATGAATAAATCATATTAATAAAAAATATATGAGCTCTCTAATAAAACAAAACGGGGTAGTTTAGTTAGTTTTTAGTTTTTCATTCCGCTTGTGCAATATGACGTCGAGGTGAGACACAGTCGTCTTTCAGCGGCAAGGCGAGTGAATTGGAGGAGAGATATTACGTCGGCTCGGAGAGTGTCTGCCACTGAGTCGCTCCAGCTTCTTCTTGGTCTGCCTCTTCCTCTCCAGCCAGATTAGCTGTGGGTGTATGCCCGTAAGGCTGGTTGGTTGATAGGCATACGAGTGTGCGAACCACTTGATCCTTCATCGTTCGATGTGTTGTATGATTGGTGTTGAGCCTACCATATCTCTTATTGCCTCATTCCTGATCTTGTCTCGCCTGGGCTTGTTCACTGCTTTTCTCGTGCATTTCATTTCACAAGTGATCAGTTTCCTCTCAAGGGTTTTTGTTAGTGGCTATGTCTGGCACTGAGTCGCTCCAGTGTCTTCTTCGTCTACCTCTCGCTCTCCAGCCAGAGTAGCTGTGGGTGTATGCCCGTAAGGCAAGGTTGGTTATTAGGCATACGAGTGAGGGGTGCGAACCACTTGATCCTCTGTCGTTCGATGTGTTTTATGATGGCTATTGCTTCGACCATATCTCTTATTGCCTCATTCCTGATCTTGTCTCGCCTGGTCTTGTTCACTGCTTTCTTCAGGAATTTCATCTCACAAGTGATCAATTTCCCGTCAAGGGTTTTTGTTAGGGTCCATGTATGGTATGTCAGCGTTGGTTGGAAATAATAATCGATATTTCATAATAGTCGATATTTACCCTGACAAATTAATTCCAACAAATTATTCAATTCTTTAATTCGTTAGCAAAGAAGGCTTAAGGATTGTGTAAGTTCCATTTTTTCACGGCAACTTCAACATCATTATTTCCGGAATAATCTTTATCTTTCATCATCCCTTTAAATTTTGAAAATAATCAAATATGTCAAGCTGAATAATCAAGGTAGAACGGTCGGTCTGCAACGACCTTTAACTTTCGAGTTTCTCACTGCCTGTCAAGTTTTATGACTGACATGAGACCTAGTGTGTCAGTAACATTATTCTTTGAAGCATTTTCCCTTCAGCTGCTCTTGTCTCACCTGGTCTTGTTCACTGATTTCCTCAGGCATTTCATCTTAGAAGTGATCAGTTTCCTCGAAGGGTTTTTGTTAGGGGACATGTCTGGCACTGGTATGTGAACTTTGGTAGGAAAATGGTGTTGATATACAAGAAACGAAGTGTCTACTCAAATACGAGTAGATACAAAAAATAAGGTTTAAATTGATAACATCTGTCGGAAGAATAAACAAAAGAAAATCAGTTGCTTCTTTAGAATTCATGTTATATGAGTCATTTTTTTAAAAACAGATCTGAGGCGACTCATATGTCAGTTGTCTATTTCTTGACATTATATAAATGCTGATATTTTTAAGGAAAAGCTTTTTATAAATACATTTAAACATTATATAACGCCACGTTTATACATAGGATTTTCGCTCTATATTTTGTCGACCAGCGATTCCCAAACTTTTTACACTTGTGGAACCCTTGAAATAATGTCCATGTCCACGTACAATTATTCAATACCTTCGTTAAAATCTATCTTTTTATATTTTTATCATAATTCACGTATTAAAAATATTATATGGACACGCTTCATGCGCCCTATGCGACGAGTGAGTCGATCAATGATACACGAATCCGCGACGTACAGGTCCTCTACACTAATTCGGTTTCATACTGAAGCCATAAAGTCTTCGCTAAATACATTCTGGTTCTAGGGCAGTTGCGTCCAGTACATTTGCGTCCAGGGCAATATATATATATATATATATAGTTAAACCTAGAGAGCCAGACAAATCGTCTGGAAGGCTGGCTTCCCTAACGATCCGCTAAGGTTTGTCTGGCTCTCTAGGTTTAACTAGGTCTGCATTGAGCACTTTATTTAGTCATTTTGTGCACTCGTATCAGGATTTTTTTCTTTGGACTTGCATGCTAGACGATTATTTTCGGCTAACGTACAGGTTCTTGGTTCTTTCTTTTTTATATTTTTCCCCATTTGGTATTGGTTTGATTATTTGCAAATCAAGACAACGAACGTTTTTTTGAACGAGTATAGTTTCTTAAACTTATAAGATTACTACTACTATTACTACTACTACTACTACTACTACTACTACTACTACTACTACTACTACTACTACTACTACTAATAATAATAATAATAATAATAATAATAATATATATATATATATATATATATATATATATATATATATATATATATATATATAATTTTAATGGCAGTTGCAATGGATTTTGAAAAGAAAGCGTAGGTAGTAATCATGATTATTTAAAAATGGAATAAACGAGATAAAACATAAAAAATTAGACCTTTATTTTTGTTTAAAATACAATTACAGATAAACATTGTTGCATGATCGCACTGCACATCATCAGTAGTTTTTGGTTTCATTTTGTGGGTATTATTCTCATGATAGTGGTAGCCGTAATTTTCCTCGTATACAAATATTTTTCCACCAGTGTTTGGTTTTCGGAACTTGGCCATGGGTTCCAAATAAAAATATAATCTATATAATCCAGAATCTATTAGAAGTTTTTGGTACGCACTGCTTCAGTGAACTGGAACTGCTATCTTCATTTTGTCTTGCTCTAAAAAAAATTTGTCTGTCTTTTATATTTATGGTAACTACCTTTCTGCTTGTTTAGAGTAATTAAAGGGATTGGTGTGCAAATTAAACAACACTTTAAAAAAAGAAGACTTAAAAAATTGTCAGAGGTACGCAATTATCCATAGACGCTTTTGTATACAAATATTTTTCCACCAGTGTTTGGTTTTCGGAACTTAGCCATGACTTCTAAATAAACATATAATCTATATAATCCAGAATCTATTAGAAGTTTTTAGTACGCAATATTGGAGTAAACTGAAACTTCTAGCTGAATTTTGTCTTGCTTTTAAAAATACATTTTTCTCTCTTTTTTATTTACAGTATCGACATTTCTGCTTGTTAAGAGTAATTAAACGTATTGGTGTGCAATTTTCTGTATTAAACAATTCTTTAAAAAAATGAAAACTTCCAAAAATGATCACACGTACAGAATTATCCAGTGACGCATTTGTCTAGGGACGCAAATGTCTAGAAAGGCCAATGTCTCTTACGCAATTGCCCGGTACGCAAATGTCTAGGACACAACTAAATATGTTTCCTTTGATTATTACAAATTTAAATAATGTTAAAAGTTGAAGCCTTTATTATGATAACCGAGAATTTTCTAACAATATATCAATAGTAAAATGCGAATAGTAAAATGACATCAAAATTGCTGAAGAATCCATTAGCTTATTTATCACTGTTTATTGGTGAACCTGTAGCGACATCTTACGGAACCCGAGGTTCTGGGAAATACCTGTTTAGAAATACTGGTATGGTATAGACCAGTGATTCTCAATGTTGTCTAGGTGGGCCACCGGTGGTTCATATAGCATTTCTTGTGGCCCATAGCCATAAAATGTAGTCATTTCACAAAGATGTATCTAAATTATTCATACTTTGAAGAATTAAAAAAAATATAATATTTTGTTAAATCACACATATATCCATTATTTTTTTAAATTTCGGAATTACGCAGGTATTCTGCAGTGCTATATTTATTTTATATAATATATATTTATTATATATATAAAAACCTATATATACTATAATATAATTTTTTATTCATATAAAAAAGTATTCCTATGTTAATCTCTACACAATATTATTTGATAATAAATTTAATATTTCTAATTTATAGAAATTTTTTAAAAGATTTTTTCAGAGCAGTTGTAAGAATGTCTGAACCAACTGCTAAAAAGGCATAACTGCGGAATTACAGAGAAGATTTTATCGAGTTTGGCTTTGTATCTGTGGACTCAAAACCTTTGTGCCTTGAATGTGGTGCCATTTTGTCAAATGATTCCATGAAGAAAGTTAACCTGGAGCAGTACCAAAAATCAAAGCATCCATGTTTTGTTGGTAAAAAGAGGGGATATTTTGAGAATAAAAAGAAAAGACAGCCGCCAAACTATCCGACTTTGTAAGGAAGATGAATACTGCAGAAGCAAAGGCACTGAAACCAAGTTATATGGTCTATGAAATTATTGCCAAGGTTAAAGCATCTCAAGTTTACGGCGAGAAGCTTGTCAAGCCTGCTATGATAGCTTGTGCAAATGAAGTTCTGAGAAAAGATGCTTCATCTACCTTGACTACAATTCCACTTTCAAATGACACTATTACAAGAAGACATGATAAAATATCTAATTTTGTTGAGAAGATAGTGGAAATTCTGCAAAAGACAGTTTTCAATCCACGTTGATGAGAGCACAATTCATAACCAAGCTCTCCTTCTGGTCTATGTCAGGTTCATCCATGAAGATGATATAAGGGTAGAAATTTTATTCATTAAAATTTTGCCTGAATGTAATAATATAAAAATATTGCTTTGACTAATTTGATTAACATTTCATCAGATCGACCTGCTGCTGTGACCGGAAGAGTGAAAGGCTTTGTAGCTAGAATGAAATCAGTTGCTCCTCCCACACACACACACACACACACACACACACACACACACACTCACACACACATATATATATATATATATATATATATATATATATATATATATATATATATATATATGTATATACATACATATGTGTGTGTGTGAAAAAGGGAGAAAAATGAAAAGGATCTCTTAGAGTCATTGAAAAAGGAAAGGAATCAATTATCCAACTTATATTCTGAGAAATTTTGTAATGAATTGTGCTGCAGTAATCAAGGCTAAAGGACGATATATTGTAATATAAAACATCTCTCGGTCAACACATATTTCGCCTTAGTGTTTGCTTATGTATGGGAAAAAACTGCGCCCTGAAGATGACAATTTGAAATTGTCGAAAGTACTTGGCAAGAGTCTTCCATCTGAAAACAACTCGAATATAAGTTTCTTATTATTCAAGGAATTGATAATAAGATAATGTCTCATTAAGTCTTGGTACCCAATGATTTCGCAATTAATCACATTAACATTGCTACTTAATTCTTTGTATAAAGTGTTCATATATATATATATATATATATATATATATATATATATATATATATATATATATATATATATATATATATATACTCCTATCTCCCCGTTTAATTCGACGTATGAGGGTGAAGCAGATCAGTTCCTAGCATAATTTAAAAAACATCACTCGGTCAACACTAGCAAACAGATAGCACAACACCAGCACATAAGGTTTGATTGTAGTGGCAAAGGTTTTGTGCAGAACCAGCCACACTTTTTGAAGGGCCGAATACAGAGAATTGGTGCACTACATGCCACAGGGTCCACAAAAGACAATCGGCAGGTTTTGAATTCAGAGTTGTCCTTCTGCTAGACCAATTGCCATCCAAACCTATAGAACCCAATCTTTACTATATTTATATAATATATTTTATATATATCAGGAGGTATATATATATATATATATATATATATATATATATATATGCCTCCTGATATATATATATACATATATGAAGAAATATACTCTTATGGTGTGCTATATTTATGAAATAAAGTGCTCAATATCAGAGATAGAGCGTGTGTAAATATAAAAGAGAACATTGAAGTCAGCACTCAGAGGCGACAGGCTGTTTCATGCTAGACGCAATGTTCAGGCCACCTGACGATTTTGTCAGGCATGAAACAGCCTGTCGACTCTAAATGTTGACTTCAGTGTTCACTTTATATATATATATATATATATATATATATATATATATATATATATAAGTGTGTGTGTGTGTATATTTGAAAAACCGGAAGTTACATTGGGTAAAACAAAAAAGAGTGAAAAATATTTTTAAAAGTGTCAGTGTAAAAGCGTAAAGTGAAAATATGGCGAAAAAGACAACTAACCAGGACATTCTACACGTACGCACTATCGCGCAAACGGGTGCACGGCCACGACCGCCCGCACGACGTACGCATACAATATGACCAAAAATCTCGTCCACAGTATTTTCAGCAAAATCAATTTACTTGTGACTTCTTCATCTGTGAGGAGATTGTCTCCCATTCACTGTCATATAAGAGGACGGATATTATATAACATTTCACTGCTCTTTTCTTTGTTTCTAACTAAATGTTTCTGTTACTTTGCTTATCTTTTAGAAGATATCTTTCGATATCCCAATGAGCCTTCTGATTTCAGTGCTGAAATTTCTGTCCTCTGTTATAGGTTGAAAAGGCCGGAAAGTCTTGTCACCCCCCACCCCCAGGTTAATATAATTGTCCGTTTCAGATGGCTGACAGGAGCTCCTACAGTTCGGAAAAGAGGCTGCTTGCAAGCGTATGAACACATGATCGGGTGCATTCAGACAAGAGCCAGGAGGATGTGCGATACGATTTCACTGCAAGATTCGGCAAACCATCTCTTCTGAAGATGACTGATGGTAGGACATGACTTTCGGACCACGTGATAGATCACGTGAGAGAGAGAGAGAGAGAGGTGGGTGAGGTGAGAACATGTCAAAAGGAATCCTAAAGAAATTAATCTCCTTTACAGCGGGGGCATAAAAACCGGCATACACCACTTTTGATTGAATCACATGAAAGGTGGATTTTATGATACATATTAGAAACATTCGCGGTAGTTAAAGGGTTGGGAATCGATTCATGATGGGTACGTTAAAATGAATTGAGACTTCGTATTTGTAAGTATTCTTCCAGAACCGATCAATGTTCCAGACGCCGTGAATCTTTCAGGAATTAACCAGAAACATTTCTTCTTGCAGACTTGAATATTTCCTTCACTTAATGAACTTTGAAAACGTCGTTTACAGTTCTCTGTCTTCGTTGTGAATTGATTCGAGGGAAGAATAATTTCTGCTTGGTCTGTAAACTGAAATCAGACCACCCCACCCATATATATATATATATATATATATATATATATATATATATATCCATTAAATAAAATACACAAGTTTTGTCTTCATTTTAAGCAAAATCCTTTCATAACGTCTGATAAGCTTAATAACATTATCATTGAAAGACGAAAGAAAATCACCATACACACACACAATATATATATATATATATATATATTTATATATATATATGATTCATACAATAAACATTATATATATATATATATATATATATATATATAGATAGATAGATAGATAGATAGATAGATAGATAGATAGATAGATAGATGATTCATTTAGTTTATTTGCGATCATATGCACATAGCCTATGTCCCTGATGTAGAGTGTAGGTTTAATAAGGTTTTGAATACGGTATTTTTCTCAGACTATGTTAGCCCTCGGGGTGAGCCCCGTAGTGGCAACGTTAGTCTTTGTGAATATATTACCGCTGTGGTCATAAAAAAGATAGGAGATGGCAGTAATCTACGTAAACAAATTTTAAGATTAAGATAATATTGCTACACTAATCATTCCAACATGTATCAACCATAAATCAGATCTCGAAACATCTCAACACACGAACACATATATATATATGTGTGTGTGTGTGTGTGTGTGTGTGTGTGCTTGTGCGTGTTTGTATGTGTTTGAGAGAAAGAGAGAGAGAGAGAGAAATAAAGAAAGCAAAACACTTATTAATGACGTGTTTCGCCAAAATCTGTTGGACTCGCTTTCTTCCGGTCAGAATAAAACTATGTATCATGAAAATGTGTCGAAATTTTGCGGATAAGAGGGACAATAAATTATATTACCTTCTCAGATTCGACGACCAGAAAACAAAAAGTGTTTGTAACCGCACATATCATTTGATAACAGTGGTGAAAGCTTGTGCAGAACCAACCACACGTTTCGGAACAGATGAATACAGAGACGTGGTGCACAGTACGCCACAAGGTACACAAACGACCCTCCCTCGGCTTTGAATTCAGAGTTGTTTTTTTCCGTTCGCCACCCAAGGCTATAGAACCATCTGTCCTGCTATTTACCCATAGCTTACTGGATTCGATGATATCAGAAAGTAGAATATATATATATATATATATATATATATATATATATATATATATATATATATATATATATATATATATATATATATATATATATATATATATATATGTATGTATATATATATATATATATATATATATATATATATATATATATTGGTTTTTGATCTTCGGATCCGATCGGCTAAATTAATTTTGCCGGTCTTATCCTCAAATGTCCCAACGCGTTTTACTTACGCAGTTTTGACATTCATTCAGATCTGAAGTAGCCGAGACCAACAGACGTCGGCGAAATGTGTCGTCTATAAACTTATCACTTTGTCTCATGATCTCCAATTTTATTTCGGATACGATTTTGTATACTACGTGCGTGCGCACACACGCTCTGTGTGTGTTGAATACAAACAAATGCGCCTGAGCAATAGGGATTGGCTTGAATACTCTCTCTCTCTATCTCTCTCTATCTCTCTCTCTCTCTCTCTATATATATATATATATATATATGTATAGTCATCCACAGAGAGACTGTTTCGCTACTCAGTATGGCTACACATCCGATTGCTTCACGCTGGAATCGGAACCCGACAGCTTTGATATCAATCAGATATCTTAGCTTTAAGCCAGAAAGGAAGGCAATGTAACTTTTTTTTCTATACAAATATATATATATATATGTCTCTCTCTCTATATATATATACATATATATATATATATATATATATATATAGAGAGAGAGAGAGAGAGAGAGAGAGAGAGAGAGTGAGAGAGAGAGAGAAAGGAAGAGTCCACTTGTTCTTATTGTATTATTTAAAATAGGTTGATTAATAAAACAAGGGAAAACGAAAAGGTACGAATGTGATCAGTGTGAAAAGAATTCATTATATTTTAATTCTTAATCACAAGGCAGAAATGAAACACGGGGATTAATGTTATTAGTCCTGAACTTTTGGGCACCCCTGTGTCCTTCATCAGCGGTGCGAGAAACAATCAGAGAAACGGGGAAGACTCACCAACGGTGGTTTTTTGTTTTGTTTTTGTGGGGTTTTTTTGTTTTTGGCTGGTGTGAACTCGTTGTAGATGGTATTGTTAGTATAAAACAGACACTGCTTTATTTCTCGCCTGCGATCTTTAGAACGCATTAGTCAGTTTCGTCTTTATCGGTTTGGAAGGTGGGGCAGTAAGAAGCACACGTGGACTCTTCTTCTAAACACACACACACACATATATATATATATATATATATATATATATATATATATATATATATATATATATATATATATATATATATATATGCTTAATATATATACATACATGTCCTCCATCATTAGCAATACAAAGAATAATACGATTTTGCAGTTCACGGAAAACATTTGCCAACTGATTTATAGTAATATCTGAAATCACATTAGTTATTTTAGCGATACTTAAAACTAGGTACATTAAACTTTATAACATTTTTTTACAGATTATTTCTATCGCAAATACAAATAAAGTTATTAATTTTTAAAGTGCACATACACTTTATGGACACCCTGTACATTTGTGCAGTTCGTATGGTGTCAGCTGCAAAGTTGAGATATTCTAAATTTAATGCAATGATTGATTATCAGACAACAATGAGTTACAAATTTTTTTTTCGCAGACATGCCTCTCGGGAATTTTCAGTTTATTTGTGGAAATTTTATTGGTATCTTAAAATAATCATGATCCCTATATATCTCGAGTATGTATATATATATATATATATATATATATATATATATATATATATATATATATATATATATATATATATGAAGAAATATAGTCTTAAAATGTGCTATATTTATGGGATAAAGTGCTCAATATCAGAGATAGAGCGTGTGTAAATATAAAAGTGAACATAGAAGTCAACACTTAGAGGCGACAGTCTGTTTCATGCTAGATGCAATCGTCAGGCCACGATTGCTGTTATTTTTCTCGGCTATTTTACCGGAAGTCGTTTATTTGTTTATTTGTATTTATTTTGATCAAAATAAAAAATAAAAATAAAATAAATATAAAGGATAAAAAACAAAAATATATAAAATAAAAACAAGCGAAATAATTTGACACAAATAAACAAATAGACGACTTCCGGTAAAATATCTGCCAAAATAGACTACCCACAATGCACCACTGACCCGTTTATATCAATAGCCGAGAAAAATAACAGTACTCGTGGACTGACGATTGCATCTAGCATGAAACAGACTGTCGCCTCTAAGTGTTGACTTCTATGTTCACTTTTATATTTATACATACATACATATATATATATATATATATATATATATATATATATATATATATATATATATATATATATATATATATCAATTATATGGTGCAGGTTCAATTTATATTACGCAAATCATTCATACGAAAAGCAGATAATGAAATTAATGATATAAATGGCAAGAATCACTCCCGCAAACAATTTTTAATAATAAAATACATTAACCTCAAATCCGTTAATGAGTGGTATGATCCTTGTTTATAAATTCCGGTTTTATCAGGTCTTTTTTTACTACTAGCTTCCAATCGTTTCATACGATCATCTTCAGGTAGGGAAATAGGTATGTTTTTTTACATCCAGGTAATAACAGGACATCGAAAGATAAAGTGTAATCCGAAAGAAGTGTTTTTAGAAATGTCAGATTTCTAAAAACACTTCTTACCTATTTCCCTACTTGAAGATGATCGTATGAAACGATTGAAAGCTAGTAGTAAAAAAAGACCTGATAAAACCGGAATTTATAAACAAGGATCATACCATTCATTAACGGATTCGAGGTTAATGTATTTTATTATTAAAAATTGTTTGCGAGAGTGATTCTTGCCATTTATATCATTAACTTCATTATCTGCTTTTCGTATGAATGATTTGCGTAATATATATATATATATATATATATATATATATATATATATATATATATATATATATACATGAGTGTTGAGAGAAGATTAACCTTTAGGCGTTGGGATTCGGTTTCGAATTTCATCATTGTTGGTTTGTCACAAGGATTCGACTTTTCAACTCTAAAATCTGAGTTCAATGTTATCAGCTGCTTGAGTGTTGAAGGTTCTTGTGAGTACTGACAAAAGCAACTCGCAATTGATTGATAAAATCCTCTTTCCAGAACATTAACAAGTATCCTCTACGGTAAGTTTCTCGCGATGGGTCGTATAAAATAAACGACACACGACAAAGCAAATAACAGACGTACATTAATGAATGTTTATCTTGGTAGAAATCATCGATTTTTTTTCATTCGTTCCCCTATGATTAACCGTGCATATAATCCGACAAAAGAAATATTTAATCGTTATATATACAGCTCGGGATATCCCGTTTCTATATGTCTTATAAGCAAACAAAAAATCTCTACTGAAAGCTGTTGCTACCGGTAAGGAGTGCAATTTATAGTTATTCTAATATCAATTATCGCTTTGTTGCTGTTATTATTGTTATTATTATTACCATTATACATCGAACACTATTTTATTAGCCCCTGTAAAATATGTGCAATATATATATATATATATATATATATATATATATATATATATGTGTGTGTGTGCGTGTGTGTGTGTGTGAGTGTGTGTACTGAATATTTTCGAAGTTGATCGAATACAAATATATTGAATATATATGCCAGTAATTTTTAATATATATTCAAAATTACATATAAATATTCGAACAATTTATATATAGGTAAAATAGATAGGTTCTTTAATAAAACAGGGATAAACGGTACCAATATTATCAGAACGTTAAATAGTTATTAAATATTAACCATATGACAGAAATGAAACAAATACATGGCACTAAGTAGTAAATTACTGCTTTTAAACAGTAAGTCGAACCCTTCTAAATGAGTAAATACCGGCATTACAAGGTGAATTGAATGTAGACTGTAAAGACAATTCTCAAATATGACAATATTTGAAGAATCCAAGAAGAACTGTGAGAAGATTTTTTTTATGGGAGGAAGGTGATGAAGGAGTATAAAATTTGAAACATCTGAAAAGGGTGCTAGAAAAACAAAAAGACGTATAGTCTAATTTAAACACTACTTAATTTAGAGGTGAAGACACAAATTGTTTTTTTGTTGTTTAAGCGCGAGTGCCACTATTACGCAAAGGAATACAGAGAATGAAGGTAAGAGAAAAAACTGTGAATAGGGTGGGATTGCAGAAAAGGATAAAAAGAAGAACGGAGGTCAAGACATTAGAAGATAGCGATTGACACTTCATTTAAATTTTTGACGATTGTAATTACCGAGGAAGCAAGTAAGAAGAAAGGAGTTCCACTGTCGGGAAGCGAGTGAGAAGCTGTTGATTTAACTGATTCAACAAGAAAAATGATGCAACCGAGATGCCAGTTTTATAGCATGCTTAAATTCATGCACTCGGGGCACCAGGGAAAAAAGCTCCCCAGAGCAATTGCCATGAAAATATTTATAGAAAAGATAGAGAGAAGCAACATAACGTCTGTGAGAAAGTGACTGGTGTTGAGTTCCCACTCAGGACCGATCACATTACAGATACGTATTTGGATTTCGTCGAGCACCACGAGATGAACGGCGGGGGTGCCAGACCATATATGTCAACAGTATCCAATGCATGGACGAATGGTAAATTTGCGGGATGTTTTCAGACGAGAAAAACCTTCTGACGCGACACAGAGAATCAATTTTACTTGAGGTACAAGAGGCTCTTGATTCAATGTAGTTGTTCTATTTCAAGTCAGTGGAAAACGTGAGGCCAAGAAGAGGTTTTGAGACGCTCTCGTGGATTCGAGCATCTATCATGCTGATAGGGGGAAGGAAATTTTCTCTATGGAGGTTAAATGAGAGCAGTTTCGTTTTGGATGCATTACAACTTAGAAGACATTCCTGCCGCAATCAGCCAATGATTGGAGGTCCTTTTTGAGACCAACGGCCAAATTAACTTTGTCAGCGTTGCTGGATTGACTATTGATACAGGAGTAAATGGTAGTGTCGTCTTAAGAGATTCCTATTTGAGAACCGACAACACCAGAAACGTTATTGATGAAGATAAGAAACTTGTAGGATCCAGGATAGAGCCTCGGGGAACAACAGCGTTCGTATGAAAGGAACTGGAAGAGATCACGTTCAGGATGACCTTCATTTTCCGATTTGATAGAAATAATCGGATTGAAGCATATAATCGTCCTGTAATACTGTAATACTGTAGCCCTGAAGCGTACGTAAAAGGCCAGCATGCCAAACCCTGTCATACACCTTCTATATCTCTAACAACAGCTCGAGCTTCGCCTTTAATATCAAGATTAAGTTCTTGTCATATAATTCTTTTTTTTTTATCCTCAAAAGAAGAGTTTCTGGATAATCTAGATATTATTCCGTTAGGGATGTGATTTATTATGTTCGGAGGGTGGTTGTACCTAATGTTCATAGAGAGAGAATTTTTTATTAATCCGACAGCTTTGTATCAATTTTAAACTTTATTCTTAGGTAGGCGAGCCTACATGTATATATTTGAAATTATTAGGAGAATTTTGATAATTATATTTAAGAGATTCTTCGAGTCTGAAAGCTCAATAGAATGCAGAAAGCACTGGACGGCCGTTTCGTCCTATATTTGGTACTCATCAGCAGTGCGCATCCACTACCGTGAATTGAAACCCTGACAGTCAGGTTGTCAAGCAAACACCATACCAAATGTTCCAACGAGCCTCGATGCCGAAGAGGTAGCAAATCAAACTCAATATAGCGCCGCTCACTCACATATTCCGTGGTGGAACTCTACTGAGATTCTCTTTAACCATAGGACTGTGTCCCCTGGGGCCACGACTACTATCACCAAGCCGCTCACTCCAGAGCATTAGAAGCCGGTTCAAGCAATGATATACATTTGAAATTATTAGGAGAATTTTGATAATTATATTTAAGTGATTCATCGAGTCTGAAACCTCAACAGTCCTGGCTCCAGGGGACACTTGGTATGGTGTTTGCTTGACAACCTAACTGTCAGGGTTTCAATTCTCGGTAGTGGATGCGCACTGCTGATGAGTCCCAAATATAGGACGAAACGGCCGTCCAGTGCTTTCTGCATTCTGTTGAAGTTTCAGACTCAATGAATCACTTAAATATAAATATATATATATATATATATATATATATATATATATATATATATATATGTGTGTGTGTGTGTGTGTGTGTGTGTGTGTGTGTTGTGTGTGTGTGTGTGTGTGGACAGATAGGAAAAAAGTTAGAAGGAAAATTAATGTTAACCAACGTGTTACGTTCTCTAATGAGCTTTATCAAGGAACATGTAAGCATTTTTACAGTTACCTTGATAAAGCTCATGATAGATGGAAAGAATATTGAATCTGACTAGTTTGGTCTTAAAGGCATTGAATGCAACAAACCAGTTGTTTTTTATTCACTGAGATATATTAAAACCAATAATTATTATATAATCTTATTGCCTATCGTGAAACTATTATAAATGATATATGGAAAGAAAAGAGAAAAAACTAAGGCAATAATGGTTGAATTTTAAACTCTTTTCTGTAAAAGGTTTTAATCTTCTTTGCTTAATCATCATTTTTCATGTCTTTCAAAATGTTCTTCGATTTATGAATCTGGCACGTGCGATGATTGTGTCAGAGTTCAGCTCATATAAGTTGACAGCCATTAGAAAAGATGGAAGCTTATCTCAGTATACCAGTTTAAGATTCAGTATGAATTTTTTTAAAAATATACAACCATCATTAGCGATTGATTTTTTTTCTTTTCACGTTTTTTCATCGTTTTATATGCACTGCCCCGTGATATGAAAACGTACCATTTAAAGTGGAGAAAATAAGGTGATTCTGAAGTAATTTCATGAAATTGAAGAAAAGTCAAGAAGAAACAATATCTCCGGGGCGTTTGAATTAATTTTGTAACCTGATTGTTTTTCTCGTTGTAAATTGTAGGTTTCTTTTTCATAGTTTGAAGCAATTTAAAAAAATTCGTTCGTTTTCGGTCTCGAGAGAAAGAAAACCTCGTATACCCCGTGAGCACGTTAATAGAGAAAGGGAAAGGTTACTTTTAGAAAAATAATTAATGTACGTAATTGGAATGAAAAATAAATACTTTTGATGAGAAATTCTCTTTTTTTAAATCTCAAAGTGCAAGACATATGCTGCAAGTGATGTTGAAAAAGTTCCCGATTAAAAAGAAATCACATAGAGTAATTATATCAATTGGTCGAGTATGTAAAAAAAAAACCTTATCTTTCCAAGAAAATAAAAAAAAATATTTTGAAAAGAGAATATCATATTTTTTTTTGGTAAATGTGTTTATTTGCGTTTACTTTAGCGATTTTTTATAAAGGTTAAGTAGAATAATTTTCTTAATTGCTTGGAAGCAAGTTCTGACAGAATCAATATTATTTCCTAGTCTTACTGAAGTTTGACAGCATTTTTTAATATTCTCTTACTGCTCTCTACTGAATGCATTTGTCTGACGGATAAACCTGTACAAACGTATATATATATATATATATATATATATATATATATATATATATATATATATATATATATATATATATATATATATATATATATGTGTGTGTGTGTGTGTGTGTATATATGTATATATATATGTATATATATATACATATATATATATAAGTGAACAGCATTTTTTGACAGCATTTTTTAATATTCTCTTACTGCTCTCTACTGAATGCATTTGTCTGACGGATAAACCTGTACAAACGTATATATATATATATATATATATATATATATATATATATATATATATATGTGTGTGTGTGTGTGTGTGTGTGTGTATATATGTATATATATATGTATATATATATACATATATATATATAAGTGAACGTAGAAGTCAACACTTAGAGGCGACAGGCTGTTTCATGCTAGATGCAATCGTTAGACCACGAGTGCTGTTATTTTTCTCGGCTATTTATATATACGGGTCAGTGATGCATTGTTAAGTAGAATTGACAATGCACCACTGACCCGTATATAAAAATAGCCGAGAAAAATAACAGCACTCGTGGCCTGACGATTGCATCTAGCTTGAAACAGCCTGTCGCCTCTAAGTGTTGACTTCTATGTTTCACTTTTATATTTACACACGCTCTATCGCTGATATTGAGCACTTTATACCATAAATATAGCACACTCTAAGACTATATTTCTTCATATATGTATATATATATATATATATATATATATATATATATATATATATATATATATATATATATATACCCACACGAATATACACACTTACACACATCATACGCAATATGATAACACACACCCATAGTAATATACACGCTCTCACACATCATACTCACTTACTTCCTAAGAACCAAATAACACACACACACACACACACACACACACACACACACACACACACACACACACACACACACACTTAACAGAGACACATCCCCTTTCCAGGAACCAATAAAACTGTCTAAAATAACCAAGGGAATTCAGAGCAGCATGAATCCACCCAGCTCTTAACTTAAATAACAAGGGCTAACGAAAAACAATTGGCTGACCAAAATTCATGTTAAAAAATTTAAAAAATAAAAAACCAAATGAAAACTACAGACAAAAGTTCATTTTCTCCATCACGACATTCATTTCTGTAATTCATTGCTAACAACAAGCAGAATTCTTTCTCCTGATGATGGCCATGTTGGCCGAGACTAATCGAGAAATCTAAATGAAATAATAATAAAAACGAAAGAATATTAATATACAACCCAGTGTGTCTGAAGATTTTTATTTTTTTATTGTTCAATATATACAGTTCATACGTTATTTGTATGCACTTATATCAGTAAATGCTCTGTTTGTTTTAATTAAACATCATTAATTACATTTACCGGCCTGAATGTTCGAGTCATTTCATAGAAAATATGCACTCTCTGTCAGTAATCGGACCTGTAGCCTATACGGAACTACCATTAAGTCTGGAGTGCTTATGACTTTTCAGCCACAGATAAATTCAGGTTAAGCCAAGGTCGAATTACTGCTTTTAAAGACACACCTTCGCCGATCAAAACTTCTACGAACTTTTTCCAACATTTACTCTGGTAAATGTAATTAATACTGTTTAATTAACAAACGAAGCATTTACTCAAATAAATGTATATAAGTGTATCCTATTATTATTTATTCAGAAATAATAACATAAACATGTTATAAAATCACTACAAAAATAGTCATTTTGTTTCAACACTTCCGGTATCTTTTCAAATGATGGTGTTTAATATATATATATATATATATATATATATATATGTGTGTGTGTGTGTGTGTGTGTGTGTGTGTGTGTGTGTGTTTGTGTTTGTGTATATGTATGTATGAAGAAATATAGTCTTAAGGTGTGCTATATTTATGGGATAAAGTGCTCAATATCAGAGATAGAGCGTGTGTAAATATAAAAGTGAACATGGAAGTCAATATTTAGAGGCAACAGTCTGTTTCATGCTAGATGCAATCGTCAGTCCACGAGTGCTGTCTTTTTTCTCGGCTATTTATATATACGGGTCAGTGGTGCATTATAGGTAATCTATTTTGGTGGTAATTTTACCGGAAGTCGTTTATTTGTTTATTTATTTTTTCGGTTAAAGTATTTGCTTGTTTTTATTTATTTTTATTTTTTATTTTTATATCTTATCTTATATATATATTTTTTTTATTAATCTGTGTTTTTATTAACGTAGTAAAAGTTTGTTTATATCGCTTATTTAATAGTTTTGTTTTGGTTTGGGAAGATAATTAAAGCTATTTATTCAATTTGGGGGTTGATTGTTGTAGTTTATTCTAACTATTATTTTAGCGGGAACAGTTTTTAATTTGTTTATTACTTCATGTATTTATTTGGATTCATTATCTGTATTTGTTTTTTCTAACGGTTACTTTATCGGGATTTGTTTGATAGTTTATTTATTTGGATGAATTTAGATTAATTTATTTTACTCGTTTTTTTATTATTTTTTATTATACTGTATATTTTTATTTACACTTTTCTGTTTCCGAGTTTTACGTAACGTAGTATTTATTTTTCTTTTATCGTTATATAACAGTTATAGCTATTTTTTTCGTCCGATTTTTGGTTTGATATTTATAGTCTAACTAACATTTTGGTCATAATGGTTTTTTAATTTGTTTATTATTTACTTTATTTATTTAGGTTCATTGATTTTGTTTTTTATTTATTTATTCTATTTCGCCTATTTTAACGGGTGTGATCTAGTAATTCGTTTGAGTTCATTTATTTTGATTATTTTATTGTCATTTTGTTTATTTTTATATTTTTATTTTATTTTATTTTTATTTTTTTTATTTTTATATTTTTAAGTAACGTAGTAAAAATTTGTTTTCATGTCTGCATTTTGTATTGAGCTCTGATAAATTATTAAATAAATGGTACTAATGATATTAATGTTTAATAGTAAATACTTTTATAGACATATATATACATACATATACATACGTACATATATATATATATATATATATATATATATATATATATATATATATATATATATATATATACCCAAGTACAGGATTGGTGTATACGGAATAAATTCCAATAACCAACAAATACTATTCTTAAAAGAGTGCTCAATACATGGAAGTGCAAATATAATTATTCATTCGAAAATTCTAACATAAATATGTTATAAAATCACTACAAAAACAGCCTTTTTGTTTCAACCCATCTGGTGTCTTATCAACACCATCGCTTGATTAGACACCAGAAATTAAAAAAAAACAAAATGTTTATTTTTGTCGTGATTTTATAATATATTTATGTTAGATAATTATATATATATATATATATATATATATATATATATATATAATTCACGTGTTAGATCAAAAATAAATAGAACCAATATTATTTACAAATTGGAATGTCCATTAAGGAATTCTGTTCCTGATCAATCAAAATTCCTAAACAACAATATTAGCCACACAACAACATGTTCAACAAGAAGACTATAACTCTCTGACCATAGCTTAATTAGGACTCATGTTAATACTCATGAAGACCAACCGGACTCTATTCGCAACATACTTATTGACAATACAAATATAATCGTCTTCATGTAAAAAATGGTTAAGAATAATGGAAGCCTTATTAATAAAAAACTACTCTCAATAATATCAACTATCAACATGGGTACAATATGTTGAATGTGTTTTGAAAATAAAACGTTCTATAATACTAAATACATACATACAACAATCCATTTCTAGTTCTTCCATCCTTGAAAATGGCTAGATGTATAGCCAAAAGCGCTCGAGAAAAAAAAACTTTAAAAATATAAAATAAAAAAACAGTTTTCTTTTGTAATTTATCTACTGAAAAGAAAAAAATATAAGATCATATGGGAAATTTAAAAAAAACTTAATCAAAGAAACTTGTCTGTCATATTTAATAAAGCTTGAATAAAAGAAACTTTGCTGCCTAAATATACAATATATATATATATATATATTATAATTTTATCATATAGACAAAAACTTCACTACAAAAATGCAACTTGGTTTCAGTGCATTTCAACTGCACTTCGACGGGTGCGAGTCGAAAATGGTTATAAACAACTGCACTGAAACCAAGTTCCATCTTTGTAGTGAGTAAAATGGTTTTGTCTGTATGATAAAAGTATAATAAATAAATAATTATCGGTCTACTATCGGTATCGAGCCCTCTTTTGAATTAATGCTGTAAACGTTGGAATTTATATATTACTTTCGTTCTCATCACGTCGGATATATATATATATATATATATATATATATATATATATATATATATATAATTATTTTATATGTACATTATTAATTAGAAAGTGCTCAATATTTGTGGTAGAGCTAACATGTTCAGTTATATGGATATGAGTTTGAGACCCTAACTTTAACGCTTTTGCGATCATCAGAAAAACCGGTGTTTGATGATCCTAAAAGCGTAAACACGTATCCATACAAATGTATGACACAACCAAACTAAATAAAAAAACGAATAGTCTAATGTAGATTTATAAGTATAAGTGTATGTTTATGTGTACATGTGTGTATGTATGTGTATATATATATATATATATATATATATATATATATATATATATATACACATGTACACATAAACATATACTTACTTTTACATATCTACATTAGGCAATTCATATATATATATATATATATATATATATATATATATATATATATATATATATATATATTGCATGCACATGCACACTCACGCATGCACATATTTTTTTAAAACATTTCACCTCAAGAAATGCGGGAGTGCCACTAGTACGCAGGGGATTATAGACAGTAAGAGCAAGATTAAACGGGGGTATTTGAGAAACGGATATTGAGAAGGACATTGATCAGAATCAAGGCATCAGAAGATGTCGACTGACATTACTTTTGAATATTTGAAGATTGTATCTATCATGGAAGCAAATAGGAGAAATGAAGTTCCACTGTCTGGAAGTGCGAGAGAAGAAGCTGTGAAAGTAGCTCGTCAGAGCAGTTGCCATGAAAATATTTTGTAGAAATGACAAATGTAAGCCACATCACATCTGTGACTGTAGGCAAGATGCCAGATCAGGACATATCGCATTGCATATTCCTCTTTGGATTTTGTCGAGAACCCCGAGATGAACAAAAGACAGCAAGCTGATAGGAGGCATGCTTGATATATTGTTCTCTATGCTGGGTAAATGAGACCAGTTTTGTTTTGGAGGCATTAAACTTTACAAGACATTTGCTGCCCCAGTCAACCACAGATTGAAGGTGATTTTCAAAATCAACACCCAAGTTACCTTTGTCAGCAATGTCGGATTTACTATTGCTACAGGTGCAAATATTAGTGTCGTTTGCATAGATGCCAACTTGAGAACTGATGACATCAGGACGATCGTTGATGAAGATCAACAACAGTATCACAAACATTCGTATGAAAGGAACTGGAACAGAACCCAATGTATATGCATTAAAGTAAGTGTTATATCGTACTTTATCGTTTATCTGATACTTCATTTTTATTTAATGATTAGTTGTTTATTTGATTTTTGCCTTGGTTTTATATATTGAGGTATTAATTGTGGGGGTAATTTTGTTCATATTGTTTTGTTTGTGTGTGTGTGTGTGTGTGTATGTGCATGTGTGTGTCTGTGTGTGTGTATTTATTTATATGGACACCACGTATAGGTGTGTATGTTTCATATTTGTTCATCTTTTTATTTATTAAATTTAATATTTATTCATTTATTTATTAAGTTAATATTTATTGCATTTACTTATTTATTTAATGCGTATATATCTATTTAATTTATTTAGAGTTTATATTATATTTATATTTATTTGTTTATTTTTAATTAGTTTTTAGATGACAAAGTAAGTGTTTATTTATATGCCTACATTTCCAAATTTCCAATGTATTTATTATAACAGAGCATATAAAGTTTAAATAAACATTAAAAAAACAACCCTCAAAATAATATCTACAATAGGAAAACCATCAAAATAAGCTATTCCTGCACAAACAACTTGTACAAAATCATTGTTTCCTATAATAACTTCATTCTAAGCAAATTGTATAGTATCAACAATAAACCTTGTATGGATCCTCCCTGTAATTGGAGAAACAGTGAACATTATTCAGTCGAAGGAAATTCTAGAACTTCGAATGTTATTTACAAAACAATCATTAACCCCCGAAGAAAATAAGTTAAGCCACAATATTTATATTGGAATTTCCACGGGGGAATGGAAACACAGACTTTACAACCATACACACTCTTTTCCCAACCCAAACTTAAATTACCAAACTGCTCTTTCCAAAATATTTTGGGAATGAAGGGAGAAAGACCTGAACCCTCAGATTGACTAGAAATTCATAGATTGTGTTCACACTCCTAATAATTTAAAGGGTAAATGCAACCTGTGTTTAGAAGAGAAGATTAGAATAATCAAATTCGATAATCAAAGTATACTACTAAACGAAAGGAATGAGTTAGTTTCCAAATATCGTTACAGGAGTAGGTTTAAACTGGCCTAGAATATTATTAATCTTGCTTAATCAGTTATCACCTAACAGATATGTTGTTATTTCTACTCAAATTCAATCCAAGCGAATAACCTTCTTCTTAAATTTTATTATCAATATTTTTATCTTTAGTATGTTTTTTATATCGTTTTACCGTTATTTTTTTACCAACATAACTTTCCTTATTCATTTATCATCTTGCTCTTTTAATTATATTATTATTATTATTATTATTATTATTATTATTATTTCATTTTATTATATTTATTTTTCTTCTTATTTATTATTGTATTATTTTATTTAATAATTATTTTATTTAACATTGTATTTTAATATTTTATTTTATTTATATTTAATAATTATTTATAATTTATATTTAGTTAATAATAATTTAATTTTAACTTTATATTTAATATTTATTTATTAACTTATTCATTTATATTTTAATACATATTAATTTATATTTAAAAAATTATATTTTAATTTATTTAATAACTTCATTTTTATTTATATTCAATTATCTTATTCTATAATTATTTTATTTATTATATTAAATGTATTATTATTTGCATGTTATATATTGTTTTAATGTAATTTTTAATTTTAGATGTTAACCTTTTTACTTACCCTTTCTTAAAAAATTATTTTAAAATCTTCTCAAAGATTTAAATACTTTTAAGAAATTTTCCTTTATAAACTAGATGTTAATATTTGAAGTATAGGGCAAGGTTACTTTCACTGTCACTCCCACTTCTGCTATCATAATTTAGGGAATTCATTTAAATTCCCATCTTCTACTTGTTTTTTATTTTTCTCCCTTTTTTGTTCTTTTTCTTCTATATTATTTTTTTGATTTTTCTCACTTTCTCTCTTTCTCTGTTTTTCTTTTATTATTTAAATGTTAAAATTTTTAAGCTTCTATTGTATTCCTTCATATATCTGAATTGAAAAGGACTACAAGTAAATCTTGTGGGTCGATATACCTATTCGAATATATATATATATATATATATATATATATATATATATATATATATATTCTGATATGAATAAAGTCCGACAATTATTTTTAAGACATTTTTATGTTAATACATTCTTTTTATAGATACAAATATTTAAGTAAATGCTCTGTTTTTTTATACAAATAAGTATTAATGACATTTACCGGCCTGAATGTCCGAGAAATTTTCATAGAAAATATTTGTCCTCCGACAGGAATCGAACCTGTATCCTATACGGAACCATCATTTAACCTGACGTGCCTTAACCGATCGATCTACGGAGGATCGTTCGATTAGCAAGGTCGATTTTACTGCTTTTAAACTTCAATCTTCCATGAATCTCTCACGTACATTCATATCTGCTCAATGCGTATGACAAATGACGTCACATATTATGAAATGGACAAAGTCCGACATTTATTTTTCAGAATGTATAAACATAAACATGTCTTTAAAATAATTGTCGGACTTTGTTCACTTCATAATGTGTGACGTCATTTGTTTACATTTGGACACGCGTTGAGCAGATTTTATATCAGCATACAATTTTAACACAAAGTAAGTTTTAATCTGCTAAATAAATCAGCCAAGCTCATTCAAGATGGTTATCTTTAGCCTTCACTACAATATTGAAGTCTTCTGGGAATGTCTTTGATGGCGGCATGCACAGTTTCCATTGCTATTTTCTCCCAAATGGCGACTTATCCAGGGTCTCTTCAATATGGCCTTCAGAGCTTCAGCATTGTTGCGTGGAGTAGAGCAGTCCTCACTCTAAAGAACTGCCCACAAACAATAGCCAAGAGAATTGATATGTAGTCATGTATTTCATGGCGATGAATCCAGGACAATTTTCTGTGCACCACTCTTATGTCACACTAGCAGTATCGCTCTTCGCTCTGTCCAATATTCATCACCATAAATAGCATTGCACCATGGCTTGAAGACACCTTCCAAGATGTACTCTATGCACACTTTCTTGTTGATCTTTATTCCTTGAGTTAGGAAAAAAACAAGAGGAGACTTTCCTCTTTCTGATGTCGCTCCCCAGACCATAACTGATGACCAAGCCATAAGCGATGAGTTTTGGTGTTCTGAGGCATTTTTCTCAAGCGACAGGAACTGACTGCCAAATTGTTGAAAGAATAGGATCATCTTGATGATTAAAAGTATCTTCAACAGTGAACAGTTTCTCATCAGTGAAGATGATGTTTTGCAGCGTGCCATCACGATTCCGTTTCAACAACTGCTTAATTCTTTGAAGCCTATTTTTCATTGTGACTTCTGAAAGAGGGGATCTCTTGGTTATCTTGTACGGCGATAAACCAAGATAATTTCGACATAGGCTGCGCATGGTTCTCTCCAATGTTCCGCCTTCCTTAGCCAGTTTTCTCATTGACCTTCTTGGATTACGCCTGATTCTTTCACGTATTTGTTTAATGTGTTTTTGACGTTCTCGAGGTGCGAAGACGTTCTGCTTTCAGTCTATCTTTGATGGAGGAAAACTCATTGTATTGATCGATTTTTCTTTTGATAAACATTCTATTGATTCCAAGTTGTTTTCCAGCGTTAAAAATGTCAGGTGGTGTCAGTTCGTTTTGATGTTGCCTAATTATATACTTTTAAAAAATGTATAGACATTGTTGCCAGTGTACATTAAAACACTTTGAAAAACAAATAGTATATGTTGTAGGGTGTGTATCAAAACATAAACAACAATGTAATGACTAAAGATTTGCGAGTAGAATTCGTTTTAAATTTTGTAACAGTATTTATGACGCATCCTATATATACATTGTTTTTCTATACGTCTAGTCTAGAATATATTATATTTTAGAAATTTTAAAACCATCCATCTAGCTAAGGTATGTCGATTATATATTTATCTTAGTCAAGAATATGGATGAAATAATGTCAACC
>OZ038496.1:93250364-93292864 GCA_964036315.1 Acanthosepion esculentum | reverse complement strand
TATATAGGGTGTACAAAAAACTGTACTCACACTTTCCCTTCGTGCGCGTTATCAGCGTTGTCTGGACATTAATGGTCATCAATTTGAACATTTGCGAACATGACTCTTCAATTACCTTTCTTCTGTATTCGAAGCTATTCCATTTCACTCTATGTTAATAAATAAAGGTTTTCTCGTCATTAAAAGTGTGAGTACATTTTTGAGACACCCTGTATGTATATATATATATATATATATATATATATATATATATATATATATATACAGGGTGTCCATAAAGTTCGTGTACTCTTTAAAAAATTATTTGTATTTGCGATACAAATAATTTATAAAAAAAAGTATTAGAAAGAAGTAAATCTATATTTTTTAAGGTTTTATTGAAATTTTATTTAAGTTTCCACATGTCCTCCATCATTAGCAATACAAAGGGTAATACGATTTTGCAGTTCACGGAAAACATTTGCCAACTGATTTACAGTAATGCCTGAAATCACATTAGTTATTTTAGATTTACTTAAAACTAGGTACATTAAACTTTATAACATTTTTTACAGTTTATTTCTATCGCAAATACAAATAAAGTTATAATTTTTTTAAAGTGCACACGAACTTTATGGACACCCTGTATATATATATATATATATATATATATATATATATATATATATATATATATATATATATATATATATATATATATATACGGTGTGGACTGAAGACTATTCTGGCTGGTCATTTTTTTTCAGATTTTGAGAATTGGGTACGGGCGTGGACTTTTCAGCATCCTCTGAAAAATAAGAGCATATATATGCTTCTATGTGTGTACGTGTGTTTTAGTTGAGAGATAAGCGTCGTGTGGACAATGCATTATCGGCTGTAATGGGTCTCATGGGCTCCCGTTGAATTTTCTTAAGAGATGATCGCTATTATGGTGGTGTTAATGCATCGTGGCCAGAACTCCTTCCAATCTTGGTTTCCAAGTGAAACTTAACGTCAAAAGATGTAGAAGTTCCGATCATTTTTGAAAGTCGTCTAGCCAAGCACGTGAAAAAATATGATGAATTTGGAAGTTTGTTTGCATTAAAAATGAATTAATATTTTAAGTAAAATATTATTCCATTACTTCCTGTCATATTTAGCTTAAGTTTAGCCATTTTGGACGCAGGGGTTTACAGGAAGAGATAGTGCGAGAAAATACTGAGTATAGGGAGGATTGAGGAAAGCAAAAAAGGTGAACGACGCCCAAGAAGATAGAAGATGGCGATTGATGTTGCATTTAAATTGTTGAAGATTGTAGTTATCTGTGAAGCAGGGAGATCCAGAGGTGGGAAGTACGTGAAAAGAAGCTGTTGGTGTAGAAGTGGCTGTTGCATTAAGCTATTTTAACAGTAAACTGGTGGGACCTAGATGCCAATCTAGTAGAACGTTTAAATTCATGCAATCGGGACAGCAGGGAAAAAAGCAGAATATTTGCCATGAACATAATTTGTAGAAAGGACAGAGGGAAGCCACGCCATGTTGTTGCAAAAGTGACTGAATTCGAGAGGGCTGGTCAGGATCATTTACATTACATTTATATATCCGTGTACCGAATCCCTTTCACATGATTTAGTTCAACCTATAGCATGGCTTTCAGGTATTATCTAAATTTAATTCAGGTATTATCTAAAACTCCCGAACGCTGGAATCGTCTCCCTGGTTGTTGTCAAGAACCGCGAAATGAACAGACGGAGAACCAAACCAGATGTGTCAGCAGTATTAAGTGCACGGTCTAATGGTAGATTTGTATATGTGCAAGATGGACTTTGACGAGTATTCTTTTTTTGTTCCTTTACTTGTAAAGCATGAAATGGCAGTTAGATATAATTATTTTAAAAAATCGCGCCCTGTCTTGATAATACACTCATTATATTACTGTTAACATCAGCTTCTTTCCAACAATGCTGTTTATTCGTTAGAAAAATGTTCAATTCTTAGACTAACTACGTCTGCAAAAGACCAGTTGTGCTTAATTTAAGTCCAGATGAAAGAAAGAATTAAAATATATTTTCTTTAAACGTTTTAACGGAAGACAGCCAAATATCACGAGGAAAATTATTCCTGTTAGGGATGTTGTGTTCTTTGGTATACAAATATCAACTGTTGTTGAGAACAAAGGTTTATTTTCTGCTATCAAAATAAAGCAATGATTTATATTGCGCAGGTATTAGAGTACAGATCACCTCATTCCATCAACATCACAAATTGACGTACTATTCTCTTGATTGTTACTGTTATAATGTTCAGCTCATCCTTGTTTCAACTGCTATAATACTTGTATCAACTTGTAGTTTGGGTTAATAATATTCCAAAGGAAAAACACTGGAACACAAAACCTTCTTTTGACAACACTGGCTATCTCAATATTACGGCGCTTGGCTGGCAATCCTCATGGACTTTGAGCGTCAGAGGGCTTTCCTTGGCAGAGAAGAACAAGTGTATATTTTTTTGTTTTTTGTTTTCCTGTCGGAGTAAATGCTGTGGTTGTATTATCTGTTCCATGCCGGAGACCTCTCCTCCCTGGCGTTTACGATCCACTTAGACAATCTTTGACCAGGTTAGACAAGCTAAGACCAGCTTAGACTAGCAGGCTGAGTAGAAAAACTCTGGTCTCCACGTTTAAAAACAGACTTTGTGTCACAACCTGACTCAGTCAGAGGTTAAGGTAAATTTCAGACACTTTAAAGCAGCTGAAAACTTTCCACATTCCACATCATATTAAATAGAACATTCAATACTCGAAAGAGTGATAACAGCCAGCGGATTGAAGAAACCTATTTTCCTAAAAAACTGTTTTAAGAGAAATTTAATCAGAAATGTATTTTTCTTCTTTCTATGTGCCGTATTCTTTCAGGACGTAGGCGATCATGGCTCTCCACCTCTTTCCTCTATCCCTTGCAGCTCTCAACAAGTTCCTTCCCTCTGCTATCTCCCCCAGACCACGTAGGACACAGCTGGGGCTTTTCTTCCGGATTCTTTAGTAGGTATTAGCAGAGGAGGAGAAAGAAGTTTTTTCCCGTCGGAGTAGATGCTGCAGTTGTAGTATCTGTTCCATGCCGGAGACCGTCTCTTCTCCCTGGCGTTTACACCCACCCTTGCGTAACATCTGTTATGCAGCGATGATCCGAACTGCTATGACTAGATTAAACAAGCTTTGAACAGCTAAGATCAGCTTAGACTAGCTTTGACCGGCTTAGACAAGGTATGACAAGACTAGACCAGTTTAGACAAGCTTTGATCGGCTTAGACACGCGATGACTATCTTAGACCAGCGGCCCGAGTGGAAAAAAAAACGACCTTGTGTCACACTCTGGCTAGGTTCGGGGTTCAAGTAAATCTCGGGCTTAGACGACCAGTTTTCTCCCGGTCACGGGCAGCCTGACACTACTCAGCAAAGGCAATCCAAAGATCCATATCCAAGTGTATTTGTTAATATAAAAGTGGGACAATTATGCTTTTAACATTTTTTGTCATTTGCTCCTTAACGATTTCATTTACTTTTCTAAGTTTTTGTTTCCTTTTGTTTGAATAGGTGGCCGCTTTGAAGACACCATCCCACAGACTTTATGGCTGGTCATAAAATCACGAAATCCTTGAGACTGAATTAAAATCAGACGCCATGTTCTTCGTGGGTGTCTTAATCATAGTATCAAAGCTGATTGTTTCACACCAGTAATTATATAATGGAATATGCACACACCTGTGTTCCCCCTCACTGGAATATAATTGGCTGATGTCAGACATAAATACAGACTGACGGGCAGACCAGAAGAGGAGTGACATCGCCCACTGAACTACTCCATTGGCTATCCTACTGGTCTACACCTATTGCAAAAGCATATTGCCTGCGACTTCGACGAGTACCAGTCGATTACTGCTACTGTGTACTACTTGGTTACAGTAGCCAAAACCACTTAGCTACGTCGATCAAATATATCCCTTTCCGGGACATATCAAGTAATATATCAGAAAATACCGTATTTGTTAACGTAATTCATGGACCAAATATTTGAGCAACGACGAAGTTTTAAAGAAAATGGGAACATAAAGAAAACTCCCGGAACAGATTGAGGATATATGAAAACAACGCATATATATATATATATATATATATATATATATATATATATATATATATATATATATATATATATATATATATATATGAAAACAACGCATAACATACTTAGTGAGCTTGACTAAATTCATGGCGGAACAAAGTTTTGGGGAAATAACAAAGAGATAAAATTTATTAAGAGCTACGAACGACAGGAAAGTTCTGATGGAACATATATAAGAATGATTCATTTTCTCTGCATCTGTCGGAAATCATTATACACTGTAACAAAGAGATATGGTACCTGAGAGCCTTACCTCATTTTCCCTGACAAATAAAATCTCCAACTATTTAAGTGTAACATCAATCGACATCTCCAGTTGCCTTGATCTATCCACTTCCCTTCTCCACATCCTTTCCCCTTTCATTCCTATCTGCTCTCGCTCCAAATCTTCTGTAACCCCCTTGCCTTGATCGATCCACTATCTTTGTCCACATCCTCTCCTTTACCACTCCTATCTGCTCTTCCTGCAAACCTTCTGTAACCCCTTGTGTGCTAGTGGCTTCCAGCCTTGCTTGGGGTGATAAGCTTAAAAAAAAACAAGAAAAAGAATACGGTGTTCATACCCAAGAGGAAGAATCTTTTTTGAAGTTTGATTGTTAAAAAAAAATCAATTCTTCCCATTTCAATAAAGTGATAGATGGAAAACGATGTCCGTAACATCCCTTTATTCTTAGGCAAATAGAGGATGAAGCTTTCGTTTTCTAAAAGATAGAAACGCATAATAAGAAATTATCCATTCCCATGTACTAAATTACTATAGGGGCATGCAGCTTGTTTTGAACAAAATAAACATCAGTTGATTGATTTACTCCCTGAAATCCATCAATGACACATTCAACTTAATTACACCGAGTGAACTCCTCAGTGACTGAATCGATGAAGTAATATCGCTTCCTTAAAACTTAAGGAAAGATAAAATGCACCACTCACGCAGATTGATTTGTCCTCTTTTCGGAAAGTGTCAATTAATGAAAGACGTATTCAATGTCGCCATGTACTACACACGGATACCACGGGAATCAGAACGTAAGAACTGAATTAAACGATGGGTGATAGTTATGGTTGGAAAGTAGTAATCTGAATTTCTCGGTCAATATATATATATATATATATATATATATATATATATATATATATATATATATATATATATTCGAACGAGAATTTCAGATTACTACTTTCCATATATATATATATATATATATATATATATATATATATATATATATATATATATATATAGGGGCTGGATAAAATAATTGAAACACTTGTTAAATTCAAAGAAAATTTATTTAATATGGAGTTGTTCCTCCTTTAGCCTCACATACAGCTTTAATACATCTAGGAATGGAATCATACAGCTTCCCGACTTAATCCAGAGGTATTTTCAGCCATTCTTCCATTAACACCTGCTCCAGCTCTTTAAGACACGACGGTGGCGGATAGTGGCTCCTAACTTTTCGCCCCAAAATGCATTACAAATGTTTGATAATATTGATATCTGGAGATTAGGGAAACCCCTCCACGTGTTTTAGCTCACTTTCATGCATTTTATATCAAATCTGAACCATTCAAACCGTATGTATTGGAACATTATCGTCTTGAAAGATGCAGTCACCATCAGAGAATAAAGTCTGGGCCATTGGATGAACATGATCTCCCAAAATGTTCAGGTAATCTTTGCTGTTGATTCTACCATGCAGTCAGGGTTGTAAGCCTCTATATCAGTTCAATTTACTTGAAGAGTAATGCTTATATATATCTATATAGTGAATAATATAGACATATTATGTCTATTTATTTTATAAAAACATTTCTAGTTCTCTAATTATTTACTTGATGTTAAGTTGAACTTCAGCAAGGAAGATACCGTAGTTCTTAAGAAGTACTTTCGATCTCCTCCAAGATCATCATCCCGGGTGAATTGCGAAGACCAACTTAATGTAACTGCGATCGTTGTGATGGTGATTTTTTTGTATATACGCGTGAACGCGCTGTTATAATTATTTTAAAATTAACTATTGTAGTTACGGTGTAAGTGGTGTAAACAGAGACGGTAAAATGAATTTAAATATTAGTAACTCAAATGCATTTAAAAATGTTGCTGCTACACTTGTAATACATTTTCTGTTGCTTGATTGCTTTTGATATAGAGGGCCACGAGAATTTAAAGAATTCTTTAAATTATTTTCATAATGTTATATATTGGTGTTGTTAACAAGTATTTTCCTTTACTGTGAAGGTGGACAGGAATGTTTCTTTAAAAGTTGCACGACAGAACTTGTATCCTGCAAATGGAATGTAAGACGTCTTGGTAATGTTGTTATCGTCAAGCCAACATATGTACGTGTATTTTGTGAGAGATGCAATTATCCAAAGGACATCGAAACTGATATATAAGAAAACTAGGAAAAACTATTATCAAGATAAATAGATATGTATATCTATATTATTCAATGAAATATGGTCGAACGAAGATATACTGCCTAAATACACACACACACACACACACACACATATATATATATATATATATATATATATATATATATATATATATATATATATACTCGACTCTCCCGTTGAATTCAACGTATGAGGGGCAAGAAGTCCGAAATCTAATTCTAGTTGGGTTCGTTATATTAATTTTATGTGAAATGAATGAATCCACCATTTCGCACCCAGCTATGGGTTAATTAGTAAGACCTCTATTGTAGCGACTTCACCCAAATCCGCTTAAAATAATAAAAAACAACGATCATGAAGGAACTCTTTCATGGCATTAATCCAGATAATAAGCTTCAATTTGTTAAAGAAATCGAAGAGTATTTTCAAATGATAGCATATCCAAATGTAAAAATGATGACGTCACACATTATGAAATGAAAAGTCCGACAATTATTTTAAGACACTTTTTATGTTTATACATTCTTTTTATAGATACAAATTTTTAAGTAAACGCTCTGTTTATAATACACAGTATTAAACAACATTTACCGGCCTGAATATCCGAAAGATTTTCATAAAAAATTTTCCTCCTCCGACAGGAATCGAACCTGTATCCTATACGGAACCGTTATAAAGCCTGACGTGCGTTAACCGTTTCGGCCACAGAGGTTCGTTCGGTTAGCAAGGTCGATTTTACTGTCTTTAAACTTTAATCTTCCATGAATCTCTCATGTACATTCATATCTGCTCAAAGCGTATCCAAATGTAAACAAATGACGTCACACATTTTGAAATGGACAAAGTCCGACAATTGTTTGCAACATTTTTATTATGTTTATACGTTCTTTATATAGACACAAATATTTAAGTAAATGCACTGTTTATAATAAGCAGTATTAAACAACATTTACCGTTTTGAATGTCCGAGAAATTTTCATAGAAAATATGCGTCCTCCGACAAGAATCGAACCTCTATCCTATACGGAACTGTCATATAGCCTGACATGCTTTTACCGATTGAACCACAGAGGAGCGTTTCGGTTAGCAAGGTCGATTTTACTGTTATTAAACTACAATTCTCCATGATTTTCTCTCATACATTCATATCTGCTCGATGAGTATCCAATATATAATGGCGATTTTTCTTTATTAATTAATCCGACAAATTTGATCAATTTAAATTATTAATCCGAAAGATTTGATCAATTTAAACATTGTTTTTAGCGGATAACCATATTTGAGTCGAAGCTCCGTTTATTTATTAAACAGTATATATATTTATTTTCGTCTACTGGCCTGGGTATTCTAAACATTTTATTAAATGATTCGAACCCGCACTAGCATGAAACAGCCTGTCGCTTCTGAATGTTAAATTTAATGTTCACTTTTATATTTATATTCACATACGCTCTATCTCTGTTATTGAGCACTTAATCCCATAAATATAGCACGTCTTAAAAATATATTTCTTCATATATATATATATATATATATATATATATATATATATATATATATATATATATATATATATATATATATATATATATATATATATATATATATATATATATATATATATATTAGATAGATAGATAGGTAGATAGATAGACTTCTCCATATATAGTCATTTAAATGCATGGAAAATATCCAGTCAAGTTATGTTATTCCATACAAATCGAATGAAATTGTCCAGTTATCATTCGTTTTCGTCTCTGCATCTGATAATTTTATTTTTGCATAATAAACTCCTCCTTTTCCTCTTTAGTAACTTTAGATTGCAATGCTATTCTGTCTGTCGCAAAGAGGATTTTACTAGATGGAGTTGCCAGCCTCATCCCTAACCGATTTTGAATTCAGAATTGCCCTTCTCCTTGCCTGGTTCTCAGCCAAGTCTAGAGAACCCAGTCTGCCTTTCTATTTTTCCAATAATTGTGAAGTGAAGAGATGGATTCATAACATATCCAATAGTATTTATGTGAAAATGGACACAACGAACTCGACCGGAGTTTGAACTCTACACGCCGATTCCACTTAACAGACCGACATCTACTCCACTACACGAACATCATTTATATATATACGACAATATATGATAAGTTAATTTGGCAAACGAAAAGAAAGTAGACTTTATAAAATCAACGTTGCTGCATCTTAAAAATATCGTGCCTAACGTATAACGGAATATTTTGCAATGTGTTTGTCCATATTAAATGAAAGATTTCATTAATTCAGGGAAATTGATTCGTTATGAAAAGAAATTGAAAAATAAATTCGTTGTCAGAAATATTGATAGGATAACCGAAGACCGGAAAGTATAGTGAATTTTAAAGCACGAGGAAAACAGATGGAAAAACGGTAAAGGAAACGAAATACTTTGAAAAGCAAGAATATCATCGGTATAAAATGGTTGACAGGATTCTCGCAGAAAAAGAAGGAAACAAATTAGTGGTTCTATAGAATTCTCTGAATGGAGCTGCGTTCTCAGGCCAGCAACAAAATGGAGAATAAATGTTTAAAGATAAAACCGTAATAGCTAAACTTATTCAAACTTCTTTATTTATGTACTGGTTATTTCCGGACATGGGTAGTCATAGGTACGCCACAAATCCCCCTTTTTTTCACATATTTACTTTTAACTCTGTCACCCCTTTGTTGTCGTTCTGTCGTCCATGAACACAAATTCGTTATTTACGTTGCTCAATGTTTCCCCTTGCTCCTCGTGCATCTCTATATCTAGTCATACTACAGGGTGTCCCTAAAGTTTGGACACAGGCAGAAATGCATACTGTCAAGAAATTAAATTTTCAACAAAATTTGCTTGAATTGGTATATTAATCTTCAGTGGAATTTCCATCATTTGTGATGCAAAAGATTCACGTAAACTCAATACAATAACTCCACATTGCCGTCAATTTTAGCACATTCACTCTTTATGCGTTCAATCAAGTATGTTGCATCTGTGCTTTACATTGAGTACACCTTCTCCTTTAGCATATCCCCCGAAAAAGAAGACAATTCATTCTTCACTCTTTATGCGTTCAATCAAGTATATTACATCTGTGATTTTCATTGAGTACATCTTCTTCTTTAGAGTATCCCCGAAACAGACGTCAATTCATTCTTCACCCTTTATTCATTCAATCCAGTGTGTTGCATCTGTGCTTTTCATTGAGTACACCTTCTCTTTTAGTATACCCCAAAAAAGGAGACAATTCATTCTTCACTCTTTATGCATTCAATCAAGTGTGTTGCATCTGTGATTTTCATTGAGTACACCATCAACTTCAGCATACCCCAGAAAAAGAAGACTCTTCATTCTTCTTTCAACGAAGCAATGCTTAATCTATGGAAGTAAAAAAGATATATAGTTAATGAAATTTCCTTTTTACCCAGACTTTAAAGACACCCTGTACTCCATCTTCATTATGTGCCACAACAACTTAAACAGTTATTTTTTTCCGATTGTAAGTATAAGTTTTCTTCTTGGTCCTATTTCTCTCGTTGCTCGCATGCTCTGTCTATGATATTCTTAGACAGGGCTGAATTCAAGTCTCTTCTTTATCTTCTTCAGCAGTCACTTTCATGTAAAAGATTGCATTTTGCTTAGTAATTCTGGACACTTTTGTTCCTAACGAAAATATTCTATCTCTTCATAAATGGCAACCAAAAAAATAAATGAGAGCGCCGCGTGCTGGGGAATCGGTAGATTGGCATTGGGAGCACATCCCTTGACCAAGGCAGGTGCGTTGCGCGCACACATTAATCACAGCGGTGAGGAAATATAGTGGTACCAAGGCGGCTCGTTCGGGGTGGTTCGCTTTGTGGCTTTGAGATGTGCCTGTCGGCAGCCGCATCAGGTCGCCGAATACGTCAAGTCTTTGGGCATAATGCTCTGAGCAAACACACCGTCAGGCATTAGTTCCAGAAGTTGAGGTCGAGAGATCTGTCTCTTTGGGATGGACCCCGCAGTGGCCGGCCTGGATGAAAGGGCCCTGAAAGCGGCTATACAGGAAAACAAACGCCAAACCGGTGGTGAGCTCCTGGCTTTCTGATAAGTCAAACTAATTTTACCTGCATAATATTTGAAGTGGCTACCACACACACTGTCAGAAGCTACAAGCAACAAGTGACAGCATGTTTCGCATTGCTTTCTCGGCACAAAAATTACCCATATTTGATCGTGTGCTCACCAGTGACGAAAACTGTATCCTGTTATAAACTACAAAGGCGGCCAGATAGTTGTCATTACAGGGCCCTGTGCTTCACGCTACAAAACTTCCTCTGCACCCATACAAGATCATGTTCTGTATCTGGTGAACTAGTCGATAAGTGATGAACTATGAGTTGCTATCAACTGGCCAAACCTTCACGGCAGATCTGTACTCGTAGAAGTTGGAATGTGTGACAGAGGCACTGGAGCAGGGGCCAGCATTAGTCAATCGCACGGGTGGTCAGGGATACCGTACGGTGAGTTTGATGGGTTACACTGTGCTATCCACCTTACTACTGGGCGCTTGCGCCAACAGATTACCAACTTTCCCCTGTTCAACCTCCTTCGTGGGAAATCCTTCGTAGTAAAAACAGACTTGAGTCAGGTACTCAGACTTATTTCTGTCCAAGACTTTTAACGCCTACGAATTGCACAGCTGGATATAAGTTGACAAAACGTTCTGGAAGCCGATGGAGATTTCTCTAATTTGGTGTTTACCTTTTTTTCTATTAAAATAACTGTTCTGGTTACCTTGTACTTTAAATATTCATAACACTTCATTATAAGTAATAGCTCCAGGCATTACACGAGTAGTTTAGGCGGAATTTCCCACGTTTTACCGTATATGTTTTCATTTCTTTAAAGATAATATCTTAAGCCTTTATAATAGCATTTATTTATAAATAATGTGTACAGGCTTAATAATAATTCCAACCAAATATAATATATTAACATTCCGTTATAGATAATATCATTAGTTTTAGTAAAATATATTCTAGAGTCACACCGAACAATTTATGCAGTCTTTCTGGCAGTTAGCAAGGCAAATGTGCTCTGTTCTTTGTCAGAAATGATTATATATATATATATATATATATATATATATATATATATATATATATGTGTGTGTGTGTGTGTTAATTTGAAAAGAAATCTTTTACACTTCTAATATGCATATTTGAGCAACTAATGGATTTTTGAATTTGATGATATTTCTTTTGATTATAAATGTTTGAGTTATTTGAGAACACATCTTTAAAAAGCTATAAGTTACCAGCTTTAGTTAAAAATCTAGTTTCTTCATTAAGCTCCGCTTTAAGGCAGGAGATAAAAAGGCATGGCGTTCGCGTTGCTTCAACCACATACCACAGTGATTGGGAGATTACAACCTTCTTGCCTGTTGCCATCTTTCGTTTTTAAGATTAAAAATGGAGACACAAGCCTACGAGAAGAAAGTATTTTACGTGGTCAAATGATAAGAAAACAAATAAACCCGACGTTTGATATATATATATATATATATATATATATATATATATTACCTCTCTCTCTCTCTATATATATATATATAAACTCTATCTCTCTATATATATATATAACCTCTCTCTCTATATATATATATATATAACCTTTATATATATATATATATAACCTCTCACTCTCTCTCTCTCTCTCTCTATATATATATATATATATATAAAACCTCTCTCTATATAACCTCTTCCTTTTGTATATATATATATATATATATATATATATATATATATATATATATATATATATATATATATACAAAAGGAAGCGGTTATAGTAGTTGCAACGAGAGAAAAGTGGGTATATTAAAAAGAAGAAAGAAACCGCAAACGTTGGTTGTAATGTGGATTTTTTTAAAAATCTTATGCTTTATTTTCCATAATTTTGCTACATGCGTTTCTGGTCTCGCGACCATCATCAGGCAAAGGGTGGAGATTTCCATATATTATTAAAAATAATTAATTTTTTAATTTTATGTTTTTCGATATTAAATATTCTCGATATGAGATATTCTCTTTTTCTGAGTTAGTGACCAAAATGTCTTTCTTGAACTGGCTTCTTGAATATATATATATATATATATATATATATATATATATATATATATATATATATATATATATGTTATATACATATATATATATATATATATATATATATATGTATATATATATATATATATATTATATACATATATATATATATATATATATATATATATGTATATATATATATATATATATATGTGTGTGTGTGTGTTTGTGTGTCTTTCGTGAACTGGCTTCTTGAATATATACATACATATATATGTGTGTGTGTGTGTGTGTGTCTTTCTTGAACTGGCTTCATGAATATATATATATATATATATATATATATATATGAAGAAATATAGTTTTAAGGTGTGTTATATTTATGGGATAAAGTTCTCAATATCAGAGATAGAGCGTACGTGAATATAAATATAAAAGTGAACATTGAAGTCAAGACTCGGAGGCGACAGACGCAATGGTCCTTCCGTCGATTGCACCTAGCATGAAACAGCCTGTCGCCTCTGAGTGTTGACTTCAATGTTCACTTTTATATTTATATTTATGTATATATAGATATATAATTATATATATGTGTATATATATATATATATTCATATATATATATATATATATATATATATATATATATATATGCATATATATATGTGTGTGTGTGTTTGTGTGTATGTGTGTTTAATTATAACACGGTGGATTAATGGGCACAGGGTTAGACTGACGAATCGGTGAACCGCGCTCGAATTTCAGGCGAGTATAAATACTTACTTACGTGGAAAATGTATGAATCCATCTCTCTTCTACCGTCATGCAGAAAGATTAAATTCTATAACATTTGATGGCGACCATTCTAGGAGACGGAAACTATGAATTCAAACCAAAATGGGTTGGGCATAGTCGATCTCTTTTACCCAAGAATGAACACTGCGACTGAAGTTACATGTGGTGCCCCTTAGACCATAAATTCTTGCGGCACTCTTGATCGTGATGTTCCATAACGTCTTTAGTCTTTTACAAGTCATGATCCTTCAGGATTTAGTCGCTCTAAGCTCTCTCACGAAACTTTGTATTTTGTAGCTGAAACCCGTTTCTCACACAAGCAACGGTGCAATCCTATCTCTACACTGTCGCCATCACTATGCAAAAACCTCTGAGGAGCAACTTTGTCTAGATACACGAGTTCATGCCTTAACAGTAAAACCCCACTATGTCATGTAAAAAGGCGCGGACCAGCTGCATTCCCTACATGTTCCATTGGTAAGAAAGAAATTCAATTCAAGTAAATTCTTCACATGATTTCTATAAGAAATTCCCGAAAGTATACTTCTGCAAACACTACGATCTTAAGGTCTTCAATACTAGAGTCACCTTTATTTTACATAACCTCATGAGCTACAATTCTTTCTTCCAAGAAACATCCCAGTCCAATAACTATATAAATAGAGAGTCTCTTAGGCCTTGTACTGGACGAACAAAATGGTAAAAGATAGGCGGAACGAACACGTAACTCTGGTCATCACTTTTGCCCCTGTTGTGCCATCTGTACGACTTTATCAGTTAGGTTACTCCCTTTATGTCTCTGCCTCTCCATCCTTCGAGTGTTAAACATTCCAAGACTTCTTCCATCATTACGCGCCCCAGAAATGCATAAGTGTCAACGTTGCGTACATTTTCATTCTATGGTATTCTCAGCATCCTTCTGCAGAACCAAATATCTATTGCAACGAGCCTCGTATTCATCTAATTCTAGCCAGAATTCATCTTACACCTTTATAAGTCTAACATTCCACAATGCAATGAATATTTGTCTCACCTCTGCTATGGTGATTCTACTATATATTTAGGGATTCTAGATAAAATGCAAAGACAATTATTGTCCCTGACTTGGCAGGCGGGCTTCAGACACCATCCCACTGCCGTAACCTAGCTTCCCTGAATTTATTCTATAAATAATTTCATGGTAATTGTTTTGATCTCTCTCCTCTATGGTACATGGACTTTATGAATTTAAAAGGTAAGATTGGTGTCAAGGTCTAATCATTTTACTGTTGAAATGACTAGATGTAACCGCAAGTTCTATACTAACAGTTTCTTCTCTAGCGCTTCTCACTTGTGGAATTGTATTGCGTCCTCTTCTTTCCTTGATCAACTTAGATCTTCAAAGATTTAATTTCAATATCAAACGTCATCATCTATCTTCTTAATTCCGGTTCTTTTATTATTCTCTCGCCTTAATGTTTTCTATTTCTCCGACTCTCCCACATTCCGTAATCCCTTGCGTCTTAGTAAATGTATTGCCTTGCTGGGGGTGAAATGAATAAAAACAGTGTCCATCCTTCACTGCCATAGCGGAGGATTAATCTGACTTAGCAATTCAGGACTACTGTTTGGATTGGAGGGCGGCTCTTACGTAACATATGTTTTAACACTTTGCTTAGTTTATCGAAGGCATCTTCTTTATTTCTATTCTTATTCGCATTCAGATCTCTATGTTACATATTCCTTCGTTTATTACTACATTAACCAGATAGTTTCATTTTTGTACCTGATTCTGATATTTCCAATTCAAACCTCACTGTTTTGGTTATCTCTCTGGCTTGCGTTTAAAAAAAATAATCTCATTCATAAATATATTCAAGCATAATGACTTTAAGTTATTTTGTAGACAAAATCTCCACACTTAATAATATCTTATCATTTCTGCATAGTCAAAATAACTTTAATACTTTCGGTCAACTTTTTTTTCGATAAAAAAGTTGTTGAGCAATGGACACATGCTTCTGGGGTTTTTTTTTTCATGCTGAATCTGAAAATCGTACTCCATGACATCCCGTTTTTCTCAGTACAGATAATTTCTATTTTGCGCATGCATCGATATTATAGACACCACCCGGCAAAAAAAAATTCTACCCGACGAAGTACCATATTAGAATATGTTCTCCTTAACCTACGGACATGCACTGACTTACTAATCCAGTAGCCAGTTTTAATATAACCGAAAAAAATCAAGAAAAAATGATAATATCTTAAAAACCTTAGTGTTACGCAAAAATAACCAACAGGGCAGGGTTCGATCTTCCGTCGTGGAGGGATCGTAGGTTCCAAAGCTAGTTAATGCCAGCTTTCTTGCTAAATGAAATTTAAAAAAAACTAATTTTGTCAATTGGATTATCTATTTAAAAGCTGAAACTCTTTTGGACACTCGCCCGTGAATGCATATATACGGTGTTTAAAATCTAAAACGCCCAGTTAATTCCAAGGGCGCCCAATCCAGAAAATTCAAACCAACTTCTTAACTAAAGGATAAAAAAGCATCTACTTAAGCTCCTTAAGGTGAGACTCAGTTACGAATTAAATTTTTAAATTTAAATCTCTATTTGCTTCTTGTAAGAAAACCAGTTTATTCTAACATTAATTCTCGAAAAATCCTTCTCAGCAAAAGGTCCAAAAAATGTGAAAAAAATATGCCGTTCCTCTCATCGTAAAGGCTCATTCATGCATTAATCCACTTCCAATCCCTTTAGCCATATTCTTCTTCTGCTGTGGCTGGGATATGTTTAAAGGCTTTCTTCTTTGCTGCTCCAATTTCCGCCAATGCTTTGCTTAATCGTTGTTTCACAAACTTTCTGCACCCCACTTCAGTTGAAGCGAAGTAGGCTTTCCAAACGGTTTCCTGCTACCTGGTATTTCTTACGCGCTGTCTTACATTAGCAAGTGTAATATTCGTCTACCATGCAACCGATACACACAAACACACACACACACATATATATATATATAGTCATCCATACATATAATCAAGTCTGTTTCGCTGTATCACAGCTGATCACTATGGCTAGACATCCGAATACTTCAAGCTTGGATCGAAACTCGACCGATTTGACATTAGTCAGCAATCTTACACCTAACCTATCCAGAGAAAGGGAAATTTTAACGTATTATATATGAAATATGTATAAACGCCAGTGGCCAAGAGAGCTCAGTTCGTAATTGAAGAGCGGTGCGTTAATACCTGTAGTAGCCAGTGATTTGAAATTACCCTTTCTCTAGAGTGCTCGATCGAAACGAGACAATATATATATATTTACACTTTTCTGTTTTCGATTTTTAAGTAACGTAGTATTTATTTTTCTTTTATCGTTATATAACAGTTATAGCTATTTTTTTCGTCCGATTTTTGGTTTGATTTTTATAGTCTAACTAACATTTTGGTCATAATGATTTTTTAATTTGTTTATTATTTACTTTATTTATTTGGGTTCATTGATTTTGTTTTTAATTTATTTATTCTATTTCGCCTATTCTAACGGGTGTGATCTAGTAACTCGTTTGAGTTAATTTATGTTGATTATTTTATTGTCATTTTGTTTATTTTTATATTTTTATTTTATTTTTATTTTTTTTATTTTTCTATTTTTAAGTAACGTAGTAAAAATTTGTCTGCATTTTGATATGAGATCTAATAAATTATTAAATAAAAGGTACTAATGATATTAATGTTTAATAGTAAATACTTTTATAGACATATATATACATATATATACATACATATACATACGTACACACACACACATATATATATATATATATACATACATATATATATATATATATATATATATATATATACACAAGTATAGGATTGGTGTATGCGGAATAAATTCCAATAACCAACAATTACTATTCTTAAAAGAGTGCTCAATACAGAGTAGAGCAAATATCATTTTTTTATTTAAAAATTATAACATAAACATGTTATAAAATCAGTACAAAAATAGCCATTTTGTTAAAAACATCTCTGGTGTCTTATCAAGTGATGATCATAAATGTAGAATAAAGGGTTTTAAAAGGTTTAAATCAATCAAACACCCCTCGCTAAGGGGAAACGCTGTTACATAAGCTGGAATGACCAATCAAAATACAAGTATACGAGAATTTAAAAAAACTTGTCAACGAAGTAAGGTTTATAATAACTATTTAATGCCTTAATGTTGGGGTTAGACTAAAATAGTATTTATTCTAACTAATAAGTATTACATTATAATTATACATTATTATATTGAAATTAAGTTGGAATAAACGTTAATATCAACTGCTCTTAACTTCATGACAACATAGATACCTTTAAATTCTAAACGTAGGCAGGGGAGGATGACATCTTGCAAAAGACAATACATACACAATCAGATTATACTACATAAGGACGCAGACATATTTAGATATATACACACACGAAAAGGTGATGAGACAGGAAATATCTCCACGACCCTTTACAAAAAAACACATACACAATGAAAGTTACCATACACACAGACACCGATAAAGACACGTACATACACCCACATACACATAGGCGCTCCGATCAACAAACAAGAAATATTCAAGATTGAAAGTGTTATTAATCGAATTCTAACCACTTATTAAAATATAACTTATACGCGCAAATATACATAGATAAAAATGGTCTAATAGAACAGAGAAACAAACAGTAGGGAAAGAAAGGATATTAAAACAGATATATATGTATAAAAATAACAGCATCTAATATATAAAAACGAAAATTCTAAACACACAAATATATATAAAAATATATGTTTCATATATATATACTCACTACTGTACATTAGGTGAAAGAAAGTAAAAACTACCTAGAGATATATGTGTACAGTTTACACACATTCTTCACTACAGAGAGAAACACAGAAAAGCCTAAATACAGATAACATAGACACACATATATACATATACACACATACACATATATATATCTACACATATATACACACATACATATACGCATACGCATATGTATATATACACATACAGAAGGAAGCATAAATATATCAACCCACCCAGGGGTGGTTAATTAATTTGAACCTTTTAAAACCTTTTATTCTACATCATCACTTGATAAGACACCAGTGGTGTTGAAACATAGTTGTGATTTTAAAACATTTTTATGTTATAATTTTCGAATAAATGATTATACATACATATATATATATATATGTATGTATATAAATATATGCATATATATATATAAATATATATGTATATATATTTATAAATATATAAATATATATACATATATACATATATATTATATATATATATATATATATATATATATATATATATATATGCATTATGGGTAGTCTATCTATCTAGACTACCCATAATGGACCGCTGACCCTTATATAAATAGCCGAGAAAAATAACAGCACTAGTCGCCTGACGATTGCACTAGCATGAAACAGACTGTCGCCTCTAAGTGCTGACTTCCATGACCACTTTTATATTTACACACGCTCTATCTCTGATATTGAGCACTTTATCCCATAAATATAGCACACTTTAAGACTATATTTCTTCATATAATATATATATATATATATATATATATATATATATATATATATGTAAGTGAACATAGAAGTGAACACTTAGAGGCGACAGTCTGTTTCATGCTAAACGCCTGGCGATTACCTCTAGCATGAAACAGACTGTCGCCTCTAAATTTTGACTTGAATGTCCGTCGAATGACTTTGCTAACCAGGCGTTTACTCTGTAGCTTAAAGCTATCACACGTCAGGCTATATAACGATTGTGTGTAGGACACAGGGTCGATTCCTGTCGGAGGAAACATATTTTCTATGAAATTTCTCAGACATATAGACAGGTAAATATTGTTAATACTGTTTATTGTAAAAAGCATTCACTTAAATATTTGTATCTATAAAAATAATTTATAAACAGAAAATATATTAAAATTATTGTCGGGCTTAACCCATTTCATATTATATATATATATATATATATATATATATATATATATATATATATGAACATAAACATACGTTGAAGCAATGGTAGGCTTTGCAGTGAATCAAGAATAGACTATTGAATTAAAACAAAAACATTACATTTCATTCGAAAGTGAGTGAATTCACTCATTTCGAGACCTTCAAGACGGAGATAAATTGGTTCGTTTGTAACAATGTTAGTGGTATGATGTGTCCTTGCCGTGAAGGTTTGAATTGACGGGACCAGATAATGTAGTTCGTCCGAGCACATTCCACAGAAGTAGCAGTAGAGCAACGAGAGGCTTGCCACATACCGCGTTGAAGGCTGGAGAATAATTAATAAAATATAGACACTTCCTTCTAAATAATATTTCTAGTCTTAACAATATGGTTACTTTCCTTCATCTATATAATTAAATCGCAGGGTATGTGTGTCCACCTGTCCGTCCATTTTTCGATTTCGACGAACCTGAAGTAACATGCGATTAAAAATTAAATAAATAAATTTAAATATTAAAAAGAATGAAAGCTTTAAAAAATTCTGTATTAAAAGTTTAACTTTAATTTCGCTTTTCATAGTAATTGCAATTGATATCGCTTAATTAAACAGTAATTAAACTTAAGCGGGGCACGGTACGTTGCTCATTTTTATTTGCTCTATTTCTGAGATGAGCTGTTATGATTACTTGTATTGCTTACATTATTCGGACTGTTATCGTCATCTTCATTGTTATATTCAAATTGCCCAGTGCATAAAGAAGTTGGTTAGATCCAGTGACTACACCCAAAGAGTTGTGAGTTCAATACCAAGCCACATCAGTGGTGAATCAAAGCTTGGAGAGATGAGTTAAGGGGAAATAACTGAGACATCCGGAACAGGCATGACGCGTGGAACTAGAACAATCTACTCTGGCGGACGAAATAAAGAATCTGGTTTAAAATTCTAATCACCTGAAGAAGGCCGGAGAATGAAGATGAGTCCGAATAATGTTTTTTTTTTCTCTTTCTAGTAGGTGTACTGTGACCTTCTCGAAATATTACATAGTTCGGATTCCGTAATGAATTTTTTAGAGTGATGTTATGTGAAGGGATCATAGAGAATGGTGATTTTAATAAAATATAAAATTTGTGTCCAATATAAATGCAAACTACGAGGAAAGGCTGCGTATATGAAGAAAGATTTTTAACCGAATTAAGATGTCGAATAATGATAAAATAATTTTATTATTTCTAAATTCTCATAACTTCTACATACATAGGACTCTGAAAGCAAAAGACTGACGGTTTTAATACCCTCCGCGGGCACTAGCCTAAATTATGTCCAAAAGAGCAGCATCTTGGTGAATGAATAATCTCCTCAGAATTCATATCTTTCCGTCTCTTCTTCCATATGAATAAATCCGAAATAGGAGCACAATCCACCCATAAATTCTGAGGTTAAAAAAAGGTCCTAATTCTACTTTACGGCAATTTACACGCGGTATTTCCCCCCACTTAGACAAGATGTGACACAAGGTCTATTTTTAGGTGGGAACCCGAGCGCGTACGCCCGGGAAAGGAACAAAAATTCCAGTCAGACCCCGCAACCGTCGGTTGTGCTGTCCTCGGTGCGAGCACCGATCCCTCCCTCTGGTGCAAAGAAAGGGCGCGGCCTCGGGCAGCTGTTCCCCAGGGCTAGGCACCTCGCAGTATAATTTCCTCAGTTGCCCCTCTATGCTTTGACAGAGAATCCGCTGAGCGCAATCTGTCCCAACACAGAGACGCAACTGAGAGATGATAATAGACGTAAAATTACCGGGAAGGACAAAAATTCCACTCAGCCTCTCAAACCGTCGGTTGTGCTGGCCTCGGTGCGAGCACCGATCCCTCTTTCTGGTGCAATGGGCGGGCGCGGCCTCAGACAGGTGTTCCCCAGGGCTGGACACCTCTCAGTATTATTTTCCTCAAATGACCATCTGTCATTTGACAGAGGAGCACCTTGTCCAAAGACGCAACTGAGTGATGATAAGTAGACGTGAAATTAATCAAAAAGAGATCCACCGTTATTATCAAGAGCTTGTTATTCTGTTATGGCTGTTAGCACATCAGCGGGAGACCGGGCAAAGTAGAAACCATATTGTTCGTCAGATAGCATATCGTGGGAGGTAAAATGCTTCACCGAAATGGCGAAGCATCTTGCCTACCACGATCTACATTGATTACGACCTCGAAGTGTGACTGATAGGACGGTAGTTAGATGGGTCAGAACGTCTCCAGTGTCCTTAAAAACAGGAACGACAGAGCAGGAGTTCCTACAGAAGGGAAAGCAAGAATCAACGAGCCAATAGTTGTATAGTTTGGAGAAAACCTGACCCAGCACATTTCTTTAGGACTACGGCTGGTATTCTGTCATCACTTGCTTTACAAGAGTCTAATTTAGAGATGATGTCCAATACCATCGACGGGGTTACGCACATCTCACTCAGTAAGAGCCTCAGTTCTAGGGGGAAATAAGGTGTGGGTATAACGGATGAATCAAACGTTGATTTGTATGAGAATTTCCGAACAAAGCATTCAGCCTTTCTTACCGGATTTATTTAAGTGATACAGCGAGGCGATCCCTAGAGAAGGATATCCTATTACCGGAGACGATCCTAACAACACAAGACGTCCTGGGTACGACGTTAAACTGCATCCAACAGCAAGGCCTCTGATCAGGAGGTTTTGAGGAAGCGTGGAACCACCTCTTAATTGCTGGTGTTCCCAGGTCCACCCTGACCCGGGGTGGTAGCACTTGTTGGGGTCCCAGCTATGGGAAAATCGTGAACTTCCAGGTCTTTTCCAGCACATTGAAACAATGATGTTGCCAACTACACTTTTTTGAAACAATGATGTTGCCAGCTATACGTTTTTGAAACAATGATGTTGCCAGCTATACGTTTTTGAAACAATGATGTTGCCAGCTATACGTTTTTGATATATTTAGTAAATACTGGATCTGGCATTAAATAACCCATAGTGGTTGATATGCCATAAAACCCCAAACAAACAACACAAGATACGCAGATGATACCGCGTTAATGGCAGATACACAAATAAAACTACAGAAACTCCTAGACATGTAGAAAAGGAAATTAAATGGAAAAGAATAAAAATCAGTTGTAAGAAAAAAGATTGTATAGCCGTTAGGGACAGGGATCACCGAAGATGTGAGTTACTAATTGGGGAGGGTAAAACTAAGTAAGGAAATGTGCTAGCAGGCGATGAGTAATGTGGCACAGAAATTCAAAACCCCCTCAGAATTTTGAAAATGTTCTAAGAAAAAAGTCCGAAGAAAGTGGACAATTTCGTTAGAACCAATCAAATGAGTGCCGAACTGCTATGTAATATCAATCTACCATTATGGTAATGAATTATGGAAAATTTCTGATCAGCTGAAGAATAGACTTCAGGCAACGGCTATTGTGTTTTTAGAGATAGATGTTGTGAATGTCACGAAGGGAACATGTTAGCAATGATAAAGTGAAGGAAATATGAGCCAAAATGGCACTATCCTTTAGATTCAGAAGGCGAAAGGACATATAAGGAAAAGAGAGGGCTTGGTGATTTTAACACTCAAAGCACACACTGAATACAAGAAAGCCAGAGGGAAATAACGATTAACATACCAATGAAACTTGTGTAAATGAATCGTAGAAAAAAAAAGCAGACAGTGTTTAGGGTTACGAATGAGCGGAAGTTGTAGAAAGTCATAATTGCACACGTCCTGACGGTACACGGAACAAGAAGAGAAATGCCTTGCTAATAATATTACTATAGTATAATAAATAATATACACTATTTACATTATTCATTCTATTGTCCTCATCTTTGTCACTATATTTATTACAACGTTTCGGCCGTTGTACTCTCCGGCCTTCTTCAGGTGGTTGGAATGTCGAACTGAACCCTTTATTTCGCTCACTGGGGTAGACTGTTCTAGTTCCACGTGCAATGTCTAATGGATATCAGTTATCAGCTACCTTCTGTTAATTACCCTCTTCAAGTTATTCGCTGCCTTAACCAGGTATTGAAATCACACTCTTTGGGTCCTGTCACTGGATCTAACTAACGCCTTTATCCACTGTGCCGTGTGTCCTTGTGTACATAATACCACATCTCAGAAATATAGACAAATAACTAATATAGTATAATATTTACTATAGGATACCATGACATGAGGTTACAGTATCTAACGTAAGTAATGGTAGAAGGGCTACAATAGGTGAACCTTGCGTGAGATAAAGAGATTTCAGTCTTATTTTATAGCTCCTTCTATAAAAAAAATGAATCCAAGAATCTTGAAACACCGATCCTCGTATGAACATCGAAGTTGAGCAACATCGGGCTTGGAAAGTACCTAGATGGGTGCATATGCGGGTAGAGTAATGGCTCAAGGCATGGAATTGGAACTCGGCTCTCTGATTTCCAATTCCAGTGGGGCCCGTCATAAATTAGTAGAACTTGTTTCAGTAAATCATTATTATTTGCATTATTTACATTATTCGGACTGTTATCCTCATCTTCATTGCTATATTCACAACTTTCGGCCGTTGTACGCTCCGGCCTTCTTCAGAATCTGTCTGTATCTCTCAAATGAGGTATTATTATTATTTGCATTATTTATATTTGTTGAGTCTTGACTCAATGTTGAATCTCGCCTATTGCATGGAATAATAATGCAACACAAAATGTACTTAGAACAAGAATGTATTATAACAAGAAAGTGTACACAATAAGTACATATAGTATTTCTGTATATTTCTGGGAAGACGTTCCTGGAGAATGTGTTGACTAGTCGCAGTCGATCAGAGTCTCTAGTTGGATCTCGTGATTCTCTCTCCCCCGTCTTCCGGTATCAACCATTATTTATATAGTTGGTAGTCACCTATGCAGATTAGGTGGATCCCACACAACACCCCCTCCCAAGCCTTGGAATCCTTTTGGATTTCAAACTGGCTTCTATATGGGATGATGGTTATTTCTTTGTAGATCCCCTTTGCATAGTTCCTATGTATATCTGTTTTTTCTTTTTCAATATCTTTTTCGTTTCGGATTCACGTCCAATGGGTCCGTGAACTTTCGTTTCCTACCGGATCTTCTCGGTTCATGAGCACTCTGCGGAGGTTCTACTTGAAAAGTATGATACATTACATCAATGGGATCTTCCTCCTCATCCGGTATACTCTCTTCATGCTCTAGCACGTAGCATTTTTTGAGTTGGTTCTGGTGCCTTTTATGAGTATTCTTCGGCCCTTTTATTATGTAAATCAGGTCACCGATTCTCTTATCCACTATGCCTCGCTCCCAGAACTCAATGTTGTTTCTATAGCACTTGAAAAACACCTTCTCTCCGGGGGTGTATCTTTTTCTAGCTGTATACATAGTGTTCTTTATTCTATTTCTTCCTGGCAAAAGCTTGTCAAACACTGACTTAACTTTCCTAGCGAACATTAGTTCAGCTGGTGCCATGTTTGATGGTGTTCTCAGGTTAGGCGTGATTCTGTATACTTGTAGGAATTGCTGAAGCGCCTTTTCCGTTGGAACTCCTGAGGCTTTCTTCAGAGCGCGCTTTAACGTATCTACAATTCTTCCTGCGAGTCCATTGGATCTCGGATGATACGGCGGCGTCGTTATGTGGCTAATTTGATATAACTCACAAAATTCCTTAATTCCGTCAGAAGTGAATTGTGTACCATTGTCACTCACAATACACTCTGGCACACCGAACCGTGCAAATAGTTCATGCAAAAAAGTTGTTGTGGTATTGGACGTAGACTTTTTACAGCGTAGTACTTCCGGCCATTTTGTAAAGCTATCTACTACTATTAAGTAGTAATAATCTTCTACTGGACCAGCGAAATCAATGTGTCATCTTTCCCACGGATGATCCGTCTTGGGCCATGGTTTGTGTACTATAGGTGGTGCCTTAGCTGCTAACGCACACCCTTTACATCGATGAGCCATGTTTTCGATATCCACATCCATTCCTTTCCAATATACAAAACTTCGCATTAAGCTTTTTGTTCTATTAATCCCCGGATGACCCATATGAAAGTCCCGTAGAATTTTTTTCTGCAACTTTTTTGGTACTACTACTTTCTCACCATTTGCGACAGGCACGTTAAGTTTCTTTTTAAATATAGGCATAGTATTTTCTTTTAATTCAAATTTAGCTTCAAATTTGTTACATCTTCCAAGACCAGGTGTAAAGGTTTCTGGAAACTTTTCCTTTAATTCCTCTTTAATGTCCTGTCTTGATTGCGTATTACTTTCTATTTTTCTGCAGAAAGAGTTTAACGGTTTATCCCACAATTCGAATGTTTCCATAAAATCTGTACCCAACAAGTTTTCTCCATTTCTCAGAATGAAAACTTTTATTTTTTTAACGATCCCATTCAATTTCATTGGAAGTACAACCTCGCCTTCGAAGTTAATTTGCTTTCCAGTTACCGTTCGAGCGAGTTTCGTTGACTTCATTATTGTAGGCCTTTTTAAAATTTTCCATGTTTTATCGTTCATTATTGTTAAATCTGACCCTGAATCGAGTTGAAATTTGATATTCTTTTTGAATATTTCAGTCGTCACATATTTCCTCAAATCTCTGATTTGATATTCGAATTTGTTTGTCTAATTCGGTTCTTGCATTTTTTCGTTTTACAACAAGATCCTTTGTGACCCTTCTTTTGGCACACGAAACATTTCTTATTTCTATATGGGCAATTTACCTCCCAATGTCTTTCGTTACAACGTCTGCAATTATATGGTGGGACTTTATTATTTTCGTTCTTTTTATTTTCTTGTCTATTATTAAAATACGCTGAATTTTTTCTCCAATTTTTCTCTAATGGGTACTTTGACTGCTTTTTTATTTTTTTAATATAAGCAATACCAGCTTTTTCGATTTTTTGCGACTCTTTTTTTAACTTTACGGCCCGTTGACACTCCTCTGCTAACTTTTGCAGGGTAAGGCCTTGTTCAGATTCGAGTTTTTACAAAACTCGACGTCTTATTTCGGCACTCCTATTGGATACCAGTCCTTGAGCAAAAATTAAACACTTGAATTCTTCAACCGTAATCTCTGCCAATCTGAAATTGTCACAATGTCTATTCACTATAGATGCATATGTTAAGTAATCCTGATCGTCGGATTTAGAAACATTCATGCATAACCATCGCTTATGCCAAAGCGACATATTTGCTCCAAACAGCTCTTTTAGCAATTTCACTGTTTCCGAGAATTCCAATTCAGTTGTTTTTCTCGGTAGAATAAAATCTACAAATTTGCTATGTTCTGCTGTACCTAGCTTTCTTAGTAATAGACTGACTTTCCTTGAATTCGACCAGTTTTCACAGTCTGTGTAGAAAATATCTTCATATCGTTTAAAGTACGCTTCAAACGTTTTTTCTTCGTCTGGCACATAGTTGAAAGTTTCCAGCGAATTAAATATGGTGTTATTAGAATATGAAGAATTTACCTCATTTGCCTGAAAGTTGTTTAATTTCTCCAGTGTTAACTTTTGAATTTCCAAAAGTCTTTCAACTTGTTTTTCTTGATATTTCTGCATCGCTATCAGTTGTTCTTGCTGTGCTATCTGTTGGGATTTGAATAATTCGGATATGACTTTGGATAGTTCATCCATCTTTAGCTGATAGTGTTCATGCAACAAGGAATATACTTTTAATTTGTGTATCCACGAATATCTATAAGCTGACCAAAAAATCGAAACAACGTACGACTTTTATATTTTATGTCTTGCTTTTACATTCACGCCCGTGCTAATCAACTTTGGTATTTTTTTTCGTTTTTCGTGAACAGAGAGCGTCGGACTTTTTTTTTCCGACTTCTGTTCGCGTACTTCAATGACAACGTCTGATTTTCTTATCAGAGGTAATTCGTCACTATATTGTTGAACAAATAATTTAAAAAAATAATTTTTTAAAGTTTGTTACCTTTCAAAGTCGACACGGTGTATTTGTGCTCCTTTTAATCCATGCATGTGTTTGTAGTCGGCCAATTTTTCTTTTTAGCTGGTGTCTTGGTGTAGATAATTTTTTAATTTAAAATTACCGTTATTCGATTACGACACCTTTCCACTTTTTCTGAGTGAACGTTCCTTTATGCTTAGTCGTCTTTTTAACGAGTTTTACATATCCAGAAGTTTAGAATCCTTCGTCGTTACGTTAATGTTGGACTTTTAATTAATAGCTTTTTTTTTTCAGCCTGGGTTCTTCAATGACTTGTCCCAATTGTTGAAAACTCTCACTATTAATTCTTTCTTCTTTCCTTATGGTTCGTTCTACTTCTTTGCCATTGTTGAAACTTGGCGTATGGTTCGTTCTACTTTGTGGCCATTGTTGAAACTTGACGGATGGTTCGTTCTACTTCGTCGCCATTGTTGAGTCTTGACTCAATGTTGAATCTCGCCTATTGCATGGAATAATAATGCAACACAAAATGTACTTAGAACAAGAATGTATTATAACAAGAAAGTGTACACAATAAGTACATATAGTATTTCTGTATATTTCTGGGAAGACGTTCCTGGAGAATCTGTTGACTAGTCGCAGTCGATCAGAGTCTCTAGTTGGATCTCGTGATTCCTGAGATTCACTTGACCTCCCACAGGGCCAGGTTGTGACACAAGGTCGGAGTTTAACGTGGGAAGGGAGGGGGAATGGATCCGAGTTTTCACCCGGGTCGCAGTGCTTTGGCTTTAGCTAGTCATAGCTGGTCTTTGGCTGGTCATAGCTAGTCAGACGTAGCCACGATACTACCAGCGCAGGGACGAATCCCTGCCGCCGGCCTATATCGGAGAAGGAATCCCGGCCCCATAGGCGATCAGTGAGTAATCTGCGAACAGATACTACACTTTGATCTTAGCCTTGGGATTTACTTGACCTCCCACAGGGCCAGGTTGTGACACAAGGTCGGAGTTTAACGTGGGGAGGGAGGGGGAATGGACCCGAGTTTTCACCCGGGTCGCAGTGCTTTGGCTTTAGCTAGTCATAGCTGGTCTTGGCTGGTCTTAGCTGGTCATAGCTTGTCCAAGCTGGTCATAGCTAGTCAGACGTAGCCACGATACTACCAGCGCAGGGACCAATCCCTGCCGCCGGCCTGTATCGGAGAAGGAATCCCGGCCCCATAGGCGATCATTCAGTGAGTAATCCGCGAACAGATACTACACTTTGATCTTAGCCTTGGGGCCGCGTAGAGACATGATTTATTTGCACAAAAGTACAAATTGTGGCACAAGGCCGAAAATGGGGAGGGGTGAAGGCTGGTCATTACTTACTATCCTATACCTAGCTAATCAGATTCGCGACCCATTCATTACAATTATCTCATTCACCACAAGAACTCATCCGTCGCCATTCAAACCTTCATCCACCATAATACCACATCCACACCAGGGGAACCTACAAAAAACGCGCCCCACACCATAAAAATTTGGATGATAATAAAATACATTAAAATTCTAATAATGAAAAGATGAAAGTGGGGAGGGAGATGAACCCAATAACAAACTATAAATTCAACAAATATTTAAACTAAACATAATTCGTGTTAGTAGGGCCCGTCCAACCCTCAAAATAGAGAGGCCGCTGTATTCTGCCCAGAGGACAGAATCAAGAAGCACTCTCGCTAAGGGAGTGGGAAAGAGATAAAATAACACGGACATGGGGAAATAAAAGGCTGACCTAGTCGAGATGAAAGCGGGGGCCAAAACAAACTGGGGAGGTTGGGAATCTCGACTCGGATGATAACTGAAAAGATAGCCGGGAAACAGGCCGGGAACAACACTTACTCACATTAACTAGGTACACTTAAGCTTGTCTAACCTAACCAAGGGGAGGGTTCCACAGGAAACCACCCCGATGTAACTTTGGTTGACCTAGAAAAGAAAATCAAGGCTAGCCCCGTTCAAACGAACCAAGCTCGCCGCTTTTACCCACCTTTCGCTAAAGACTGTCGAATGCAATCGTTTTCTATCAGTTCTAATCTTCATCTTGAGCTGGTGCTCAAAGAATCGGATCAGATCCTGATAAGAAAGCTGATTGCCTCGCAAGACTTCCTCCTTGCGCGTCGTCCAAATCACCATTCGGGCCGTGGCTAGAAGCATCAGAAACACCATTCGTTTCACCCCGGAATACGGGGGCGACACATTGTCACACGCGTATGCACGATCAATGGACACGAGTTCTTCGGGAGCGAGACGAGCCGTCAGCTCGCCGACATGGTCCCATAAGGGGCAAACCCGGGAGCAATGGTAGAAGGCGTGCGAAACCGTTTCTTCTAATCCAAGGCCACACCGTTCACAGTCTGGCAAGTCCGCCAAGCCCCATATGAAAGCCTTGTCGTTGAGAGGCAGCCGATTCCGAGCCAATCGCCAGGTAAGCGAAAACTCAGGGTTACTGAGATAATCCGCCGCTGGCGCCCAAGACCAGTAGGAGCGATACTCCTCCTCCGAACAGTCGAGCGTATCACGTAGAGGATCCTTCGCGCGACCCTCCACTAATCCTCGATAGAAGACCTTCCTAGGCCGTGAAAGGTCACTGGACCGCGGAATAGCCCTCAAGGCTGACCGACACTCGCTGAGGAAAAGCGATTCATCTCGAGACCTACAATGGCGCTCGGCCTTCGAGATGGGGGGATTGATTGTAAGGCTAGGGAAGGCGTCCCTCACAATCCCCTCCAGAATCGGATCTCCTCCAATCAATGCGCGGCGTAGGAAAGCCAACCGAGAGGCACGGATGTGACTCTGCAAGTGTGGCATTCCCAGCCCCCCATGACACGGACGTTTGGTGCAGACTCGTCTGTCGACCCTGTTCGCGCGTCCCCTCCATAAAATGGAGGATAGCGCTTGCTCGAGCGCCTTCTTCTGGGCCTTACAGAGAGGAAGTACTGACAAGCGATAAAGAATCAGGGGGAAAATGTATGTAACACACACCTCCGCCCTGCCCTTTACGGACAACCTCCGTCGATTCCAAGTCTTACCGGCAGAAACGACCTTTGCTAGTACTTCAGACCAATTTTTCTTCAGCTGGAGGTCGGGTCCAAACCACACTCCAAGAATGCGGACAGGACCGTCCGTCCAACCGAAGCGGCCCGGAAGATCACGCCCCTTCCAGGCACCTAACCGCAAGCCGGAAGACTTGTCGCGGTTTATCTTGGCCCCTGTCACCTTCTCGTACCGATCAAGCGCCTTCTGCACCGCCTCAATATCGTTAAGGGACGACACGAAAGCGGATACGCCATCGGCGTACGCGGAAACCCTGGCTCGAGCCCCTCCAGGAACGGCGATCCCGCGTAGGGCCGGACTGCACGCCTCGTCCTTCAGCCGGCGCAGGAGAGGCTCCAACGCCAAAGCATAAAGGAGAGGCGACAGCGGACAACCCTGACGAACCGACCTCGACAGAACAAAAGCGCCCGACAACTTTCCGTTCACCTGTACCACAGCACTGGGGGAGCGATACAGGAGGCTAATCCAGCGGCAGAAGTCGGGTGCGAATCCGGCGGCCTGCAGGACAGTAGCAAGGTAGCGATGGTCGACCCTATCAAATGCCTTGGACTGATCCAAATTGATCAGCGCGGCTTCTTCGTCGTCTTTTACGCCCTCTAGGATCGTGCGGATCAAATGCAGGTTGCTCTGAATTGTTCGGCCCCTAACAGAACAAGTCTGCTCAGGTCCCAACAGAGACTCGGCAACTGACTGAAAACGCTCCTGCAGGATCTTGGCCATAATCTTTAACTCTGTGTTTAGCAGAGTTATGGGCCTATAATCATCTAGTTTCCCCCCAACACCCTTGCCCTTTTTCAACAGAGTGATCACACCCCTGGAAATGCGATTGGGGATAGACCCCGACCGAAACCAGTTGTTGAACACTGCTGTCAAAATCGGAACAAAGATGTGCGACAGCCTCAAGTACAATTCATAAGGCAAACCATCCAGACCGGGCGACTTGCCTCTGCCGACCTTCTTCAGTGCCTCGTAGACTTCGCCCTCCGTGATCTCTCCCTCGCAGCTAGCTGCTTCAGTCGGCTCAAGCCGAGGAAAGTCAGCCAAATAGCTGCGAAACTCCTCCTCACGGAGACCAGGCTCCTTGGTAAAGCGGCTCTCGAAATGCCGCCGAAACGCCTCGCACATGTCGTCAGTCGACCGCAGAGTACGCCCCTCCGGGGTTTTGACTTGACGAATGCAACGATCACCACCTCGACGGACTTCTTCCCGACGCAGATCTGCGCCCAGGTTCACAGCTTCGTTAGATATCTTACTTAACTTATGCCTAATTATCTGACCCATGTAGCGCTCGCTATTCGAACGCTGCAGGGCCTCCCTAGCTAGGGCTATCTCTAGGGGATCCCCCCAGCCTCCGCCCGGGAAAAATTAGACTTAAGTGTCTTCACCTTGTCAGCTTTATCTAGAGCGAGCCGTTTGCTGAAATCAGTGGTGAAAGACCTAATTCTATCCTTAAGTTTCTCCCACCACCTATTCCCGATAACCGCCCCCACTAGCTCCCGCTGCACTAATTTAATTAGCTGCTCCTGGAAGTCCCGCCTGTCCAGTAAAGACAGATTGAACTTCCAGTAACCAGCCATTCTAGGCCTATGTTCTAACGCCACACGGGCACAAACCAGTTTGTGATCCGTGTAGCCTACCCAGTGGAACGTGGGACAATCTAACAAGTCTATGTCGGCTCTACGAACTAACATTCTGTCAATGTAGCTAACTACCTTGTCAGACGGCCAGCTAAGAGCCCACGTCCACATTTTCCCGCTGGGATGATCGACCCGGTATCTATCGACGAGACCATAATCGCCAATCAGATCGACCAGGCAACGATCGCCCCTTCTCCCTCTAGCGCCCCACCCCCTGTCTAACTTGGGGTCCAGGACGGCATTCCAGTCCCCCATTAGAACTAGGCGTGAAGAATCGACTAGGAACGGCCCCAACCGCCGAAAAAAGGAACCCCGCTCCTCCCAGTCGTTGGGCGCATAAACCGCAACGACCCGAAACGAACCACTTTTCACGGCAATATCGGCCACGATTAACCGGCCCTCGGCATCTGTATGCACAAGGTCCACCTTCGCATCGAGAGTCCGTCTAACTAGCAAAGAAACTCCTCTGGCAAGCCGGTCCCCATATGCTGAATAGACGACAAAGTCGTTAGACAGCACACAGGCATCGGTCGAGCAAACAAAGTGGGTCTCTTCAATCGCGGCAACATCCACGCTGAAGGACAGGAGATCCCGAAGCAGGCGGGCAGCCTTGCTCCGACCTCTCAAGCCCTTCACATTCAAACTGGCTATCTTAATAGACATTTGCTAGGCCTGCAAAAAAGAAAAATTACAGCAAATAACCTAAGTACATACAGGGCGGAAATCTGCAGCTGACAGGACCCCGACGGATTGTCCCAGGCTTCCTGTACCCAATTCCGTCGTCATCCTCCCGCCCGAGACAATCCCGCCGACGTCCGTGGGATAAATTAATTTTACAGCCCTATATAAGGAGGGATGGAGCAATACCGGGACCCTCCCAGAGCAAAATTGTCGCAATTTTTTTAAATTTACATTTTCTAGTTCCAAAATACTCATATTAGGGAAAGCTGCCTTAGCTTCGTATAGATGGTTCCACACTTCTAGTTGGCCCCCAGTTTCCCTTATACAGGTTATAACTCCTGGGGCCTCGGGGAAGTTTCGGGGATCTTCTAGCTTTTGCCGTCAACTTGCTCCATCTTATATAGGAACCCTAACAGGGGCTTCCTCTGCTTAGCAAGGCCCTTCTTATATTCGTCCCTATCCACCTTGCAGACCTGCTCCGGGCCTGAAAACGCCTTTTTCTTCTTTTTCTTCTTCTCCCTTGATGGATGAGGGGGGGAAGAAGTGGATGTCTGAGGGGGGGGGGTGGAAAGTGGGCTGATGGGAGAAGTGAAGGGGGAGGGGGAAATAATGCGGGTGGGAGAGGAAGAGTGACGTCTGGATCTTTGGGGTTGCTTTACATCTTCAAAAGAGGCGGGGACGGAGATTGCCCTGGTTCTATCCCTGACTCTCTCTGCCCTACCCCGGTCAGAGTGGCCCTGCGACTGTTCGTCGTCACTTTCCTCCCTTGCTCTTTTAAGGGATGTCTGCCGAGGGGGAGGAATTTCTTCCACCTCCATCTCTATCTCCTGCTGCTTTTTGGGCTGTTTTCGCTGCTGCTGCTGCTGCCTTTCTGGCTGTTGGGGTTTTTGCTGCTGCTGCTTCTTTGGAGATTTTGGGGATTTCTCCGCTCCCTTCTTGGGAGGTTGCACCTCCTTCTCGTGGCTCTTCTTGGGTTGAGGAGTCTCCTGTGTGGCCCGGACATTAGGGGACTTCTTACCCCTCACTACCACCTTCCAGGGTTCCTCCGCCGACTTTGCTGATGATCCCTCGTCTGGGGTCTTCTCCACTGTTGTAGCTGTTACTTCTTTTGTTGCCGCTGTTGTTGTTGCTGCAGATGTTGGTACTATTGGACTCGTTTTTTTGCTTTTTGCAGGGCACTCCTTGGCCATGTGGCCCAAAGTGTCGCAAAACCAACAAAAGGGTCGTCTGCCTTCCACTACTACCAGCATCTTCCTCTGCCTGCACATCAGAGTATTCGGCAGGTTTCTATAATTTTCTTGGTTCACGGTGATCTGTATCTCAAGGTCTCCAGTGGCAATACCAATTTTGTTTGTGAGGGCCTTCACTTCATGTACTTCGCCATATAAGGCAAAGAAGGCCCCCATTCTATCCTCTGATACATCCGCTGGAACGCCGTGAACCGTCACCTTGGTCCTGCGAGTACCCATATACTCAGTCTGCAGGCGCAGGTTTTTCGTCAAAAGAACACTTCCTGCCAGCTCCTTCGCCTGTTGCTCCGTAGCCAGCAAGATGTCCCACAAGGCATTAGTTCTCCTTGCGAGAAGCTTGGGGTTTAATTTTAAAGCCTTTAAGGCTTCTTCCATACTGTCCCTGCTGACTCCAATCAACTTCCGCGTTTTAACGTCCGAAGTCAGCAGAGATATTGTCCTTGTCCGGATGTCCTTGAACGCCTCCTCAATGGTCAGAAATTCAGTTCCCTTGAAGGAGTCTTCAAACCTCTTTCTCAGTTCTTTATAAAAATTTGGGTCTTTTGTCATCGGCCTATTTTGTGACCAGGCCGTTTTACTAGGTGACACCGGGTCGTCAACCGGTGTTTTGTTGTTAATATCCACCATGGTAGGATTTTAAAGTCCTACCACGGCGAACGAAGATAAGGAAATATATATATTGAAAAATAAATAAAACTGGAAAATAAAACGGGGCAAACAAGGACAATATATAATTCAACAAAAGAGAAAAATGCAAATAAAAAGCGGGGGAGGGTAAGCAAAAGAAAACAGAAAAGAAATAAACGGAAACTGTAGTAAAAACTTAAAATATACGCTAAAACAAAAAATTAAAAAAGGAAATTCAAAAGAGTTTTGAAACTGAAAAAGTAAAAAACTAAACTTAACTTTCACTCTTCAGTGCTAAAATATCCAAGCGTGTGGGCAACTGGTTCAGTTCGCGACCAGCTGACAGACAAAAATAAAACAGGTTGTAACTTAATACAAGACAATACCACGCACAGTCAGAGACATGATTTATTTGCACAAAAAGTACAAATTGTGGCACAAGGCCGAAAAAGGGGAGGGGTAAAGGCTGGTCATTACTTACTATCCTATACCTAGCTAATCAGATTCGCGACCCATTCATACATTACAATTATCTCATTCACCACAAGAACTCATCCGTCGCCATTCAAACCTTCATCCACCATAATACCACATCCACACCAGGGGAACCTACAAAAAACGCGCCCCACACCATAAAAATTTGGATGATAATAAAATACATTAAAATTCTAATAATGAAAAGATGAAAGTGGGGAGGGAGATGAACCCAATAACAAACTAAAAATTCAACAAATATTTAAACTAAACATAATTCGTGTTAGTAGGACCCGTCCAACCCTCAAAATAGAGAGGCCGCTGTATTCTGCCGATAAGGCAAAATCAAGAAGAACTCTCGCTAAGGGAGTGGGAAGGAGAAAAATAACACGGGCGTGGGGAAATAAAAGGCTGAGCCAGTCGAGATAAAATTGGGGGGTTAAAAACAAACTGGGGAGGTTGGGAATCTCGACTTGGATCATAACTGAAAAGATAGCCGGGAAACAGGCCGGGAACAACACTTACTCACATTAACTAGGTACACTTAAGCTTGTCTAACCTAACCAAGGGGAGGGTTCCACAGGAAACCACCCCGATGTAACTTTGGTTGACCTAGAAAAGAAAATCAAGGCTAGCCCCGTTCAAACGAACCAAGCTCGCCGCTTTTACCCACCTTTCGCTAAAGACTGTCGAATGCAATCGTTTTCTATCAGTTCTAATCTTCATCTTGAGCTGGTGCTCAAAGAATCGGATCAGATCCTGATAAGAAAGCTGATTGCCTCGCAAGACTTCCTCCATGCGCGTCGTCCATATCACCATTCGGGCCGTGGCTAGCAGCATCAGAAACACCATTCGTTTCACCCCGGAATACGGGGGCGACACATTGTCACACGCGTATGCACGATCAATGGACACGAGTTCTTCGGGAGCGAGACGAGCCGTCAGCTCGCCGACATGGTCCCATAAGGGGCGGACACGGGGGCAATGGTAGAAGGCGTGCGAAGCCGTTTCTTCTAATCCAAGGCCACACCGTTCACAGTCTGGCAAGTCCGCCAAGCCCCATATGAAAGCCTTGTCGTTGAGAGGCAGCCGATTCCGAGCCAATCGCCAGGTAAGCGAAAACTCAGGGTTACTGAGATAATCCGCCGCTGGCGCCCAAGACCAGTAGGAGCGATACTCCTCCTCCGAACAGTCGAGCGTATCACGTAGAGGATCCTTCGCGCGACCCTCCACTAATCCCCGATAGAAGACCTTCCTAGGCCGTGAAAGGTCACTGGACCGCGGAATAGCCCTCAAGGCTGACCGACACTCGCTGAGGAAAAGCGATTCATCTCGAGACCTACAATGGCGCTCGGCCTTCGAGATGGGGGGATTGATTGTAAGGCTAGGGAAGGCGTCCCTCACAATCCCCTCCAGAATCGGATCTCCTCCAGTCAAAGCGCGGCGTAGGAAAGCCAACCGAGAGGCACGGATGTGACTCTGCAAGTGTGGCATTCCCAGCCCCCCATGACACGGACGTTTGGTGCAGGCTCGTCTGTCGACCCTGTTCGCGCGTCCCCTCCATAAAATGGAGGATAGCGCTTGCTCGAGCGCCTTCTTCTGGGCCTTACAGAGAGGAAGTACTGACAAGCGATAAAGAATCAGGGGGAAAATGTATGTAACACACACCTCCGCCCTGCCCTTTACGGACAACCTCCGTCGATTCCAAGTCTTACCGGCAGAAACGACCTTTGCTAGTACTTCAGACCAATTTTTCTTCAGCTGGAGGTCGGGTCCAAACCACACTCCAAGAATGCGGACAGGACCGTCCGTCCAACCGAAGCGGCCCGGAAGATCACGCCCCTTCCAGGCACCTAACCGCAAGCCGGAAGACTTGTCGCGGTTTATCTTGGCCCCTGTCACCTTCTCGTACCGATCAAGCGCCTTCTGCACCGCCTCAATATCGTTAAGGGACGACACGAAAGCGGATACGTCATCGGCGTACGCGGAAACCCTGGCTCGAGCCCCTCCAGGAACGGCGATCCCGCGTAGGGCCGGACTGCACGCCTCGTCCTTCAGCCGGCGCAGGAGAGGCTCCAACGCCAAAGCATAAAGGAGAGGCGACAGCGGACAACCCTGACGAACCGACCTCGACAGAACAAAAGCGCCCGACAACTTTCCGTTCACCTGTACCACAGCACTGGGGGAGCGATACAGGAGGCTAATCCAGCGGCAGAAGTCGGGTGCGAATCCGGCGGCCTGCAGGACAGTAGCAAGGTAGCGATGGTCGACCCTATCAAATGCCTTGGACTGATCCAAATTGATCAGCGCGGCTTCTTCGTCGTCTTTTACGCCCTCGAGGATCGTGCGGATCAAATGCAGGTTGCTCTGAATTGTTCGGCCCCTCACAGAACAAGTCTGCTCAGGTCCCAACAGAGACTCGGCAACTGACTGCAAACGCTCCTGCAGGATCTTGGCCATAATCTTTAACTCTGTGTTTAGCAGAGTTATGGGCCTATAATCATCTAGTTTCCCCCCAACACCCTTGCCCTTTTTCAACAGAGTGATCACACCCCTGGAAATGCGATTGGGGATGGACCCCGACCGAAACCAGTTGTTGAACACTGCTGTCAAAATCGGAACAAAGATGTGCGACAGCCTCAAGTACAATTCATAAGGCAAACCATCCAGACCGGGCGACTTGCCTCTGCCGACCTTCTTCAGTGCCTCGTAGACTTCGCCCTCCGTGATCTCTCCCTCGCAGCTAGCTGCTTCAGTCGGCTCAAGCCGAGGAAAGTCAGCCAAATAGCTGCGAAACTCCTCCTCACGGAGACCAGGCTCCTTGGTAAAGCGGCTCTCGAAATGCCGCCGAAACGCCTCGCACATGTCGTCAGTCGACCGCAGAGTACGCCCCTCCGGGGTTTTGACTTGACGAATGCAACGATCACCACCTCGACGGACTTCTTCCCGACGCAGATCTGCGCCCAGGTTCACAGCTTCGTTAGATATCTTACTTAACTTATGACTAATTACCTGACCCATGTAGCGCTCGCTATTCGAACGCTGCAGGGCCTCCCTAGCTAGGGCTATCTCTAGGGGATCCCCCCCAGCCTCCGCCCGGGAAAAATTAGACTTAAGTGTCTTCACCTTGTCAGCTTTATCTAGAGCGAGCCGTTTGCTGAAATCAGTGGTGAAAGACCTAATTCTATCCTTAAGTTTCTCCCACCACCTATTCCCGATAACCGCCCCCACTAGCTCCCGCTGCACTAATTTAATTAGCTGCTCCTGGAAGTCCCGCCTGTCCAGTAAAGACAGATTGAACTTCCAGTAACCAGCCATTCTAGGCCTATGTTCTAACGCCACACGGGCACAAACCAGTTTGTGATCCGTGTAGCCTACCCAGTGGAACGTGGGACAATCTAACAAGTCTATGTGGGCTCTACGAACTAACATTCTGTCAATGTAGCTAACTACCTTGTCAGACGGCCAGCTAAGAGCCCACGTCCACATTTTCCCGCTGGGATGATCGACCCGGTATCTATCGACGAGACCATAATCGCCAATCAGATCGACCAGGCAACGATCGCCCCTTCTCCCTCTAGCGCCCCACCCCCTGTCTAACTTGGGGTCCAGGACGGCATTCCAGTCCCCCATTAGAACTAGGCGTGAAGAATCGACTAGGAACGGCCCCAACCGCCGAAAAAAGGAACCCCGCTCCTCCCAGTCGTTGGGCGCATAAACCGCAACGACCCGAAACGAACCACTTTTCACGGCAATATCGGCCACGATTAACCGGCCCTCGGCATCTGTATGCACAAGGTCCACCTTCGCATCGAGAGTCCGTCTAACTAGCAAAGAAACTCCTCTGGCAAGCCGGTCCCCATATGCTGAATAGACGACAAAGTCGTTAGACAGCACACAGGCATCGGTCGAGCAAACAAAGTGGGTCTCTTCAATCGCGGCAACATCCACGCTGAAGGACAGGAGATCCCGAAGCAGACGGGCAGCCTTGCTCCGACCTCTCAAGCCCTTCACATTCAAACTGGCTATCTTAATAGACATTTGCTAGGCCTGCAAAAAAGAAAAATTACAGCAAATAACCTAAGTACATACAGGGCGGAAATCTGCAGCTGACAGGACCCCGACGGATTGTCCCAGGCTTCCTGTACCCAATTCCGTCGTCATCCTCCCGCCCGAGACAATCCCGCCGACGTCCGTGGGATAAATTAATTTTACAGCCCTATATAAAGAGGGATGGAGCAATACCGGGACCCTCCCAGAGCAAAATTGTCGCAGTTTTTTTAAGTTTTCATTTTCTAATTCCAGAATTCTCATGTTAGGGAACGCTGCCCTAGCTTCGTACAGATGGTTCCACACTTCTAGTTGGCCCCCAGTTTCCCTTATACAGGTTATAACTCCTGGGGCCTCGGGGAAGTTTCGGGGATCTTCTACGCTTTTCCCGTCAATTTGCTCCATCTTATATAGGGACCCTAACAGGGCCTTCCTCTGCTTAGCAAGGCCCTTCTTATATTCGTCCCTATCCACTTTGCAGACCTGCTCCGGGCCTGAAAACGCCTTTTTCTTCTTTTTCTTCTTCTCCCTTGATGGATGAGGGGGGGTAGAAGTGGATGTCTGAGGGGGGCTGGAAAGTGGGCTGATGGGAGAAGTGAAGGGGGAGGGGGAAATAATGCGGGTGGGAGAGGAAGAGTGACGTCTGGATCTTTGGGGTTGCTTTATATCTTCAAAAGAGGCGGGGACGGAGATTGCCCTGGTTCTATCCCTGACTCTCTCTGCCCTACCCCGGTCAGAGTGCCCCTGCGACTGTTCGTCGTCACTTTCCTCCCTTGCTCTTTTGAGGGATGTCTGCCGAGGGGGAGGAATTTCTTCCACCTCCATCTCTATCTCCTGCTGCTTTTTGGACTGTTTTCGCTGCTGCTGCTGCTGCCTTTCTGGCTGTTGGGTTTTTTGCTGCTGCTGCTTCTTTGGAGATTTTGGGGATTTCTCCGCTCCCTTCTTGGGAGGTTGCACCTCCTTCTCGTGGCTCTTCTTGGGTTGAGGAGTCTCCTGTGTGGACCGGACATTAGGGGACTTCTTACCCCTCACTACCACCTTCCAGGGTTCCTCCGCCGACTTTGCTGATGATCCCTCGTCTGGGGTCTTCTCCACTGTTGTAGCTGTTACTTCTTTTGTTGCCGCTGTTGTTGTTGCTGCAGATGTTGGTACTATTGGACTCGTTTTTTTGCTTTTTGTAGGGCACTCCTTGGCCATGTGGCCCAAAGTGTCGCAAAACCAACAAAAGGGTCGTCTGCCTTCCACTACTACCAGCATCTTCCTCTGCCTGCACATCAGAGTATTCGGCAGGTTTCTATAATTTTCTTGGTTCACGGTGATCTGTATCTCAAGGTCTCCAGTGGCAATACCAATCTTGCTTGTGAGGGCCTTCACTTCATGTACTTCGCCATATAAGGCAAAGAAGGCCCCCATCCTATCCTCTGATACATCCGCTGGAACGCCGTGAACCGTCACCTTGGTCCTGCGAGTACCCATATACTCAGTCTGCAGGCGCAGGTTTTTCGTCAAAAGAACACTTCCTGCCAGCTCCTTCGCCTGTTGCTCCGTAGCCAGCAAGATGTCCCACAAGGCATTAGTTCTCCTTACGAGAAGCTTGGGGTTTAATTTTAAAGCCTTTAAGGCTTCTTCCATACTGTCCCTGCTGACTCCAATCAACTTCCGCGTTTTAACGTCCGAAGTCAGCAGAGATATTGTCCTTGTCCGGATGTCCTTGAACGCCTCCTCAATGGTCAGAAATTCAGTTCCCTTGAAGGAGTCTTCAAACCTCTTTCTCAGTTCTTTATAAAAATTTGGGTCTTTTGTCATCGGCCTATTTTGTGACCAGGCCGTTTTACTAGGTGACACCGGGTCGTCAACCGGTGTTTTGTTGTTAATATCCACCATGGTAGGATTTTAAAGTCCTACCACGGCGAACGAAGATAAGGAAATATATATATTGAAAAATAAATAAAACTGGAAAATAAAACGGGGCAAACAAGGACAATATATAATTCAACAAAAGAGAAAAATGCAAATAAAAAGCGGGGGAGGGTAAGCAAAAGAAAACAGAAAAGAAATAAACGGAAACTGTAAAAACTTAAAATATACGCTAAAACAAAAAATTAAAAAAGGAAATTCAAAAGAGTTTTGAAACTGAAAAAGTAAAAAACTAAACTTAACTTTCACTCTTCAGTGCTAAAATATCCAAGCGTGTGGGCAACTGGTTCAGTTCGCGACCAGCTGACAGACAAAAATAAAACAGGTTGTAACTTAATACAAGACAATACCACGCACAGTCAGAGACGGGAGCCGCGTAGAGACCGAGATCTCGTGATTCTTTCCTTCCTTCCGGTATCAACCATTATTTATATAGTTGGTAGTCACCTATGCAGATTAGGTGGATCCCACACAACAATATTATTCGGACTGTTATCCTCATCTTCATTGCCATATTCACAACGTTTCGGCCATTGTACGCTCCGGCCTTCTTCGGGATCTGTCTGTATCTCTGAAATGATGTATTATGATGACTTGCATTATTTACATTATTCCGACTGTTATCCTTATCTTCATTGCCATATTCACAACTTTTCGGCCGTTGTACGCTCCGGCCTTCTTCAGGATCTGTCTGTGTCTCTGAAATGAGGTATTATGATTACTTGCAGTATTTGCATTATTCGGACTGTTATCCTCATCTTTATTGCCATATTCACAACGTTTCGGCCGTTGCACATTCCAGCCTTCTTCTGGTTATTGTAATTTCGAACAGAATCCTTTATTTCATCCATCGGACTAGATTGCTCTAGTTCCATTTTCCATGCCTCTTGCGGATGTCTCGGTTATTTCCCTTTCAATAAGCTATCCAAGTTTTGGTTCACCGCTGCTGTGGCCTGGTATTGAACTTACAACATTTTTTGGGTCTAGTCACTGGATCTAACTAACGTCTTTATCCATTGGGTTATGTCCTTAAGGCATGGCACGTGGAACTAGAAACTTCCCGGTGGACGAAATAAAGGGTTTGATTCAAAATTCCAATCACTTGAGAAGGGAAGAATTTACAATGGTCGAAACATTGTGAATAAGTCAATGAACATGAGGATAACAGTCCGAATAATGTAAATAACGCAAGTAATCATAATTAAAGATATCAGAGATATAGACAGATATTAAATCAGAGATATCAGAGATATAGACAGATATTAAATCGGAGATATCAGAGATATAGACAGATATTAAATCAGAGATATAGACAGATATTATCAGAGATATAGAC
>OZ038496.1:93134394-93246894 GCA_964036315.1 Acanthosepion esculentum | reverse complement strand
ATTTGAACAAGTTTTGATGTCGTGTCTAGCATTCATAGGAAAGCCAGATCAGTCACTACGGGAGAACCTTTGCCGATGATTTATTTCACAAACTGCTGATCCGTTGTTTGTCACTTCAGTCTTGTTTACAAATGAGGCAACGTGAACGTGAACGTGACTCTTAAATGAAGTAAATGTTTTTAAAACTTAACTTGCTAATTTTATATATCATTCGTCTATTAGCGTCTTTTGTGCAATCACAACTCTCCTTCCTCCTTACAATTTTAGTTTATGGCGATATTCAAGGAAGGATAGTGCAATGACTTGCCAGTTCCTTTTACATGGAGGAAGTTGGGGTTACGTCGTCCCTCTTCTTAAAGAAACAAGACCTACAAATAACAGATGGTCTTCCTTCTTCTAGATTGGCGATGGTATATGGAGACATTACGCCGCCCAGATTACATGGCCCCCCATCTCAGCTGTACCGATGAGATCTAAAGGAACAGAGGTCATTAAACTTTAGGGAGAGGTTGCCGGAGAGATAACAGTTTTGACAGCCAACGGCTTCGGGGTATCACACAGCGTTTTCTGTCTGTATTTACTTCCATAACCGTTTCCGTTTTTGAAAGCAAGACAGCGGGTGTTTAAAATCAGGGTATCCTTTCCCCTAGATTGACTGCCTTCCTGAACTGCCTTCCTGTCAAGCTCCAAATGTAGCTGGTTATGTTGCGCCAGATGGCTGCCTTTGCGAATTCACCGGCTTGGAGATGGACATATTTGTCAGAGGTTATTTGACGCACATGGCACAGAAGCATTTTATGAAGAATGGAAGCTTCTTCGGCTATGACGAATTTTAATTGTATATATGTATATATATACATATATATATATATATATATATATATATATATATATATATATATATATATATATATATGTGTGTGTGTGTGTTTGTGTGTGTGTGTGTGTGTGTACAAGCATGTTTGGTTGAATAATCTGACATATTATGTCTATTTTTATTATAATCCTCTTGAATTCTCGGATCAAGTTCTGTTGACATTAAATTCATTAAGGAAGGCGCCGTAGTTTGTTTTTTTTTTTGTATTTTTTTTCATTTCTCTTATTTTCCCAGATACTTCCAAGATCGTCTTCAGGGGAAAGTTGCTAAGACAAAAATTAATGTAATTAATAGTTGTCAATTTTTTTTTTGTAAATGCCCGTGAACATACACACACACACACACACACACACACACACACACATATATATATATATATATATATATATATATATATATATATATATATAGCCTTTATTTTGTAGTTAAAACAGAACAAAATGATCATTAATTACATACAAGAGACTACAAAATGACATTAACACGCATGCGTGAATACTGTTCCATGATGTTAGTCATTCGGCAGTGAATTGCTATGTTCTGTTAAAATCGATAATTAGGAGGATGAATTAAACGTCACAATAAAATGATAATATTAAAGTATTGTTTTCCTTCAATTCTTGTCGGATTAGTATTCTTATCGAAGAAAATCGAGACCAAAACTTAAAACGAAAGTCTTAAATATCTCATACCAAAAGTATATTCCAGATTGTCCAGTCACAGATATCTAACGCATTCCCAAATCGATATTCGTTGCTTAAAGTCGGTCTCAGATGTCATAAAAGACTGGTGTCTACAGAGAAAAGAAAGAGAGTCTGAACACCTAGAGATGCAGACAATGCTTTTATGAACCATGCGAGACTAGATCTTCTAATCCAATTCTTTTTAAGATAAAACCTAATCACATTTTTCTCTAATCTCTTTTTTTAAAAACTCCGTGATGCTATCAAAATGTCTCGTGTGGGTGCTGTTTTCTGAACAATATTAATTATATTGGTAAATATTCTTTCTAACACTCTTAGCTGAAGACATGATTCATGAGTAATGGAAGCACGAATTTCGTCAGTGATGTAGGGTAACTTGCAGGTACAGCTTTGGGTAAAAGTCAGGAGTACTGAGGTCCTGCCGTTACGTCGTCGTAGAAATATTCGTTTAGTTTTACGCGTGCCTCGTTGTATTGATAGTGATCCCGTGCACGAGTCCCGTAAACCATTTAGGACATAGGCGTAGCAGCAGCGGTGGGTCTTTGGTAAGAGAGCCTAACGGACCTCTCTAAGTTGGTTTGAATTCAGAATTTTACTCCAACTATACTTGGAAACCAAAGCGAGAGGACCCCGGCTGTCCTGCTATTTTACCCATAGCTGCTGGAGGGAGTTGAGATATATTCATACCTTCCTCAAGAGTATTTACAAGTGAATGTAACAAACTCGACTAGGATTCGAGCTCGGCTCTTCAGTTTCTCAATCGAAGCCAGTATGCGGTACACAACCATGTATCCATTGATAGTAGACAATCCTTAAATATAGTTTGACGCGCTAAAATTATATAGCGACCTGACTCTGGGGTAGAAGAGTTCTGAATTTATTTACACTGAGGAAGAATTTTCCTCAAATTCATGCAAAAACAAAACTAAAAAAAACCACGAAAAACTACAAGCGAAGGAAATTCTATAACTGAAAAATTTACTCGAATTTAAACAATGTTACCCAATGTTTCTCCGCCAAAATTTGTTTGCCCTCATTGTAACAATTTAAAAATTGACACCCGTATAATTCTCTGCTTTGCATTGTTGGCACATGGACATTTTGAAAGAATCTGGTAAACGCTGGTATTAATAACAATGGCTTTCATAAAACGACACTACGCTCGATATTCTGTAGAAATGGAGCAAGAAATGAGGTTTTTTTCAAATTTTACTTTGTTATGTGATCTCATTAGCTATCTTATTTTTTCATATCAATCCAATCATGTATTTAACAATCAATCGATAGATTAATCTATCATAATCTGCTAATAACTAACCCCACATCCTGAACAGATATCCTACATATTCTCTTAATCTGCATTTGCTTCCTCCACTTACCTCCATAAAACAACATCAGCCATGAGCCTTCTAACTTGAGTGGCTCTTGGAACATAAACTGGATGACCGTTTGTGGTAAGACAACCGGATAATAAAGGCACATTAAGCCGAACTATACTCCGAGTTTTCCTTACAATTTATTGAAAGTAATTATGGACAAATACCTTAAACCGTAACGTCTCTACTTGGAATCTGAGAGCCGTCTTCTACTGACTCTTGGCATTATTATTAAACTATTATTCGAAGAAGTCTTGATCGACTGGAAAACAGTTTATCCATTCCTATTACTGATAAAGATTGAATTGCTGATACAACACGTTTCCTTATCCGTATATAAGAATATTTCTCATTGCAAAACTTACCAGAGTGCCATTGACGTTTTGGATGGAAATTTTGTGAAGAGACGAAACATAATGTTTGCCCGGCATGTATTTGAAACTACTCACCAATCCCCTGAAGAGGGATTCGAACAGTATCTTCAGTGTTTAAAAATCTTAAGTCGGCACTGCTACTTTCTAGCGACGAGATCAGATCAGGCAAAGAAGGAATTTATCAGTGACTCCTTTATAAATGGATTAAAATCGAATTATATCCGTCAGAGATTGATGGAAAATAAAGAACTAGATTTAGCTACTGCTCGCGAGCAGGCACTTACCTTAGAGATAGCACGAAAGCAATCTTGCTCATACCTACAAAGAAGTGTTGCAAAGTTTGCACTTAGTATTCACACTAGTGCACCAGTTCAAACGACCCAAAAAGGTAAAAAAAAAAAAAAGACCGTCCTCTACGACAGACTTCCTCATTTCTCCCCTCACCCTCTCCGCCGGTTCAAAATCTTCTCTCTCCGGAAGACACTGTATACACTGCTAGGGTTACAGTCAGACGAAAATGTTATTTTTATGGTCTAAAACTACACCTCTGGTCGTGTTACCAGTCAGGGAACCTAAATGGCACAAGTAGGCAAAGAAGGGATATTTCTTTAATGTTTGTCGATCAAGCTTTTTTTCACTTGGTACTGTTGCGTCTAACATCATATTAACTACAAACCCTAAATGTTATATAACCGTTCAAAGGGGGTAAAATGAATTCTCTAGTCGTCACAGTATGCTCAGAATTTTATTAGCGCTGATATTGCAAAAAGAAACAGATTTAAAATTGTGCATTATAATAGCCAGGTGGCGATGACGAACGCTTCCTATCTTTGCAGATTAAAGGATGTATTTTGGTTGGCCTAGGTTTGAATCAAACTAACTACAAGAACAATAATTGTGTGATGCCAAATCTGTGTTGCGATGTCATACTGGGCTATGATTTTCTCAAACAGCATTCTAATATCAATCTCCCTTGGATGTGGTGGGGGGCTTAACCAAACTGAACATCTGTGGCTTGGCCGCTATAAATGTACAATAACCCTCTCTTTTCAAAAACTTAACCAAAAACTGTAAGCCAGTGGCCACCAAATCTTGCAAATATTCTCTTGAAGACAAATCGTTTATATAAGCAGAAATAACAAAAATGCTAAGAGAAGGATTAATTGAGGAAAGCAGGTCACCATGGAGCGCACAAGTATTAATAACGTCCTCTGATAATAATAATAAGAAAGGATGGTCATAGACTACACCCAAACTTTAAATAGATATCAACTTCTGGATGTATACCCTATAGCACGTACTGACGAGTCGATAAACTAGATTGTCAAATACAGAATATTTAGCACTATAGACCTAAGACGCACTTACCACCAAATAGCTTTAGACCTTAAAGATAAACTTTATACGCCTGAGGACGACTTATCTGTTCCGACAGAGTCAATCTGGGGTTACTAAAGTGGTTTCAAGCTATTCGAGTGTCCTCGATAAAATAATTCTTGAAGAAAAACTACAAGGCACCTTACCTACATAGATAATGTGACAGAGTGCGGCCATAACTGGGCCGACCAAAATCGCAACCTAAATGGGTTTTGTCGGTTTTTTGACAACCATCAGACTACTTGGATATATTGTAGGTATAGGAATCATGAAGTCGGACACAGAATGGCTAAACCTACCTATTCCCAACACTAGAGTTTCCTTGCGATGAACCATGGGTATTAATGTGGACCCGAGGTAGGGGCCACGGAAGGAAAACACAGAACACGGGCTAGAGGAAAGAAAGATATATTAAACAGAAAGGTTACAAAGAATAGTGTAAGAGTAAGCAGAGCTTACTATCCAGTGGTGTCCGATATTGGTATCGTACGCGGCTGCGCATTACTGGTGCTACGATATTTAACAATCCCCTACACGGGTCGAATGTGGCACAAGGCCGGCTTAACGTGGGCTTACCGAGCCCGTAGGCTCGGCCAAAAATATGCCCATTTACAACCCGTATACACGAGTTTAGGGACTGTCTACCTCCCCGGACGAAACTTTGCCCTGCGGCAAAGCCTCGTCCGAGTTACTCTCTGCCAAACAGAGAGTTCAACAGCAGAGTACCATTACTGGTGGTACTCCCATGATACTACCATTCACATAATAATATAGTACTGGGAGAGTCCATGATGTAGGAAAGTATCGGTCTCACAACAGGTATGTTCGCTCATTATTCCCAATGGATACCCTCTGAGAAAATACATCCACTTACGAAAATTACTAAATTTACCTTACCTTTTGTCGTTAATACATTTGAAGAGTTAAAAAGTGATATTGCCAACTCAGCCATCACTTCAGTGAATCCTGACATTCCTCGAGATGTAGATACCATTGCTTTCGACCACGCCATAGCTGCCACGTTAAACCAATTCGGGCGGCCTGTAGTGTTCTTCTCCAGAATATTGTCAAAATTCTGCAGACATGCAGCTGTCGAAAAGAAGGCCTTATGCCATGACCTCCAAAAATGGTGACATTTCTTAATTGCTTTAAATTAATCATTGATCAAAAGTATGTCTCTTTTATGTTTAATCCCAAGACGTCATGCAAAATTTTAAAAAAAAATTAAAAAGATAGTGAGATGGAGGGTAGAGCTTTTTTGTTTTTCGTTTGACGTTTTCTATGGGTCGGGAAAGAATTATGCAACGGCGGACGGGGTGTCAAGAGTGTGTGGATCAATAAACAGTACCAAAGATCTAGAAAGAAACTCATAACAAACTCTGTCATCCAAGCATCACGAGGATGATGCATATGTTCCGAAAGCGGAATTTGCATTTTTTCAGTTGAGGATGTGAAACGAATAACAAACTATTGTCAGATTTGCGCTAGAATAGAATCAAGTTTATACAAACTCGAAGCGGGAATACTAGTAAAAGTTACGCAGCCATTTGTGAGGCTGAGCGTGGATGTTAAGTGCCCTCTTTCATCTAAATCCCGAAGCAAATATCTACTAACTGTCGTTGACGAGTACTCGCGATTCCTTTTTGCCTTTCCCGGTTCAAATGTAAGTGCAACAACAGTCATGCTCTGTCTTTGTTCACTGTTCTCAATATTCTTATATTGATACAGATTGCGGGACGTCTTTTATGTCCGATCAACTAAGATTCCTATTGGTACAGGGAGTGGCCTTAAGCCGGACTACCCCATACAATCATAAAGGGAATGGACACTATCCAATGGACAGTGCGAGAGATAAAATGGCATAATATGGAATACGGTACAGTTAGATCTTGAAAACCACAAGCTTCCAATTAGATATAGTAAACGAGGATCTGTACGATCTAAGAACACTATCGTGGACAAGAACTTATGCAACATCCCACGAAAGGTTTCTAAAATTCCCAAGGCAAAATTCCGTCGAGATATCCCTCACTTCATGGCTCTCACAGTCAGGTACTCTTTTAATGAGAAAACATGTTCGACAAAGCAAGTATGATTCTCCTGTGAGCAAAGTGGAACTGGTCGATGCGAACCTATTCTATGCGCGCATCCAGCACCCATACGGAAGAGAACTGAACGTTTCTTTCAGAGATTTGGTCCCTGCCGGCGAGTTATCAAATCAGAGAGAGGAGCAGCTCTCCCATCAAGCGATATCTCTTCCTCTTCCCAGTAACGACGACACAATGCTATTAGATTCTCCTGAGGAACAAGACCCCTATACCGACAATGCAGACATCGACGCCAAAACAGCTCCCTCAAAACGAGAGCATACTACCACAGACTGATAATCAGCTTTCCGAATCAGAGCGTCTCACTCCATGAAGGACATAAAATAATATTAGACTAAGTACTTCTGGCTGACTGACACCTGAAAGCCCAGATCAAGTGCCACTGAAACAATCACAGGGAGTTGTCAAGAGACCCAGTCGCCTGGATAATTCTGTGTCGGACTGAGATTAGAAAACCGGGGAGAATTTAAGCCGAACTACACTTTTCATTACACCGTTTAGAAAAAAAATTATGAACCTCGCTTTAATCTGGAGTAGTTGTTAGGGTGCTTAATGTATGAAATCTACCAAGGCATTTGCGATTTGCTGTAAATGAAGATGCACACATTATTTGAAAATTGCTCAAGAAAAAGATGACCTGTTTACTGTTTTGTTTGATTTGCAAACATTAAAAACACTATTTGACGAATTTTTGTATAAAATTTGTTAATGATTTTTAATAAATAACAAGTTCACTGTTCATTGCCTTTAAGCCTAAACCTCACCCCTAAATCTAGCCTAACATGTTTCATACTTCCAACAATTGTTAAATATTATTACTTAGTATAAGATGAATAGTAGATATCCTACTATAATAGAAAATGAATAGTAGATATCATTCTCTGGTTGAGAATGAATAGTAAATATCATAGTATAGTAGAAAATGAATGATAGATATCATACTATATTAGTACCGGTGTTAGTATGTCTTGTGAGCAATTACTACAGCAGACTGATTGATTCTTAACAAGAGTTGTCACACATACGACAGAAAACAAACACGTGACCAATGAATACAAACTACATAGAATTTATAAAAGGGATCATCTTCGGACTGGCATATTTCGAAATATTTTTGTGAAACTCATTAAATAGGGTAACCTGTTATATTTATAAAGGTTTTCTTGCTCGTTTGTTACTTAATCAGATTTAACAAGGTAATCTAATAGTCTTTGCCAGTATTTGTAATTTGATCGCCGTGGAGAAAATAGGCCACATCATTGTAACATTTCAAAGTCGCACGAAAATCGTTGACACATTTTTATATTTTTTTTCTTTTAGTAGCGATATTTCCCGTGGAGCTGAAACGATTGAACATCCAGTAAAGGGAAAATAGAAAAAAAAACACTTAATTTTACAAGTAATTGGATAAAAAATAGAAAATAAACATTTCTTATTTAACAATCAATATATTTCAAAGAAGACAATGAAAACTTCCAACTCAAAAGAAATTATTGAACTGTAAAATTACAAAAAAAAAAAAAAAAAAATAATCAAATTACCAGAAGCGAGAATTTTTTTTTATTAACGACAAAGGTCTTTATTAATAATAAGTAGAAAGATGTTTTTTATCATTTCACCCAAAGCAAATCAATAAAAGTCCCTAAAATGCAAGGGTTTTCTAGGAGTGAAAAAAAAGCAGCGTGTACGACAAAAGACAGAGATATAAATAGACATCAGCTGACGGTTGACGTTGCCTTTAAATTTTAGAAGATCGTAGTTGCGTTCCACAAACAAGGAGTACAAGACAAAAAAAATTATTAGCGTAGAAATAAAATAGAAATATTACAAATGATGCCAAAGTAACATTAAATCTATCTGAAGTTGTCTGACACAACCCCGTTACATGTATGTATCCCGCCTTAATTCGTATTACCCTGCGTTATCCCACTTGCCTTTGTTAAAAACCGTCACTTGGGGGAGCTCCTTAGGGCTATATAAACGCGTGCATTTATATCCCGAGCCCATTTTCTCTTTTACAGCTTTTCATTTCTGGTTATAAAACGTAGTTGCATGTGGGGAAAAATGTGTCCTCCTTTGGGTAAGTTCATTTTCATGGTGTTTTGTCTCGATTTTTTGTACTCTTTCACACACGTGTCTATCACGTAGGTCTACACAAATTTCGCACACAAATAACGCACGTGCTCTAATTTTTAATGTTTTCTATGTAACTAGCCTTTAAATGCTATCTTCTTTTTTTGTAATCGTAAAAAATTGTCAATACCTGCAATTAATTGTCGTTTGTTTTATATTGTTTTATTGTTATACAAATGTTACTTTTTTACTTGGACTCCCACTGTATCCGCCAATACTGCTTGTGGGCTAAATTTTCCAGGAGCCCATAAAAATTTATTGTCCAAAGTGATCTCAATTCTGTGCAAAAATAGGATTACAGAAATGTAAAATTCAAATTTCCATATTTATCATTTATTGACCAATAGGTGAGGTTATTTGGGACGTAGGTAGGACGCTTTGAAAAAGCAGACGACAATTTCTGTGTCGTATGCTAAAAAAGAAATGAAATCTCACATCCAGGAAAATGATTAACAATCGTTTCCCTCCTAAATATCAATATTAAATATTGGAAAAATATATTTATTAACCAAAAAAACTTTGAAAGTTAATAAATCTATCTTTTAACTTCCTGTGTGATCCTAAATTTTCCTACAAATAGCGTAATTTAAATCAATAAACTTCAGTATACTTCGTTCCCGATGTGAATAATACTGTTTTCTCAATTTTCGATTCCTCCAAAAATCATATTGAACACTAAAGTTCCTTCTGTAAAAGTGTTGCTAAAAGTATTTTCAGAAATTTCTTTGCACGGTTGATATTACGGAAACACCAAATGACGAAAAACAAAACGCAACATATTTAAGGATTCTCCCGCTACTTTATTTGCGCTACACACACATAACAGAACATATATTGCGGTTTTTATCTTGATATTCTCACGCATACGCTACTCTGTATACTAACACAATTAATCTTTTTCCTTTTGTGTTGTAAAAAAATTCCTTATGAAGTGTGTTAGCTTTTATTTTCTTATTAAACAATTCTAAGAATTAGCAGAACGAGCATCATGATATATTATTTCTGTCAACTTAAAAGTAGACTCAGTAATATTATTTGAATTTGTAGAGCCTTGTTTGAAGATTATTTCATTTTTTTACATACCTTACACCCTCTACACACACACTGACACACACACACACACACACACACACACACACACTCACACACACACTCTCACGAAAGGTTCCTAAAATCTCCAAGGCGATGTGTGTCCGTGATATTCCTCCGTTCTTGGCTCTCACAGCCAGGTACTGTTTTACTGAGAAAACATGTTCAACAAAGTAAGTATGATTCTCCAGCAAGCAACACACACACACACACACACACACACACACACACACACACACACACACACCCATGAACACACATATATATATATATATGTAAAATGTGTGTGAATATATATATATATAGATATATAGATATATATATATAAAGTAAAATAGAAATTAGTGAGAAAAGCTCAAATATGTAGACCAATAAATGACCCATGTCCTTTGTGCATTCATGAGAAACTATATATTACTAGGTTTATATAGAAAATATAGAAAATAAATATTTACTGAATCAGAGAAATGAAATAGCTATTTTCTGCCGTCATTGTCAAAAGAATTTCCTTAAATAATATTTAAAAAAATAAAATTAAAAAAAAATGTGACCTGGTAATATACACACTTATATTTGATATGGAAAAATAATTTTATATACTGTAAGTAATTCTATTGCATTTACTTGTTTTAAAAAAAGAAATATAGTCTATTAAAAATTAAATATAGTAGTATAGTTTAAGTAAAATGTAGTTAAATAAAACGTATTCTAACCTAAACATCCCCAAAAAATCTTTAAGTATACAAACAGAAAAAATGCCGAAATAATTTTTGCCGTTTACAATAAATTAAAAAAACAAAAAAACAAACGACACGCATTTAACGTATGTCCGAATTCATTGAAAAATACATCCCCACCGATACGTAAACTTAATCCCTTTTTCAAACGTAACTAATAACTGATACAACAAAAGTTAATAAAAATGAACACTCTACCACATCTTGTCTGGATGATTGGATTTCTCTGTATCCTTGGTAAAAATAAATTATTAATTTTCCTGTGCAGTTAAAGCACAGTAAATTTCAAAATAAGTTAATCCAAAATTCGCTTGAGGATGAAATGGAACTAATGTTTTTAATTTAATTACATAATTGAATTTGAAGTTTTTAGCTTCCATTTTTGAAACATGGTCATTACTGTGTAGCGAAAAAAACTTATTTTAAATCAGTTAATTTATAATATTAATGCTCTGTAAATTTACATTGCGCAATATTTTGTAAAAAATAAAAATATCAATAAGAACACCGGATTACATATCTTAGTGTTCTTTATATATATATATATATGTGTGTGTATAAACGTTCTTAATATATATATATATGTGTGTATAAACCAGTCGCCTGACGATTGCACTAGCATGAAACAGACTGTCGCCTCTAAGTGCTGACTTCCATGTCCACTTTTATATTTACACACGCTCTCTCTGATATTGAGCACTTTACCCCATAAATATAGCACACTTTAAGACTATATTTCTGTATATATATATATATATATATATATATATATATATATATATATATATATATATATATATATGCAATAGTCATATATATTATTTATATATTATATATACGTGGTACTTATTGGAAAGCGCGCAATATCAGTGATAGAACTAACCTATTTAGTTGGATTGATGTGAGTTTGTGAACCTGGGTTTCACGCTGTTGCGATCATCAGACAAACTCTACTATATATATATATATATATATATATATATATATATATATATATATATATATATATATTAGTAAGATCAAATTTGTTTTTTAACATGCTATAATTTAATAAACATTGTTGACGAATACTAAGCTAATAGATATTGTAAATAACTCGTTGCCAAGAAATATCAGCATTAAGCTGACAGCCCTATGAGGACAAGCCCTAACATAATTGCTCTTTATAACAAGTCACAACCTGATAGATATCGTTCACCATGTCTGAGTGAACAGGTATATGTAACAGACCTTAAGAAAACTTGAATTCTAAGAAGCCTTTCTGCAAAAAATACAACTGACCATCTGAAATATTCAAATTCTGGACATCTTTTCATCTAACATGGAGATCTCTTTAGTCATTTATTCGTTTTTTTTTTTCGATAGAATTTCGTCTGCGCTAATTTGGACTTCCATTGTAAATGTCAGAACAGCAGGCGAAGAGAATAGATGCCAACTTTTTAGGTTATTGTGACTTACGTTATGGCCTGCTGGTGTCATTAAGTTCAAATACTCTCCAAATTCTCTCTCGCCTTGCGTTGATGGAATTAGTCACTTATATCTTTACCTGTAACAAACAATATACTTGAATATTCTCAACATAGTTTTATATCTGCCTCTATTTCTGAGAATTGCAAATACCGCATTTACATCGTTCGGACTGTTGTCATCACTATTTTCACATTCCCGTTGTTTCAGCCATTCTACTCTCCGGACCTCTTCAGGTGATATACGTTAGAATTTCGAACCGAATCCTTCACTTAGTACAAGTTGGCACTAGAGGCATTAATAGAGAGGGTATATTTTGAATCGGAAAAAGCAAACAGATGAAGTACCATGCCACCAGGGAGAGGAAAAAGGTGTATCAATGTCGGGAGATAAATCTAATAATGTATCTATGAGTATGACTTCTTGCAATTCATATATTTTAGGGCTACCAGAAATTCTTTTTGCGTATATGTTTTCTTCTTTTTATATCATACCTCGATAGCAATATACAATGTTGTCTGTCGATGACACATTCTAATGATTTCTACCTTGAGGTTCATGTATTTACTTAGTTCCTCAAACATTTTCAGAGAAGTGTTTTTGTTAGCTGCGACTGCAACATCAGACGACAGGTACTTTCATCATGATCATGATCAACATTATTATTATTATTTAATTTTCATTTGGTTCTTTTTTATCGTGAGAGCTGCCTTCTAATTCTCAACAAATGGCATCGATTAACACTAAAGGTGTGTTGCCGCGTATTTTATAGGAGTGGAAAATGTTTAAAATACACGGTTTCGCTAAAGTCTGGACATGTAGAAAATCTTATTACTGATAATTATTTTTACCTCCACAGATTAAACATAGTTTTATCGAATGAAGAAAGAGCTGAATACTTTTTCTGGGGAATACTAAAAGAGAAGGTGTACTCAATGAAAAGCACAGATGCAACACATTTGATTGAATGCATAAAGAGTGAAGAATGAATTGACTTCTTTTTCTGGGGTATGCTGAAAGAGAAGGTGTACTCAATGAAAAGCACAGATGCAACACATTTGATTGAATGCATAAAGAGTGAAGAATGAATTGACTTCTTTTTCTGGGGTTGGCTGAAAGAGAAGGTGTACTCAATGAAAAGCACAGATGCAACATATTTGATTGAATGCATAAAGAGTGAAGAATGAAATGACTTCTTTTTCTGGGGTTTGTTGAAAGAGAAGGTGTACTCAATGAAATTCACAGATGCAACACATTTGAATGAATGCATAAAGAGTGAAGAATGAATTGACATCTTTTACTGGTGTATGCTGAAAGAGAAGGTGTACTCAATGAAAAGTACATATGCAACACATTTTATTGAATGCATAAAGAGTGAAGAATGAATTGACATCATTTTCTGGGGTATGCTGAAAGAGAAGGTGTACTCAATGAAATTCACAGATGCAACACATTTGATTGAATGCATAAAGAGTGAAGAATGAATTGACTTCTTCTCCTGGGGTATGCTGAAAGAGAAGGTGTACTCAATGAAAAGCACAGATGCAACTCATTTGATTGAATGCATAAAGAGTGAAGAATGAATTGACTACTTTTTCTGGTGTATGCTGAAAGAGAAGGTGTACTCAATGAAATTCACAGATGCAACACATTTGATTGAATGCATAAAGAGTGAAGAATTAATTGACATCTTTTACTGGTGTATCCTGAAAGAGAAGGTGTACTCAATGAAATTCACAGATGCAACACATTTGATTGAATGGATACAGAGTGAAGAATGAATTGACTTCTTTTTCTGGGGTATGCTGAAAGAGAAGGTGTACTCAATGAAAAGTACATATGCAACACATTTTATTGAATGCATAAAGAGTGAAGAATGAATTTACATCTTTTTCTGGGGTATGCTGAAAGAGAAGGTGTACTCAATGAAATTCACAGATGCAACACATTTGATTGAATGCATACAGAGTGAAGAATGAATTGACTTCTTTTTCTGGGGTATGCTGAAAGAGAAGGTGTACTCAATGAAAAGTACAGATGCAACACATTTGATTGAATGCATAAAGAGTGAAGAATGAATTGACTACTTTTTCTGGGGTATGCTGAAAGAGAAGGTGTACTCAATGAAATTCACAAATGCAACACACTTGAATGAATGCATAAAGAGTGAAGAATGAATTGACATCTTTTACTGGTGTATGCTGAAAGAGAAGGTGTACTCAATGAAATTCACAGATGCAACACATTTGATTGAATGCATACAGAGTGAAGAATGAATTGACTTCTTTTTCTGGGGTATGCTGAAAGAGAAGGTGTACTCAATGAAAAGCACAGATGCAACACATTTGATTGAATGCATAAAGAGTGAAGAATGAATTGACTTCTTCTCCTGGGGTATGCTGAAAGAGAAGTTGTACTCAATGAAATTCACAGATGCAACACATTTGATTGAATGCATAAAGAGTGAAGAATGAATTGACTTCTTTTTCTGGGGTATGCTGAAAGAGAAGGTGTACTCAATGAAATTCACAAATGCAACACATTTGAATGAATGCATAAAGAGTGAAGAATGAATTGACATCTTTTACTGGTGTATGCTGAAAGAGAAGGTGTACTCAATGAAATTCACAGATGCAACACATTTGATTGAATGCATACAGAGTGAAGAATGAATTGACTTTTTTTGCTGAGGTATGCTAAAAGAGAAGGTGTACTCAATAAAAAGCACAGATGCAACTCACTTGATTGAACGCATAAATAGTGGATGTGCTAAAACCGACGACAATTCTAAGTCATTGCATCGAGTTCAAGTGAATCTTGGAAAGCGCATCAACCTTTGCATCACAAAACATGGAAGTCATATTGAAGATGTAATCTTTTTCACATTCCAATTCAATAAAATGTTGCTAAATATTTTAATTTCTTGAAAATATGAATTGCCGCCCATTTGTCAAGACTTTCCGGACAACCTTTATGAGCAGAATCTTTAAAATCAAGAATGTCAGATGGATTTTTTTGTAATTAATATGTTTTGGGAGCTATCAGGAATCTGGGATACATATTTATTTGCATATTTCGACATCATTCCCAGTGCTCTAATGACTGCAGGTAATAGGACTCTTTACCAAAATTGTAGATCCTTGTATTTGCTTGTTTTTAGGTCTGTTTTATGTGATGTATTTTTGTCCGCTAGAAATGTGACGTTTATGAATAGGCACGTTTATTCACGTTTTTTTACTATAATATACAATTGATTAGCCTTTTTGCTTGCACAGAATTGCAAAAAGCTGTGAGTATCTGCACTTAGAGAACATTTTGTAGTTTATGCCCCATCAGTTAATTTCCGGTTATTTTTAATATTAATATTGTTAGTATGATTGTTATTATGACATTGTTATCGTTATTATATTATTGTTATTATGTCATTGTTATCGTTATAATATTATTGTTATTGTGTCATTGTTATCGTTATTATTTTATTGTTATTATGTCATTGTTATCGTTATAATATTATTGTTATTATGTCATTGTTATCGTTATAATATTATTGTTATTGTGTCATTGTTATCGTTATTATTTTATTGTTATTATGCCATTGTTATCGTTATAATATTATTGTTATTATGTCATTGTTATCGTTATAATATTATTGTTATTATGTCATTGTTACGGTTATTGTATTATTGTTATTATGTCATTGTTACGGTTATTGTATTATTGTTATTATGTCATTGTTATCGTTATAATATTATTGTGGGAAGAATTTGCTTGATTGGAAGTTATGTCTCCTTAATGGAATACAAATGAAATGAGAGGGGTTTGCTAATATGTGCATAGACCGGCGGGTCTTCGCTGTGTAGGTGATAACTGGTGAAACTAAGGAATGTAGTTCGTCTGAGCATTTTCCATCGATATAGCGAAAGAACAGTGATAGACCTGGGACGTCTCGTATGTAAGAAAGGAGTTATAGACCGGAAAATAATTTTTCACCCACAAACACACTATCGCGACTGGAATGTAATGACTAGACAGATCCTGGCAACAGTACTTCATTTTGGGACTGATCCGGTTCTGATGTGTTATGATGTTCAGAAATTCTCAAAGCTTATTTCATCTACAAATGACGCCATCATATTATGATAGTTGCGTGGGTTGTTTGACTACACAACTAAATCTGTTTCTTGAATATTTAGCCAAATTGTAAGTGACTCCTTACACCTTTTCCCGGCCAAAGAATCTCAGGTGATATGAATTGGAAATACTACTATACTTGTTAGGTCAGCTGTTAAGAAACTTCGTTTACTGTGACGTCCAAGACAGTGTTCCTCTCCAGAATCTATCTTGCATATTTATAAGTCTACAATTCACACAGGGTTTGAATATTGCCGGCACATCTTGTCCGGTGCAACACTGTATATTCTTGATAAAATCCAAAGAATAATCAGCAATATTATTGGTCCTGACCTGGCATCTCGGCTTCAGTCAATTTCCTACTGTAGTAGTGTTGCTTCCCTGTGCCTTTTCTTTAAATACTTTCATAGTAGTTCTTCTGGTGAACTCTTCGCTATGCTACCCAGATTATATGAATTTGAGCACAGTACTAGATTTGCGGAAAGGTCTCATCAATTAGCAGTTGAAGTGTCTAGATGTAACTGTAAGTTCTATTCTAACAATTTCTGTCCTCGCATTATCATTCCGACTGTCATGCTTTCCAGCCAAGTTAAATCTCCAAAGATTTAAATGCAATTTCAATTGCTTTCTACTGACCTCATGATTACTCTTCTTTTGTCTCTCTCATTCATGTTTCCTTGTATTTCTCTTGTACTTCCACACTCAGTGACCCCTTGTGTTTTAGTGGCTTAATTACCTTTCTGAATATCGCTGTCAAGTGATTAAAAGGGATTTCTACTTTTAGTCATAATATCTGCGTAAATTACAGTCGCATGACCGTAAAGAAAGTCTGTCATAATTACAGTGGAATGCTTAAAAAGATCACAATTACAATGTTTATTGTTTGCAGTGTAAAAAAACAGTTCAAACGGAATGAGAAAGGTCGTAATTTGTTTTAAAAGAAGCTATCTATGACGAAATCAAATTTGTTTTTGTATTTTTGAATTTCTAAAATTTAATTATCAATATTATCAGTTTAATTTGATCTTTGAACAAAACCATATGCAGGGAGGTTAAATCTTTAAATTTAGACTTTGATAACTGGGGCATTTAAATATTGAACTTAACTTAGTTGTTATTAAACATTAAATAATAATGAAGGCACCTATTGATCTCCGTCAAATTATATTATAATTTAATGGATATCAGGAATGAAATTTCTGCAAATAAAATACGCAATAATTGTCTGATACAATAATAAAATTTATCAAATACATTGAAGCATTCCCGATATTTGTCGGCGTTTCGCGATTGTTCTCTCTTCAGGACCCAGATAAGGCTGATTTTATTGCATATTACAGAATATATATTTAAATTTATTTAACATTTTAATTTTAAATTAATGAATTTATATATATATATATATATATATATATATATATATATATATATATATATATATATATTAAGTGATTTAAAATATGCTTTTTCGCTACACAGTAATAACCATGTTTCAAAAATGGAAGCTAATATCTTCAAATTATATAATTTATTTATTTAATTATTACTGTGTAGCGAAAAAACATATTTTAAATCAGTTAATTTATAATATTTATGCTCTGTAAATTTACATTGAGCACTGTTTTTGTAAAATAAAAATAAAAAATATCAATAAGAACACCGGATTATATATCTTACTGTTATTTCTTTTCATTTATACACACACACGCACACACGCAAACACACACACACACACACACATATATATATATATATATATTGTGATATATGGTGATTTTATCGTAGCTTGGTATATTACGTTGTTTTGTAAACAATTACCGTTTAAGGGACATTCGTTCTTTATTCTGCAGTTGCACCTGGGTTTTATTTGTTCGTGTGATTTCTTGATAATTTTCCTGTTGTGCTTTTTGTACTTAATCACACCTGTTAGAATAGACGAAATAGAATAAGAAATAAGAAATAAAATCAATAAATAAAGTATTTAATAAACAAATTAGCAAACTATTATGACCAAAATATTAGTTAGACTATAAAAATCAAACCAAAAATCGGACGAAAAAGAGCTATAAATGTTATATAACGATAAAGAAAACGAATAAAAAAAATATACTATGTTACTTAAAAATCGAAAACCAAAAAGAGAAAATATACAGTATAACAAATAAATAATAACAAATAAAATAAATTTATCTAAATACATCCAAATATATAAATAATCTAACAACCGATACCGATAAACTAGCCGTTAAAAAAACCAATAAAGATAACCAATCCAAATAAATACATGAAGTAATAAACAAATTAAAAACTGTTTCCGCCAAAATAATAGTTAGAACAAACTACAAAAATCAACCCCAAAATTGAACAAATAGCAAAATATTAAATGAAAAACTATTAAATAAGCTATATATAAAAATATTGCTACGTTAATAAAAACACCGATCAAAATAAGAATTAAAAAATAAATAAATATATAAGATAAGAAATAAAAATAAAAAATAAAATAAAAAATAAAAATAAATAAAAGCAAGCAAAATAATTTAACCCAAATAAATAAATAAACAAATAAACGACATCCGGTAAAATAACCGCCAAAATAGACTATCCACAATGAACCATTGACCCGCATATATAAATAGCCGAGAATAACAACAGCACTCGTGGCCTGACGATTGCATCTAGCATGAAACAGACTGTCACCTCTAAGTGTTGACTTCTATGTTCACTTTTATATTTACACACGATCTGTCTCTGATATTGAGCACTTTATCCCATAAATATAGCACATCTTAAAACTATATTTCTTCATATATATATATATATATATATATATGACTAAGTATTGAGTTCAATCCTTACTAGGCGCTCTATAAATTATGCCTTGTTTTACATCTAAGCTATCGTTGGATATATATATATATATATATATATATATATATATATATATATATATATATATATATATATATGCATGTATGCGCGTTTGTGTGTATAATAATATTTTGCATATCGTATTCACTTATAATTGATTAACTTTGTAGTGAAATACGCTATACACATTATATATATATATATATATATATATATATATATATATATATATATATATATATATATATATGGACTTTCCAGTGGGTTTCGAAATATGACGATCTGGCAACTTAACCAATTGATTCAGTTATGAATTTTGTGCGATAATCTTGTGGCACTAAAGACCCGCAAGTGATTTTTCAAAGAAGGCCGCATATGGAGCGAGAGTGAGGATTGTGGGATGAGGTCTCTGGTAGATTGACTGACCTTTTAGATCATGCTCTCCTTTCTTGTAGACGATTCAGACTAGCAGATTGATAGCAGCGGAGTCCACTAAAACGTGTTGATCACCACTCTATCTGCTCCAAGGCTAAGCGCTCTAGGATGTTATGAGTTCTATTGACGGCTGACAAGTTGCTCTTCAGCTTGTGTTTTTATATATGCCATGGGCATCCTACATTACCTTTAGACCTGATTTAAATGGCTCTACATTAGAATTGTGTGTATCCTGTCATCATAAATTCTCAAGATATACCACTCCACCGCAACTGAGACAGTATGAGGAAAGTCTCGATTCCTCCAATATTACACATGTTAATCAGGTCTACATTGGAAGTGCTGTCTTGAAGGCTAACTCCACATATGGCACGGAGACAGTTGTTATGGAAAACATCCAGCTAGTGTATATGGCACCTGTATGGATTCCACGACTCCATACAGGTAATATATACACCGTACAAAATGATGGCAAGGACATCAGTTCTGTAAACCCGCATTTTTGTATCCAGTCAGGTACCCCTCTCGCCCCACAAGCGATAGCGAAGTTTTCCGAAAGTACTGGTAGCCTTAGCTATCCGATGCATCTAAAGAACCATATGACTTTACATAGTTCAGGGCTTTGTCTTCTACTTTCAATGGTCTCTCTGGAAATTTGTAGACTGGTGGTTTTTGTTTCACACCACCGAATTGCTTCGGAGTAGGACAAGGTTGGTGGCATAATTCAGTTTTCTTTATGCTAAGGGTAAGACCAAAGGCTTTACATGAAGCAGATAAACGCTTTAGTAGATTTTAGGCCGCCTCAAAGCATGTCGCAACAAGAGCAGCAGCATCAGCAACCAACAAATCACGGATAATTTGTGTACGAAGGAAGGTCTCGGCTTTGAAGCGCTGATGATTAAAGAGTCCGCTACTTGTTCGAAACTGAAACTTGACGCCGCTCTCTGTGTCTGCAAATGCATATTTCAGCATCACCGAGAAGAAAAGTGAAAAACGACAGGGGCCATGACACACCCTTGCTTGGTGCCGTTCGTGACATCAAAGGGTTCTGACATCATACCATCAGACACAAGCTTTCATTCTTTCATGAAAGGAATTGATCACCGTTACCATGTTTTATGGGATGCCGAGTTTCCTCAAGACTTGCCAAAGAGTCTCTCGATTCACCGTGTCAAAGGCCAAATCCAAAAACCCCGTGTACAACTCCTGGTTTTTCTCATAAATCTTTCTGCATATTGACGAAGAGAAAACATCATGTCAGTGATGCTAAAACCCGACGGAAAACTACACCGTGAGTCAGGACAAATGTCGTCAACAAGGTGTATAATGATTCTGTTTAGAATCAGTCTAGCTAGTATTTTGCCTGCAATGGAAAGGACTGATATCCCCCGATGATTATCACATATACTCTTGATACCCTTGTCTCTCTGGAGGTGTTTGATAGAGGCGTTTTTATAATCCTGTGGAACACAGCTTGCCTTCCATATTTCCACGAAAAGAAGATGCAACTCTTCTACCATCTTTTGGCCACCATGCTTATGCACTTCAGGTGGAATAGGATCCTTAGGAGTAGGTGATTTTCCAGATTAAATCTGCCCCACGGAGTCACTTACCTCTTGACAGGTAGGTTCAACAGAATGTGTTGCATCCTGAACAGACTTCCAACACGATTCGCTATCATTGGTAATGTTTACAGAATCAAGTTTGCCAGAGTGCTCAATTTTCGTTTCAGTCGATTTAAGAGACAGTACGTTAATGCACTTGGACACTGTAGAAGTAGTGCTTAATCTGACAGATAGCAAATTGTGTGGAATAAACGCGTGATCTTAAAACTTTTATCTCCCTTCTCTTGGTGATGACGTAGTTGATCATATGTCAGTTTTTTCAAATGAGGGTGCATCCACCTGATCTTACGACAGCTGCGTTACTGGTAGAAGATATTAGTAATACTAAGGTCAAAATCCTTGCAGAGGGCGTAACACATTGTAATTCTCACAACAAATACTGTGGGATATGTCACTACCCCCACCTTCATTTTTGACGCACGTGCGACTTTTCACCCCTTCCTCTCACGTTCGGTCAGTCATAGTAGTAAACCGTTGTCTTAGCCGAAGATGAGGAAGAATTCATATTTTTCGCGCGCTTTTCCGTTGACGTCACGGCAAATTTGGCGTTTCAAAGTTAGTCGCCCCAGGTCGTTTGACCTGACCGGGCAGGCTCAATTGTCTCTCGCCGGTAACCCCATATATACAGACAGAGACATTTTATTTGGCAAAGCCTTGCCCTGATCTCATGGCTCGTCGCGGTATCTTACACTGTCGTCACCTTAGGACAGAATTTCCATTCCAACGCGAACATCTTTTAGCGAACCGCTCAATTCCAGGAACTTTCAAAAAACTTCCAACCTGACGAACGAGCATTTTTCACATTCTTCGAACTCATACTTTCTGAACCTGTTACTTTAAAAAGAATTACATACACTCACAATTCTAAACTCTCGCAGTGAGTATTTTTCCTTGCCGTACGTTCGCTATGCATTACAACTGACTTTCTGAACCTTTCTTCTCGAAGAACTCGTTCCCGCCATATAGCCATATTGGATTTGAATTTTGGCGCGGATTCTTATCTTGTCAACTACCATATTTCCAGTATCTGACTGATGGTCTTCACTCGAGACAATTAAAATTCATTCACTACAATATTTCCAGTACCTTACTGAAGACAATCTACTTGGCCTCTTCTTCAACTACATTTTCCAGTACATTTACTGAAGGTCTTCACTGAAGACACTACTTGTTAAACTCTTAATAAAAATGTATGTTTGTTCTTAACCTTTTGTTGTTTTTGCTTGTCTACTTCTTTTCACTTTGTACGTTTGTACGGTGGAAAGAGCACGTCTCTTTATATTTCTTTTTTTTTACTTTGTCTGGGGATCCGGTAGTAGAGTGTAGTGTCTGGCACAAGGCCTTATTTTCGTAAGCCAGATCTGTACCGCTATCGGGTCCACAACAATACTATGGCGATCTAAAACGCCCTTCCAAGAAGGATAACCATTGCCAACATGAACATTGACGTCGCCTGTAAGGAATAACATATTCTTATGTTAGACTTTGGATATGACATCTCGAAGGAGGTCGTAAAAATCTTTTTTTTTTCATGTTCTTAAATACCTAAGGTTGGAGGCTAACAGCTCACCAGCGTCACACGGATGTTGCATTCCAGATCGAAGGTTAGTGTCATTATACAAGCTGATACACCTTTAGGTAAGAAAGGCAGTGAGCTCGCAAGGTCTGGCTTGATGGCGAAGCTAACACCAGATTGTCGTTGCTCTTTCTCAGTCTAACCAGCCCATAAAAATACGTATTCATCTTTTGGTTCGTGGTGAGTTTTAAGAAAAGAAAAAAACATAATAGCACAATTTCAATAAGAAGAAGATATGGTTCAAATGAAGTCAATTTGTCACTGATTGGCTGCAATAAAGAACTGTCAACCAGCCAGCAATAAAAAAATATAAATAGCACGTTGACAGAAATACTGAATAAAACCTGGCATAATACGGACATTAGATTCTGAGAAATGGATAAAAATTTGAAATCTTATATTTGAGATTTTACTTGGAAAATATTCTTGTCTATTCCGCAGAAATCTTTCACGATAGCAAACCTGCTAACCCGAACCTCGCATAAGGCTCAGAATAATACCAGAGCATCAAGCTATACAAGCAAGTTCGATCGCAGCAAAAGACTGGACACTAAATCTTTTTAGTGCCGTCTCGCCAAAATGTAATGAAACGAAAAAAAGAATAACGGCAACTCTTTAAATAAATTTTGGCATTAAAAAAACACGTGTTATTTTTCAAAAAAGTCTCCGCGGCGGTTGAATTATTTTATACAAAGGTTACATTTATAATAGCAATGTCAAAGAGACATATTACGACAAATGGCGATGTCAAAAGAGAAACTATCAGGGAAACATCTTTTTGAACAATGACAACAATGTTATAAAGAGAACTGAACATTCACAGATAAAATTTAAACGTTAGAAATAAAAAAAATAATCGTGTGAGAGTATTTTTAAATATCTTGTATCAACTTGTATAGGAAAATTTTAAAAGGAAAACATCTTAGAAATTGTATTTTCAACGAATTTCCACGAGTGCTTTTAAATATTCAACGAACAAGAAAACAAGTCGAATGGTGGCATCGAAGCATAAAGCAAGTTTGTATAATTCATCATCCCAATATAGCAAGATTTATGGAGTTAATTAAAACGCAAGAAGAGACTAGATTCGAGTTTAATCAAGCTTCAACTGGCCTTAGTATCAATATTTTAAATGCTGATTAGGAAATAGAAATAAAGATGAAAATAATCGGTAAAACTTTTTTTCTTTTGAAAATGAATAAATTTTAACGTCTTGAAAATAGTATATAACTGGTAATTGGAGAATTAAAAAAATATTTTTAAAAATGTAAGTTGTTTAACACTTTATCTATTATATGCGATTAAACGCGCTTTTATCATCTCGTGTCATAGGTAATTAACTTTTGGGGGAACCAATTATACTGAGGAATGTATACGTTCTTTAAATATATCATAATAGCTGATGAAAAATGGTTTGCATACGACAAGTTTCAGCGCAAAATCTGTGGACTGACAAAGAAAAATCTTCACAACTGGTCAAATGGTAGAAAGGTAATGTTGTAGAATTTGGTGGGATTGTCAGGTTAATATTAATTTTATTTTTTTTTAAGGCAAAGAAATACTAAATACACATTTATACCTCCAGCAGCTGCAACGTGTCTGTCATAGTTTGATCGAAAATACCCCTTAAACATGGCAACGCAAAATCGCATACAGCGTGTATAACACTGAAAAAAAATTGCAAACTCCGTTAGCCTGCTCTACCATATTTATTATATTTACTCGACATTTTCCTGAACCACAATTACGTTTTCAGTTCGCCGCAAAATGTTTTAATGGAGGGAAACCTTTCCCTAATAAAGACCAGCATCAACAGGTCGTCAAAAACAGTTTCACACCAAACCGGCGCAATTATATTCAGTTACTAGCAGCATGGCCCGGCGTTGCCCGTGCTTGATCCAAAAATCGTACGACTCATAAACATTCGCTATCACTTGACTTGAAATATTTTGCCCTTCCTTGCCTTTAAAGGAGTGCCCTTTGCCGTGCTGATGTTTCTACATGGCTTACTTCTAGTCTATCTCACACTGCGAATTTTTTCTAAGCTCTATACTAAACATTAAATCTGTTACGAAAAAAGAACTAAACAAAATGAACACAAAACGATGAGCTTTAAAAAAGGACTCGTAATTGGAAAAACCGAATGAAAAAAGAATATTAACAACAAATACTTTTTCACACCCAACCAAGTTCTGCGGAATCAGAATCAACGTTGATTTTAAGCAAGCGAATGAGCCAATTAGAGTAAAGTGCCATGCAGATTTAAATTTTTCCCACTAGTGACGAATGCAGCTATCGATTTTTTTTGCATGCTAGCATGCTAGTTAACATTCGTGTCAGTCAGCTGTTGGCTCTCACGCTGGCCAATAGAATCTTCCTGCCTATTCGTGGCAGCCAACTATAGGCTCTCTGGCCAGTAGAAACTGGCCGCAAACTACATGAAAACTACCGTAGAAGCATTAAAAAATCGATTATTTCCACTATCTATGGGAGTTGGGAAATGCAAAGCCGGTCTTGGCCTTTATGCTAACTTGGAGCATGTGCATGTAAATTTTGGTGCAAATCCGTCGAAAACTTGCGGCCGTGCATTCGTCACACACACACACACACACACACACACACACACACACACACACACACACACACACACACACACACACACACACACACATCCTGCCTTTTATAGATAGAGATTTATCTAAGATATGACTGCTAAGTGCCAATAAGTTATTGCAAATATTGGATAATATATAGTTGAATAAAATTTAATTGTACTTTTTTAAAGAATAAAGGTGATAAATAAAAGCATAAATTATATATGACACATATTTTTTCAGGTGAGTGAATGCGCTCATCGAAACTGAACCTCGGAAAATACAGATCTCAAATTAACACCAGACCACCAAGCTTTACAAGCAAGATCGATCGCAGGAAAATACATTATCAGATCATAATCGGCGGTGACATGAAGTAATTTAATTTATTCTAATTTTGAAGTTTTATAGTTTAGGTTTGTCGATACTGATTCTGTAATCGTACTGTCTAAGTGATTAGAATTCTTTTATTGGTAATTCTATGAACCAACATGACTTTTTCCACTTGTCACAAGTTGGATATGCTTGAATCTAAATTCGATTTTAAAATCTGGTAAGTAACATTAATAATAATTCCTCCCCTTAGCCAGACAAGTATTTCTACTTTTATTCATTTATTTTATTATTTTTTTCGTTAAAGTATTTTTGTATAATTTTTCTTTGTTCTTTATTTTCAAACTGAATTCTCTAACTGTACCTGTCTTAGTGCTTTCGAGATCTTTTCAGCGATACAAAATGATACACACACATATTGGGCACGTATCGTAGCATGATGGTTAAATATATCTCACACACCAATTGACTAGTGTAATCAGTACTTCGTGCCACAATTTCGGTTATGTGCGAATTTTAGATATGAAAAAAACTGTGTCCGATCATGGGATAATGGTTAAAGAACTAGTCTCAGAAACCATTATAAAATAGGGCCTAATAATTCTTCTTCTTCTATGTGCTATGTCACTTCAGGGTGTGGGTGGTCATGACCCTCCATAACTTCCTGCACAAATCTTCATGCAAAGGAATTACGGATAGAAGAACGACTAGATAATAATCGTGTTTGTGTGAAAGGATTGTAGAAGAGGTCAGACGTTAATTTGAGGGGCAAAACACAGGAAGTTGTAGAGGGCCATGTTCTGAATGGGGATGGCATATAATAGAATCCACGCCATGGCGAAGAGTTAAATAAAAATTTACACTGTTAAAAAATCGAAATCTATCGAAATGATCAATCAGAATGGTTCTTTTAAATCCCTTCCTCGTAAGCAGAGAAGTTACCAGCATTTTATCGTATATTTCTAATGTATAAGTTAGTATGAGTTTTTGTCTCACAAAATAAGTTTTTTATATATGTTGTGTACCTTCACAACCAAGTCAATCATGGCTGTCCACGACTGTATTTCAAAGCAATGTTTATCATCTAACTATCCGTCCAGTTTTTTGTTCTAATATTTTCTCTTGTGTCCCTCTTGTCTTCTTTATGTTCCTGCGTGTGCCATGTTTTCCGAACTCTTTTTCCTCATTAATTGTCGAAAGCAAGTCTCTCTTTCTCATTCTAAATACAAGTGTCCGTTTTGTCCCCATTTTCCTTAAAACTTCTTTATTGTTCACGTTCTCCGTCTGTGGTATTCTCATAAACTTTATATGGAAACACATATTTGATGCCGAAAGTTTGCACTTCATCTGTGAAGAAAATGTCCGGAATTTACTCCCATATAGGAGGATTTATGTTACATAGCAGATCAGCACCGTTTCCTTTGTTTCTGGCGAAAGTTAACTTTTTCTTAACAACTTTTATTTCAGTTTTTTGGCAAGTATGTTTCCAATGCGTCTTCGGCATTTGGTGTCACATTTTTGTCATCTGTTAAAACATTTCATAGATAATTAAATGTCTATATTCATGGCCGAGTGGATAGAAGACTCGCTTTCTGACCATGAGACCCGTGTTCGAATCTCACCATGTTCGAATTGTGAGGGAGGCGACTTCTTGATGTTATCAGTATGAAGGAGCGTTCCCAGAAAGTGCCTGAAAAACGGATTGATCCAAGACTTGTGAGTAAAATTTGGTTACGCTAGCTAGCACAAAGCCATAAGTTATCGTTACCGAGACTTTGAGCATGCTCTTTTCAAACCGTTGGTCACGTTAGGTAACACGTTCTCTCCCAGAAACTTTGACTAAGGTCCGTTCAGCATAGTTGCATTGTAATACACGGGTGTGTTCTGTGGGTGTTTAAAAAAGCACAAAAGTGTCTGCGCAGGCGTCTGCAACAGGGATTGGCTAGCCATCCTAGTAAACAAGTAGCGGCCAGTCATTTTTTAATTTGCTTTATCGTGATCTCTCTAATGTGTAGTTCTCAATCTGACCGCCTTCATACTGACAACCGCATATACTGTCTTTTTCTGTGGAAACGAAAATCTGCACCCCCATTGAAAAGGATTAAAAGACGAAATACTATACCGACACAATAATTCACACATGCTTTGCACATAAAATAACTAGAAAGGAAAATGGCCGCCCTCTGAGTCAAAATATACAGTAATGTCACGCGAGACTTTTCGAGATGTACGAATTAGACTATATATAAAGCAAACACAAATTACTGTGGGGACTGTTTTAGTTTCTTAGTTTTGCCTCGTGACTGATGAATGGTTTGAGCTCTGGGTTTTTTTTGGTGGGGGGGTGCTGATGTGACTTGGAAGTCGTACTAAGTTATTGTCGCTAACGTAACTTTTTCCGAATCGCTCGTGAGTTGTTCCTTTTTGATGTTCCCAACGAACTTGTTTGCCACTGAAGGTAGAAACTTTATCAATACATTTAGCTTTAGTCGGTTTCTAACTAGATACCTCATATTCAAAGACAAATTGTGGGCAAAGCTATCAGTACACAGGTTAAACCAAAAATGGAGTATTGCTTCCACGTCTTGGCTGACCTCGGTACAAAAGAGTTTGTTCAGCGTCGTGGGTGACAATTTTTTTCCACACCCACATTCCTTAGTTCCACCAGTTTAGACCTTAATAACTAGGCCACACCATGCCACTTACACTGGGTCAATTCGTACTAATTCCATTAAGATTTCATTGCTAAGGAGGAAGTCCCGAGAGGATGCTTCCCTGAAAATACAATCTACCCATCAAGTCAAACTGTTATCTATCCTACATATCCTCATAACATGAACCCCTTGCTCCTTTCCTGCCCACCCTTACAACAACCTCATTTAGTAACACTCTACCCTGAGTGGCTCTTGGACTTGTATTGCCTAAAAAATCGTAAAATATTCTTTTAAGAATTTTTTTTTTAAATTACAACAAACTAACTTTGTTTGGTCAATGAAACATCAAACATTCATTTATCGAATCCTCGAGAACTTTTCAGAGACATGTCGCCATCAGAATCAATGTTGTTGAAAAAGTTTCTCCGACCTAGAGGAAAACTATTTAAGTGCTTGTAAAATCTTCAATTTTCTTTAAAATGCATAATGCTTTGGTTGGTTGCCTTTACTAACGCTTTCAACATGCCCACTTTGAAAACTTAAGCCATTGATTCAACTTCACAAATGAAGGAGTGAAATTTCGGTCGATGCTGTTACGTGGGCTGCTTTCAAAAATTCATGACACGTAAGTGCATTTCAATACAAAATGGAAGCAAAAAAAAAATTTTTTAAATATAAAACATAGATAAAATATATAAAATATTCCGAAAAAAACGTTTTGGTTTTACTGGCTTAAAACTCGAGATGTTTTATTTATTCGCTTTGTTTTTTATCTGCCTTCGTTTTCTGATGTTTCAGAAGGGCGAAAACGTGGGAATTCTAACCATAATTTTGAAAATCAGATTTATTGAGCTAATTTACAAACACGCCAATGCTCTTACGTCACTGGAGGTGTTTTGTAGGAAATGTTGCATAAATTACCCTTGGTCAAAGATATAAGATGTAATTGTTAACATTATTGATCAAAGAATATAAAATTTTGCTTACATTTTTCGTTTTGTTTCGTTTTATCAGTCGACCTCGATTTTATTTCTTTCTTCGTATCAAACAGTAATTCAGGTGGCTGATTCTCTGTCCATTTTAATTAGCAAAATTCACATAATATAAAGCCCAAAGAGCCACTTAAGATAAAGGGGTACTAAATGAGGTATTTACTATGAAGTTTAGAAAAAGAACGAGGAAGCAAGTATTACGTAGATATGGATTACAAATGGTCATTGAACTCGGAGTAATTCTTATTAGAAAAACGCTTTCGAAATTTGACGCCATTTCTACCAAAGGTCAACGTAGGGACTTGAGCTGATACGACCCTCTGGACGTAGCAAGAGGACTGAGTTCTTAGCACTAAAAATTGAAGCCCGTTTGAACGTTTGCCTTAGGAATGTCGACAGAGTAGCAATAGGCTTGCGATGTTCTCATTTTTGGGAAAGAGGCGGTAGGTTTGGAAATAAGTCAACATCCACTAGCCTGCCTAAAAGTTTTCGAACACTGGTCAGGTTAGAATGCTGACACCCATTAGCTGAGACATTTCTCTAACACGTGGGTTTTGGGTCCGACTATTGTTTTCAGATATCGATGCCATTTGCAAATGGATCTTCTCTACCACCTTGGTCTTCGAGACTCGTATCCCCACTGCGGAGCTTCGGAATCTAGCAACTGTTACTGATCGAATTGCAAACATCAATTCTAATATTTCCTTCTCCCGCACGTTCGCCTGTTGAACTCTTTTGTAGCTGCTTGGTTTTCTTGCCAACAACCATCTTCAAAGATTGAAATTTAACGTCATTCTTCATCTTCTCTCTTTTTATTGTCTTTTCTCTTCAGCAATGTTTGCTCAATTTCCTTTACTCTCAGTCAGTCCTTGTTTCGTAGTGGTTTTATCGCCTTGATTGATTAAAAGAAATTCCTACTTGGTGAAACCGATAATTTTCCAGCAGGATATTTAGGATTAAACAGGATACAACAAAACACTTTCCGCTGGACTTCAAGACACTGTATGCGTAATAGCCTGAAAATAGCAACATTAATTCTTGTAAAATTATATTGGAACAGTGTCGTGGAACCGACTCCCAAGAGGATGTTTCCCAAATCACTAAAATCTTAACCTGTTCAAGGCTAGGGTTGACCATTATCTTAAACTCCTATCCACACAAATGTTCTCATAACCAAACCTTCTATCACAAGCGCCACCCCTCCGGGTCTTGCAATGGGTAAACCTTTTCTTTCTTTTTATGTGCCGTGTCCTTTTCAGGGTGTAGGCGATCATGCATCTTCGCTTCCTCCCGATACATTGTAGCTCTCAATAAGTTTCGTCCTTCTTTCACCTCCCTCAGACCACGTTCTGTCATCGACTTGCTTAAGCCCTCTAGATATGTCATGTGTTGCTTCCCCTTGCCTCCCTGTCCTACTGTTCGACCTGTGAGTATCAGATTTTCCAGGCCCTCCTTTCTCATTACGTGTACCAGATAACTTCAGCTGCTTCTTCGTGATGTTAAGCGTAAGCCTGCTCCTTGTTTGCAATCTCTCGAAGACCTCATCGTTACTCACACGCTCGGTCCATGATATTCTGAATTCTTCTGTAGAACCATATCTACGTCGCCTTGTGTCTTTTCTTCCTCTTTGAGGAGACCGTCCAACATTCGCTGCCATAAAGGAGGACAGATGCCGAAAGGTTTGCACGTCATCTGTGAAGAAATTTTCCCGCAATACTCTTTCCATTTTTACCAAAGAAATCCTCTTGTCTCGCAATACTCTGCCTAGCTTTTGGAATGCGTCTTTGGCCACCCCAATACATCTACAGATCTAAGTGTCGCACTTACCGTCGTCTGTAAAAACACTTCCCAGGTATTTAAACCTCCGCACCTACTTGATTTTAGTGTCCCCGACCTGTAAATCTCATCTTTTTACTGATGACTATGCATTCTGTCTTCTTGTAGTTTATGCTTAGTTCCTTCTTCTCGTTCTCCTTCGCCACGTTCTGCATGAGCTTTAAACCTTACTGTGTAAAAAATAAAGAAAAAAAGTTTTTAGCGTCAATTCTGTCAGCATCTCTTCAGCTTCTAATGTTGCATCACATTTGAATGAAAGCGACACTATTTTCTTGATTCCGAAGTTCTGCAGTGGGGATATGAGTCTTGAAGACGAAGGTGGTAGAGGACATTCATTTCCAAATGGCATCGACATCTGAAAGCAACAGTCGGACGAAACCTACGTCAAAGTGTCAGAGACCTGTCTCAGCTAATGGGTGTCGGCATTCTAACCTGACCAGTGTTCGAAAACTTTTAGGCAGGCTAGTGGATGTTGACTTATTTCCAAACCTACCGCCTCTTTCACAGAAATGAGAACATCGCAAGCTTATTGCTACTCTATCGATAGTCCTAAGGCAAATGTTCAAACGGGCTTCAATTTTTAGCGCTAAGAGCTCAGTCCTCTTGCTACGTCCAGAGGGTCGTATCAGCTCAATTCCCTACGTTGGCCTTTGGTAGAAATGGCGTCAAACGTCGAAGGCGTTTTTGAAATAAACACTTCCCAGGGATTTAAACCTCCACACCTACTTGATTTTAGCGTTCCCGACCTGTAAGTCGCATTTTGGGCTCATCTTTTTACTGATGACCATGCATTCTGTCTTCTTGTAGTTTATGCTTAGTCCCTTCTTCTCGTTCTCCTTCGCCACCTTCTGCATGAGGTTTAAACCTTACTGTGTAAAAAAGAAAGAAAAAAAGGTTTTAGCGTCAATTCTGTCAGCATCTCTTCAGCTTCTAACGTTGCATCACATTTGAATGAAAGTCACACTATTTTCTTGTTTTTTCTTCTCTCTCTTTCCTTAGAGAGGCGCAGTTGACATAGCCCCGTAGCCAGAGGGAACGTATGTTTAACAGGTTGACCAACTAGCCATCACCACGAGGTGGCTTGTCTTTCTATGAACTCTGGGAATGACGATGCGTCTTCAATCGTCTCTTTTAACAGTATTGCATTTCCCCGTGCGTTGTTTGTGTCCAATATCAATATTTAAACAAAGACAATCCACTGTTAAAATTCCACACTCACGGGGTTCAAACCGTCCCCCCTCAGTTCATATCTGACCAGTATGATACGACTTTCTACTTTAGGCCACTCTAGACTGCGCTAGTGATAGGCTCGCCCCAATCACAAACTGCTGCAAAGCCAAAACATTAAACTAAAAACATCACGTTATGTTCTTAAATAGCCTCGTCTCATTCAAACTTTGATATGAATTCCATGCACAGTGCTAATCTCTTTAAAAAATATCTCCACTGTCAGCTCTATACAACCGAATTCTCAGATCAGTGGTTAATAACGATTTCGAACAAATGAAGCCTATATGCTTTAGCGCGGACCACGCTTCTTCGAACTTCGTGGATGGCGCTATAGAATCCCAAAGAACTGTACGAAATAGCAGAAACATATATCACTTGAGGATTTTCAACAACAGCAACAACTAAAATAAATAACACATCGATAAGAAAAGAATAAAATTAAAAAAAAGATGTTGATGTTCCACACAACTTCGAAAGAATGTTTAGGAAGAAAGTTCGCATCTGTACAGTAAATAGCGTTAATAACTTATGAATATGAGAATCCAATTTTCCCGAAGAATTGTTTTGATAGAAAGATTTTATAAACTTCAACTGAAAGTTGCACGTGCTGCTCGGTCAATGAATGCCGAACATTTTTATATAAAGATACGACTGACATTGCCATTAGCAATCTCTAATAAGCAGGCATTAGATAAAGACTAAACTTGTATAAGTGTGTATATATATATATATGCGTGTGTATTTGTTTTGTTGTATCATTTTGGTCAACGCTTTCACTTGTAATGAACCGGTTCTCCTGATTTCATTAACTCTAAACATTTTACACTGTCGGCATTCCCAAAGAAATTTATGAAAAACAATGAAAAATTGTTTCATCGATTAAAATTGAACAATTTTGACATTTTTCTTTTTTATCTGAGTTTTCAAAGGTTACTGATTTCCTCCCTTCCTGCATGTCACTAGACCTACGATTCGCTTCTCCTCTTTATTTATTTTTGCCTTCGTCTAATTTTCTTTGTAAATTTGTAAGAATTATTCCGCATACAAATACTCATTCCAAACATACATTCACATCCTTTATCAACACACACACACACACACACACACACACACACACACACACATGTATATATATATATATATATATATATATATATGGATAAAGACAATCGGAAATTTATCTTAGATGGCGTGTTTCATCATCTGATGGACTTTATCAAGGCAAATGTAAGGATTTTGTTTTCTAAATTTTTTCTAAACGAAATATTTAAATTTCGGAAACGCTCATAAATATTCATCAGGCTAACTGAGAAGTCAAGTTCGATTGATGTAATTTAGAGTCTAATCTACAAAATTGAATAAGTGATATTCTTGTTGAATTTTCATTTTATTTATAATGTTTTTTTTTTGTTTAAAGCAATTCACCCCAAGCAAGGCAGGAATGCCACTATTACGCAAGGCGTTACAGAGGATTGAGAACAAGAGTAAAGAGGCATGTTTAAGGAAAGGATACCGATAAAGACTGGGAAAATGCTCAGGCTGTCAGATGTCGATTGACATTACACTTGAATATTTGAAGATTATAGTCATCGGGGAAACAAGTATGGGGAAGGGAGTTCCACAGACGAGAAGTGTGAGGGAAGAAACCTTTTGAGCAGAAGAGACGGTTACATTTAACCGTTTTGACAGTGAAAGGGTGTGACTGAGATGCCAGCCTGGTAGCTCGCTTAAGTTCATGCAATTATCACAACCGGCATAGATCGAACATTTGTATATGGTAATATCAGGTTTATAACATTCCATACTAAAAAAAAACAAGATAGTAGCAACCAGAGTCCGAATTTCCTCGAGTCGCGATAAACCGCTAAATTCTCTAACGTAGGCAACATATTTGATCGTCCATTTAATTACAAGATCACTCCAGAATTAAGTGGAATTTATATATAAGTTTTTCTTTGTCTCTTAAAAATGATCGGGCTTCGTCCGTAAGCTTCTTATTCCTTCGTCATGTTTTCTCTGTAAAAAGTCCGATTAGACCAAAAGAATGGGAAACTGCTGCCATATCTGGGTTGTAGTTGCTCATTCCTTGCTTTCCAGCTTTGGCAGGTTAAATAAAAGAAAAACGTATGTATATATGCCAGTTTTGAGATTTAGCTGCAAGTTTTCCATCATCTTGGCTTCCGGGACAGAATGATATACATTGACTCCCAATAGATAATGGGCTCACCAAAATGTTGCCGGAATTCATTCGCTAATGCACAAGGGCTTCAGAGAAGAAAGGTGCATCAGGGGTTTATTATGGAAGATATATTTATATACATCAGGTGCAGAACCACGCCACAAATGTCGGTAGTTACACAATATTGGCTGACCAAGCTACGGCAAGAATGTGCAAATGGGGGAGAGAACAAATGACGAGTAACTTCACTGCAAAACTATTAATTATTTTTGTTAATTTTACTCCCAAATCGAGAGTGTTTGGCAGCATGTTTTATTTGAAATACGTTTAATTATATTTGAGGCCCAGAAAACGAGTTATTCTAATTTTGCAATGCTGCATGGTGGATGAGAGAGAATCTTATTCAAAGTGATGCTGAAAAAAAGGCCATACAAAAATACTGGGCTACCAGTGAAACTTCCAGCTTAAAAGTTGTTACTTTTTCGCAAAAAAAAATCATTATTATAACGGCAAGTACAAAACGTTAAAAGATGCTCTTTATTACGGCAGAAAGTATAAAACATCAAAATATGGATTTAGCCTTTAGCGTTGCTGCTTTTGGCACCAATATTTGCCTCAATTCAACGTGGTATTAAATAGAACAGTGTCAGGAATTTCCCCTCCATTCTTTTTGGCAGTAATCCCAAAGTTCTTGTAGACGATGTGGTTTTCGTTAGAACATTTGTTTTATTTCCCACTACAATGTTTCAATTATATTGCGATCACGATGTTGCGCTGGCCTTTTTTCTCCAAAAACTGAGCATCTTCATCCGCAAAAATATTTGTTGCACGTGGAGCATAATTCATTTTGAAACAATATCTCCATCTTGGTAAACTACAGAATATTTAACCATCGTAAACTAATATAGCTGTTGCTGTTTAGACTCCCATCAAATTTTACAAATATTGTTCACCCATGGCTTTTTTCAACCCCCACATCATTACGTACTCAACACCAAATGTTACCGTTTTGTAGTTGATCTTCCATTTTTTCTTTCTCCCACTGCTCTTCTCAAATAATTTATTGCATTAGAATGTAACTCTATTTCGCATTCATCACTAAAAAATACTAAAAAAATACTTTTTGTCACTTTCCATCATCCCATGTCAGATATTTTTTCGATCACTTCAATCTATTATTCCGATGTTTCTTTGGTTAATAATGTGTTTTTGTCTTGCTATAGAAAGGTTCAAGTTGTTTTTCGTAATACTTTGCGAACTGTATCAGCTAAAACCTTAAGACTGAATTTAATCCTCACTTGTCTGGCAGTTACAATCTTTCTTTCATCCCACAAGGCTACAAAAGGTCGATAACTTTTGTGGTCTTCCGGTTTCTTTTGCACTTCCAGTAATAACAAGCGTCATGCTGAAAAATGTCTCTCTCTTCGTAGTTTGGCAAAAGATGAGACTGTAGTAATCTAATATCGTATTCGCTGTTTAGGTTTTCACCAACTTTTCCTTAATTTTTTTATCCCATCGTTTTTATGCAACCCCAAAACATTAGGTGACCACCACCAAATTTTACCGCTTTTTTGGTGTATTGTTTCTTTCCCCCATTCGTCTCCATATATATACATATTCTCTTAGAATATAACTCTATTTTGCATTCATCTCTAAATATTACTATTTGCTACTTTTCAATGTCTCATGATAGATGCTCATTTGTCCATTTCAGTCTTCTATTGCGATGTTTTTGGTTAATTATGCATTTTTGCTGCTATACACCCGTTCATTTTCTTTTAGTAATACTCTTATGCTGTATCAATTGAAACCTTGCTGTTATGACTGCATTCACTCCTCATTTTTTAATTTCGGTTTGCCTACTGTGACTCTCATAATTATTCCTTCATCTTTCTTATCTAACTTTTGTAGTCTTCCGGTTTTATATGCACTTAAAACACTTCTAGTAGTAGCAAACATCTTTGGATAGTTTGATCACTGTTCTTAGACATTTACAGTCGCCTATTTCTCACTGAGTTATCTCCCCTTTTAAAATCCCAACCCAGCATTGATCAGCAGATATTTTAACCATGACTTTAGTGCTAAAACGCAAACTAATGTTCAACTACAATGACTTGCTAAGTCACCTTACATTTATGTTAATAAGATGGAAAAAATGCCTACTTAAAACTGAGTATATCATTATGACTATCATCAATAGTTTTGGATTACTTTTTTCAGCTTTAAGCTGATTAAAGCGGTGTATCTTCTGTTTCTTGGCACCTATGAAAGCATAACTTATATTCCAAACTTCAAGGTCTACAAGATTTCTAGTAATAATATTAAGATCGATAACGATTTTATATAATTGGCTAAAATATTTTCGCGCCCACCTTTAAATCCCGGTGAAAATATAGAATCCACATTCGAGGAAAACCCAAAAGCAGATACGCATAGACGCCATTAATTGACAAAGTATAGAGTTAAATAAACAATAATGAAAGATTATTTCTCGTGGTCTTATTATTCGAAGGAGACATATAATATTATACCAGCCTTCAGCATTTCTCGATCTAATTATTCTAACGTTGACATCATTGTAATATATGTTCCCTTTAAAGTTCATTTGACTTAATATATTTTATGTAAATGACAGATTTCTATGAATAAAAGTGAAAAGAACGTGAAAGCTCCAATATTTAGTGAGTGTGTTTTATAAAACAAAGTATTATACAAAAAACATCATGAATTTAAATTGTTATGCTTAAAAATATTCGAAGTGTTGAAAGATGGCGACTCAGCGGAGATGATTTTTTTTCTTATTGACATACAACTGAGTAATGATATTAAAAACTCCACCGCATTTTCCTTGTCAAATATCACAAATAACATTTTTGTAAATCCTGCCAAGAAACGTCATTCGCTTTAAAGGAAAATAAGGGAAATTCAATAAAAGCTGTCAGGTTAAAAGAAAAACGTAGTTTATAGAAATGTCTTTTTGCTATTTTGTAAGACAAAACAATAAATGTTTTAGACAAAGCGAATTCTATTTCCATATAAAGTTTATTCAATTCTTTTTTTTTTTTTTTGTCTATCAAACTACTTCGAAAAACTTTCTCTGCTTAGGCATAGTTCGCATTTTCCTGATTTGAAGGCTTGTGAAAAAAATTACCTAAAATCATTTATGAAAATCTAAAATAAACAAAACATAAAATATAAATGAACAACGAGGGCATTAAGAGGTGTTGTAGAAAATAAATATACATTGAATATAGCATGAATATATATTGAAAAAGTCTCTATAACATCTATGATGGGATAAAGAAACAGTTGAATTTTTTTAAGAAACATAATGAGAAAAGAAGGCTTCGAAAATATGGCATTCACAAAACATATGTCGGGCTATCTTGCTCAAGACACACTGCTGCTGCTACGACAGCAGTACATGTGTTGTCCATACGGCCCTGATAGAATGCGGGACTCGTAATCGTGGATATTGTTTTTAAAAAAATTGAGAGATAGCTATGATTGTCTAGTTATAATGCATACTATTTAACCCATAGTTGGGACACTAGAGATGGATTCATACCTTTCCTAAGTTTGTTTGTTTTTTTTCAGCGAGAAAGTAAATGTAACTAACTGGACGGAATTTCGAACTCAGCTCTCTAATTTCATATTTCAAGCGGCTATCAATTACAGCACCCGCACACTCACCGTCCTGTAAGAACAGGACACATAGAAGAAGAAGAAGAAGAAGAAGAAGAAGAAGAAGAAGAAGAAGAAGAAGAAGAAGAAGAAGAAAAAAAGGAAGAAGAAGATGATGAAAAGGAAGAAGAAGAAGAAGAAGAAGAAGAAGAAGAAGAAGAAGAAGAAGAAGAAGAAGAAGAAGAAGAAGAAGAAGAAGAAGAGGAAGAAGAAGAAGAAGAACAGGAAGAAGAAGAAGATGAAGAAAAGGAAGAAGAAGAAGAACAGGAAGAAGAAGAAAAGGAAGAAGAACAGGAAGAAGAAGAAGATGAAGAAAAGGAAGAAGAAGAAGAAAAGGAAGAAGAACAGGAAGAAGAAGAAGATGAAGAAAAGGAAGAAGAAGAAGAACAGGAAGAAGAAGAAAATGAAGAAAAAGAAGTAAAGGAAGAAGAAGAAAAAAAGGAAGAAGAAGAAGAAGAAGAAGAAGAAGAAGAAGAAGAAAAGGAAGAAGAAGAAGATGAAGAAGAAGAAGAAGAAAAGGAAGAAGAAGAAGATGAAGAAAAGGAAGAAGAAGAAGAAGAAGAAAAGGAAGAAGAAGAAGAAAAGGAAGAAGAAGAAGTATATAGGCATATGTAAGCATCTATGTGCAGTTCTTATATCTTCTTTAACAAATTAAAATGAAGATTTTCAGCAACAAGATCAGGTGTTTGTCACTCCGAATAAACTTCAGAGAATGTCGAATGGAACTCTCATATAACATATTAACAATGGCGACGAAGATGAGATCATTGTTGAGTCTTGACTCAATGTTGAATCTCGCCTATTGCATGGAATAATAATGCAACACAAAATGTACTTAGAACAAGAATGTATTATAACAAGAAAGTGTACATATAGTATTTCTGTATATTTCTGGGAAGACGTTCCTGGAGAATGTGTTGACTAGTCGCAGTCGATCAGAGTCTCTAGTTGGATCTCGTGATTCCTCTTCCCCCGTCTTCCGGTACCAACCATTATTTCTATAGTTGGTAGTCACCTAGGTGGATTAGGTGGATCCCACCACAACAATATATATATATATTATGAAATGGACAAAGTCCGACAATTATTTTAAGACATTTTTATGTTTATACATTCTTTTTATAGATACAAATATTTAAGTAAATGCTCTGTTTTATTCAGTTTGGTAAATGTTGTTTAATACTGTTTATTATAAAACAGAGCATTTACTTAAATATTTGTATCTATACAAAGAATGTAGAAACATAAAAATGTCTTGTGTGTGTGCAGATGTTTTTAGCAAGTCTTAAACTTTAGTTAACTGCAGAGATTTAAAAGTAAAAGTTTCCTCATGAGTTGTAAATTGGTCGAGATTAAATTATGAGAATCTCCAAAGTAGCTGATTTATTTATCTCTTACCTATTAGCAAAGACCAACACAGACCTATTCAAACTATACCTTTTCTAATTGTGGCCTACTAAGCAAAAATAGTCAATTCAATCAGTCGCAGTTCAAAGTCGACCAAAGAAGAGACTTGTGATCATCGATCGACGAGTTTTTTTGTTTTTTTTTTCAATTAGCCTAGGATGATGTGTCAGTCTGTGGTTCTTTTAGAACTGTCACGTTGGCTTCCAGGAACAATAACTAAAAGTCATTCTGAAAGCTGAAGCGATTCCTGTTAAATAAGTTAACACATTTAGACATTTAATGCCGGCTTGACATCTTCAGAAGATTCGCCCTATTTTCTTCGACAGGCACCTACATCGATCTCATTTAGTCATAGCATTGGAAATAATTTAATATTTGGGTGAAGACAGTTGCTTGAACAGTTAATATTAACTTAGAGAAGAAAAGAAGACGCCTGTAATATCAAGGAGACGCAACGGTTTCTAATCGTCTGTAAGGTATTTATCCCAGCAGCACTTTAAATTAAACTTGCAATTATTGATTTTACCGCCTCCGAGACTCAGTTCTACCCTTTGTGAGGAGGGTTGATGCTAACCACCAGGAGATTGACTCGTTGCGCCCCCTCAGACCTCCATTATATGCTGACATGGGGAGATTATATTGAATCAATTGCTAGTTCTACTGCTAGGAAATTTGGTTCCTTGTGTCGTGCTAAACATTTTTTCTCTCTCTATAATCAATCTCACATACTTATAAGTCTGCCATTCGTCTTTGCTTTGAATACTGCCGCCACATCTGGTCTGGTGTTATTGCTACATATTTAGAGATTTTTGCTGAAATCCGAAAAAAAAAATGTACAGTAATATTGGGCCTTCCGTGGCATCACGATTCCAGTCATTGTCCCACAGCGGTAATATAGCTTCCCCATATCTTTTCTATCAGTACGCTCATGGTAACTGTTCTGCTGAATGGTAACTCGACTTTATGAATTTAAATGCAATACTATCAGGTCATCCCATAAGTTCTGTCCGAATTTTGAATAAAGAAAACAAGTGACCAAATGTTACATTTAATTACAGATTCAATCAACAATGTATTTTCCCTGATTGTCTATGACTTCCTTCTATCTATTAACAAGTTTACTAATTCCATTACTGTACAATTCTTTTGGCTTTGATTCGAAGAACTCACAAATATCAGTTTTAACCTCTTCCTGTGTTACAAAAGCTGTTTCTTCCAAATGATTCTGTAAGCTACGAAACAAATGGTAGTCTGTAGGAGCAAGGTCGGGAGAATAAGGTGGAGGAGGAATTTTCTTCCAACCAAGTTCTTCGATCTTTTGTGACGTGATTCTTGCTGAGTGTGGTCGAGCATTATCCTGATGAAACATCACCCGTTTTCGATTCACTAGAGCAGGTCTTTTTTCTCTCAAAGCTTGGTTCAAACGCTCTAATTGCTGACAGTATATTTGAGCATTAATTGTTGCATTAGGTGGTAAGAATTCAAAGTGGATTATTCCTTGGCACTCCCACCAGATTGAAAGAAGAACCTTTTGCCCATATATATATAACCTAACGGAGACAGTTGGTATGACGTTTGCTTGATAACTCAACTGTCAGGGTTTTAATTCTCGGTGGTAGATGCACACTGCTGATGAGTCCCAAATATAGGACGAAACAGCCGTCCAGTGCTTTCTGCATTTTATTGAGGTTTCTTTCAGACTCAATGAATTACTTAATTATATATATATATATATATCAAAATCAGTTTTAAAGAAAATCTTACGGTTTTCAATAGAAACAACAAATATTATTGGTCTCCCAGTATATTGTCTTCTCGCCTGCTTTGTGTTGTTCCGCTATTTCCATACAGAACCTCAAATAATAACCCAAACATCAGGGCCATCCAATGTAGCTCTTCATTAATCAAGATTACTTTTTTACGGCCTGTGGTCGATATGTCACAATATAAAACACGTTGCATACATGTATTTTGTATTCACTAACGTAGGGTGATAAATTCATATTTAAATTACAAAAGAAACTCCGTCCTGAGTATGATGATTAACTACATTCAGCAGCAAAGCCTCTGAACGGGATGTTTTGAAGAGCGTAGAACTTCTTAATTGCTGTTGTCCCAAGTCCACCCTGACCCGAGGTGTTAGCAACTATTAGGGTCTCAGCTAAAGGCAAATAGTTAACTCCAAAATTGGCGTTAAACTCTATGAAAGTATAAACATTTTTATAGTGAAAATACCAGCAATATATTTTCATACTAGAAACAAATATGAACTATACTTTTTTCTAAAAACTTAAAAAGAAAAATAATTACTCCCAAGAATACATTGTTGGTAATGACAATTAAACATTTCAGAATTAAATGACCCATAAGAAGCTGATACGCCGCTAATTTAACAACAAAACATAGCAATAAGAACTCCACATCAATTTTATAATATTTAATTTGTTTTTTTTATTCGTGATTTAGGTTGCTTAATTTATAGTAGTATGAGAAAACATTGAGAAAAAAACATTATTTCAAGTGGCAGTAATTATTGCAAAACTCGCATAGGCGGGTTCTGATTCATGGTATTTCTAATAATCTAGATGTTTCTTTGTCCCTTAATTCCTGACGGAACCCGGAAGCAACTTTTTTTAATAAGTGAATTTTTCAGCAAAATCGATGAATCCCCTATCAATTTTATAATATTTAATTTGTTTTTTACGCTCATGGTCTAGGGTTCTTAATATTTCGTAATATGAGACAACTTTGAGAAAACAGGAACTATTGCAGAACTCGCCGAGACAGCCTCTCATTCATGGTATTTCTAATAATCTAGATGTGATTTCTGTGTCGCATTGAGCCCTAATGCGATAGGAGCCTTGGTAGTCATTGTTTTAATGAGTTCATTTTTCATCGAAATTAATGGGTTTTATTTAAGTGCCTCTTATTAAAATCAACCAATTTTAGTGACCAAATCATAATCCAGTTGGCGGAAGTAGCTAATGTTAGCCTTAGAATATACACTAATACCCATAGCTTCAAAAATCTGTAATTGGTAATATTTCAAATGTTTTATGCGGGCTTGCAGTCGTCGAACCCTTCAGCAATATGGGCTTGTTGATCTCTCCAGAATCTCTATGAATAGTTATATTCGTATATAGCGTTTATTTTGGTAGTTGAATCTTTGAATGTATGCTGGTTGTGAAGGGGCCCCCATATCTGTTCAAACATCTGGGCTCCACAAATTAAATTCCGCTACTGTATACAAGTGTAAAAAACTATAAAAATCTTAAAATGTACACAAGTCTTTGTACAAAAGATTCTTATTTCTTTCATGTTCTTTGACACGGATCATGATTCGGTCTTCTACAATTGCCAGGTGTCTTTGAAGATCGAAATTTGTAGTTTTGTAAGACAATTCTAGTTGAACCAATCCTCGGTTTCCTTCGGATCTGGACGTCTTTTTGGATTTTTTTTTGTTGCTGTTTTTTTTACATTAACCGTCAGAGTTTTTGATTAAGAACGGCTACGCAACTGCGGATACACTTGATAATATTCTAGAGTTATCGTGTGTACGTATCTATCTAGACTTCTGTTCAGGTCTGAGTTGTTTTTGTTGGGTGCGGTCACAATGTGATGTTTGCAAAATATCCCATGTAAGATCAATGGAAATATGGTAATGATATTTGAAAGCTAAATGTATTAAATCCAGTTTGCCTTACATGATTACCACGGCCCCTAATTTGACATCATAAATACATCATCAGTAACATCGATTTCTATACGTTGATTAGGGCGTAACCAATATAGATGGGTTTTTTTTTTCGCACTAAAAGTTTTGATCAATAAATCCGTAAGCTGATACGTAGATGCTGGTTGATTGATATTCATTTCAATGTATAATGTTGGATATATGGGATCAATGGCAATGGTAATGAAAGCTGTTTCCTTACAAGGAAACTTTTAGCATTCATTGGCCGAACAGTCAGCACTGGTTTCGGTTGAAATTTATTAACTTTTCTCTTAAAACACGTGTTTAGGATAATATATTTCTGATGCCCTGTAGCTGTTATCACTCTTTCCAAAATTGATGGAGGTTTCCTTCGTAACCTTTTATTTGAAGTAGTGTGGAATGCCAACATCTTGATTATGTCATTATTTTCTCTTCTCAAGCCCAGTAGCTGTTATCACTCTTTCCAGTATTGATGGGAGTTTCCTTCCTAACCTTTTATTTGAAGTACTGTGGAATGTCAACATCATGATTATGTCATTATTTTCTCTTCTCAAGCCCAGTAGCAGTTATCAATTTTTCCTCCAGTATTAATGGTAGTTTTCTTCCTAACCTTTTTATTTGAAGTAGTGTGAAATGGCAACATTTGGATTATGTCATTATTATCTTTCCAACTTACACATGATATTCGTTTTGATTGTTACTGCTGTTGGTAGTCCTCGAGTTATGTGCTTCCTGTTATCAGAACTGTATTTTCTTTGTGATTCTGTAGCGCCAGTCTACAAGGTTCGATGAAGTGTGTCCTTTACCAAGACTTACAGACTTCACTTGCCGAAAACCATTTGTAATCATTGATCTTAGAAAATGGTTGCATATCTCATCATTTTCCAGTTGAACTGCCTAGATATAATCGTCAGTTCTATTGATTCTCACTCACTTCTCACTTGTGAAAATCACTTCCGTCTTCTTTATTTCCAGTCAAATTTGATCCTCAATAAAATTAAATGCAATGTCAATCGTCAATATATATATATATATACATATATATATATATATATATATATATATATATATATATATATATATGTCTGTGTGTGTGAGTGTGAGTGTGTATGCGTGTGTGTGTGTGGGGGGGGACAAACACCCTGCATTTACATTTAATATCATTACAGAATTATCATGTAAGATAAGATACAAGTATTGACAGCTTACAATATCTTAGTAAATAATAGCAAACCAGATAATTCAACTTTATATTTAAGACCTGAAAGGTAATTTTAGTGATGGTGGTAGGGAGAAATGGTAATGGTAGTGAAAGCTGTTTCCCTCCAAGGAAACATTTGGCATTTATTGACTAAGCAGACAATACTGTTTTTAGTCGAAATTTATAAAATCTTTCTCTTAAAATATTTTTAAAGGAAAACCGTTTTTTCAGGTCTCGTAACCTTTATCATGCTTTCCAGTATTGATGGGAGTTTCCGATCGAACATTCTATTGGAATTAGCGTGAAATGTTAACCTCTTGATTATGTCATTATTTTCTTTTCGTGTTATATGTGCTATCCATTTTAGTTGTTGCTGTTGTTGGTAGTCCTCAAATGATATGGCTTTTGTTATTTCGTACTGTTATTTCTTTGTGATTCTGGAATGCCAGTCCACAATGTTTTAATAATCAGGCTTTACCCGCTCAAAACCTTTTCTTATCATTGATCTCAGGAAGTGCTTGTATACCGCTGAAAGTTTTCATATTGCTGGATTGGTTTGGTGACAACTTTCTGGCGCTCTTTAGCAATTATAAATTTGAAATCAAAGTTTGCACGGCATCCATATTAAAGTCTCGATGTAACGACGCTATTTAAAAACATGATTCGAGTTTTCAGGTTGATGTTTTGGTTTCATAGCAATTTGCGGTGTCGGGCAAAGCGACCTCTGGAACACATTATTCTATATTCAATTTCGTTTTTTTTTTCTGTACATAATTTGTTATAACTGATCAATACGCCGAGGTATCTGAAGTGTTTACTAATTACACATCCTGAATTATTTTGTTACCGCTCTTTGTGATTCTGTAGCGCCAAACCACAATGTTCAAATAGGGGGGGGGGGTTCTTTAACAAGATCCCGAGGATTTATTCACGCAAAGCCTTTTTTAATCATTGACCTTAGAAAGCAGTTGTATACAGTTTAGATATTTCTGAACGGGTTTGCTGCCATGCATGGCACTCTGTTTAAATTATAAAATTTAAATCAAAATTTGTTTAGCTTGCCTGGCAACGACTCCAAAAATCAGAATGAAAAATTACCAAAAATCAGGGAGTTATTCACATTTCGATAGTGCCGATGATATTCGAGGTACAAGAAATTTTTTAGAGTTTTACCAAAATCAAAAATCTGTTTTTAGCTTCTTTATTGGGGTGAGCGTACATGCAGACCCCAAACAAGGAAAAAGCGCCCCCGAGTCGCCCACATTTGGGACGATCGCCATGCTCAACCCAACCAGAGTTCAATGGAAGGGCTTTCTTCTGGGAGAATTTGGTGTAAATTTTAGTGAATATAAATTCTTCTTATTTGGGGGAAAATAACAGAAAAGATCCTATGTCTCTTTGTTACATGTTTCCGTAAAATCATATTGTCAATGTTATCCGAATAAAATCGCTCTAATAGGTTTGATGTTTTGAAAATATTTTATCTAATTTACATCATATGATATTATACATGTTTTACTGAATGTGATGGCTTACTACTTTGCTTTTATGGAAACTAAGAGAGTATAGATACATAGGCGTGTTCATATTATGGACGGACGGAAAAGAAAATTGGATTCAGTATCTGTTTATATTTCTGAGATGAGGTATTATGTACACTATTTACATTATTCGGACTATTGTCCTGAACTTTGTCGCCATATTTATTACAACGTTTCGGCCTTTCAGTATCTGTCTATATTTCTGAGATGAGGTATTATATACATTATTTACATTATTCGGAATATTGTTCTCATCTTTGTCGCCATATTTATTACAACGTTTCGGCCTTTCAGTGTCTGTCTATATTTCTGAGATGAGGTATTATGTACATTATTTACATTATTCGGACTATTGTCCTCATCTTTGTCGCCATATTTATTACAGCGTTTCGGCCTTTTAGTTACTGTCTATATTTCTGAGATGAGATATTATGTACATTATTTACATTATTCGGACTATTGTCCTCATATTTGTTGCTATATATATTACAACGTTTTGGCCTTTCAGTATATGTCTATATTTCTGAGATGAGGTATTATGTACACTATTTACATTATTTGGACTATTGTCCTCATCTTTGTCACCATATTTATTACAATGCTTCGGCCTTTCAGAACCTGTCGATATTTCTGAGATGAGGTATTATGTACACTAATTACATTTTCGGACTATTGGCCACATTTCTGTCGCTATATTTATTATAACATTCCGGCCCTTAATTATCTGTCTATATTTCTGAGATGAGGTATTATGTACATTATTTACATTAATCGGACTATTGTCCTCATCTTTGTCGCCATATTTATTACAACGTTTCGGCCGTATCGAACTCACACTCTTTGGGTCCTGTCACTGGATCTAACTAACGCCATTATACACTGTGCCATGTGTCCTTGGCTGTCGAGTTCAAATTTCAACCGAGCCCTTTCCATTCGCTTTGGTATCAAATCCCTTCGGAAATGTATAAAGCCATTTCATGTCCCCTCATTCCAGCTATGAACTAAATAGTAGGGAGGTTATCAAGGTTTTCTTTTCAATCAGAGTACGAGTTGATTTTTAAACGCGTCTGTCGGTAACGCATGTGACAGAAGGTCGACGTTTAAAGTGGGTTTACCGGGGAAAACTTGTTCAAAACCTTCGGTAGTTACCTTTTTGAGGAGACCTCAGTCATTGGGTATTGACCCTAACCTCCTCTTAAAGGAATGGTGCTCTTTGGGTGGGGTGCCACTTGTGGTTTGAGCTAATATTAATTTCAAACTACCCCAGATTCTGCCGGGAAAGCATATACGTCTAGAAGAAAAATTGCATTCTAAACCGGTTGTCGTGGGGCTAACGAATCCTCCCCGAGAAAACTTACATCCTGCAGTAACGGCATGAGCACAATTGTGTGTGTGTTAAATTGATTGATATGGCCACAAGCAGGAAACAATAATGCAAGTCTTTTTTCCAAATTTCCGACTATATAAACAAAAAGAAACACTAGAAAAGATTGAATGAGATTGACTATATCCAAACACTTGGTCAACTTAAAAGAATGTCGAACGTTAAGGTTATTTTTTTACGCGTAGAATAGAGAATAGAAGATAATTTCAAAAACAAATCCACCTGGCATGTCATCTCAAAGGAAGCACCAGCCTCCACCTACTACTGGACTGAAAATCAAGGACTCCTCGGGGTCAGTATAAGGGTTCGGACAAACATAAGATTAGGACACAGCACTATGGACATCTCTGATTTCAGACCATTCGCCCATGGGTGTATCACCTGCATCACTTTTGACGACAGCGAGAATTGGAAAAATAAAATAAATATGAAAGCCATGAAGGGTCGTATAAGTGCATTTCTCCCCTAAGGGAATTTTATATAAGCACCCCACTCCAATAATTATCTCACTTCAATAATCGCCCCTATCCTACTAAGTTAATTTAATCAAAATATGCTTTCTTTATTGATATTTTTTTAAATGCACGCCCTGGGTACTATTACGGTAAGCCTATTTGTTTAACAAACGTGGGATATTAGGATTTTCACGTACTGTAGATTGATGACAAGATGAAAATTGTATTTCAATAAATCTATTTGTTCACGTGTTCATGGATGTAGTGAAAGGCGAAACTACACGCTATTTAACTAAACAATGCCTTAAAAGTAATTCAAGCATTTCTCTTCGAATTGTAACATTTGTTCTTATTTTGTTCAACAAACGTGGGATATTAGGATTTTCACGTACTGTAGATTGATGACAAGATGAAAATTGTATTTCAATAAATCTATTTGTTCACGTGTTCATGGATGTAGTGAAAGGCGAAACTACACGCTATTTAACTAAACAATGCCTTAAAAGTAATTCAAGCATTTCTCTTCGAATTGTAACATTTGTTCTTATTTTGTTCAACAAACGTGGGATATTAGGATTTTCACGTACTGTAGATTGATGACAAGATGAAAATTGTATTTCAATAAATCTATTTGTTCACGTGTTCATGGATGTAGTGAAAGGCGAAACTACACGCTATTTAACTAAACAATGCCTTAAAAGTAATTCAAGCATTTCTCTTCGAATTGTAACATTTGTTCTTATTTTGTTCAACAAACGTGGGATATTAGGATTTTCACGTACTGTAGATTGATGACAAGATGAAAATTGTATTTCAATAAATCTATTTGTTCACGTGTTCATGGATGTAGTGAAAGGCGAAACTACACGCTATTTAACTAAACAATGCCTTAAAAGTAATTCAAGCATTTCTCTTCGAATTGTAACATTTGTTCTTATTTTGTTCAACAAACGTGGGATATTAGGATTTTCACGTACTGTAGATTGATGACAAGATGAAAATTGTATTTCAATAAATCTATTTGTTCACGTGTTCATGGATGTAGTGAAAGGCGAAACTACACGCTATTTAACTAAACAATGCCTTAAAAGTAATTCAAGCATTTCTCTTCGAATTGTAACATTTGTTCTTATTTTAGTCGACAGCGAACGTGGTTTGTCTGTTAGACTTTTACCTGCGAAAAGATTGACTTAAGGCCAAGCCGAAAATGCATTTGAATCTATATTATCAATTAATACTGACATGAAAATCCTACAGCCTCACTGGCTTTTTTTAAAAGTTTTTTTTAATGTCCGGCTGTTCGGAAAATAATGACTGATTTTAAAATAATCCTTTTAATTATTTCCGATTAGCTCGACTGTAGCACTCTCTCAATCCTACTCAAATAATGGACGATTGGAAAGAAAGGAATAGACATTTAAGTAATAAAAATTGGTTTCAGTGAGAAAATGTAAAAAAGAAAGAAAGTTAGACTTATTTAAGGTCTATTTCACTGAAATAGAAAAAATGTTTTCAATTTAAAATCTTTTCATTTATACCTCCTCACTTCTTTACATAACGGCCAGCATTCATATTTATGATTGCTATTGTAATATTTTATTGAAGGTATTAAGCTCAGGTATTTAACGATGCGATAGGGGAATTTCTAGGGATATTTTATTTTCATAGAAATCGCCGCGAGTTTGTTTAATTAAAGGTTGTTTCATTAAGACGGATTATATATAAGGGTGTTTCATTCAGACGGATCAAAGTCAGCAGTAAATAAATCAGTGTTATTGGTGAAAATTTATTTATTTCTCTATTGGATCCTGATATTTAAGTCATGGCAATTATTTATGAAAAATGTTATCACCCAAATATCCGCCAAATCTGAAAGAAAAAGAAAGAAATCATTAGACGCTTAAACTTAATTTACACTTAATATCGTTCCAAGTTATTGGAACACCCTTTATTAACTTACGAATTAAAATTCAACAGAAAATTCAAATAGAAAAACCGTGAAATGTTCATGGCTATTTCCAGATTCAATCAAGGAATAAAGAAAGGAGAAAAGAAAGAGGAAGAAAAAAGAAGAATAAATAAAAATATAGTAGAAAATTTAGCAAAAATTGTAGCGCATCTGTTGTTGACTTCTTTCTATGACGACCGTGGAACGTCATACAGAATATGCCTGACATTTAATCACAGTTTTAACCTATTAGGAATCAGTGTTCCACTAGGAGATCATGTTTTAAGATATATATTTTCTGTCTCTACCTCTGAGACTAGGTATGACGATTATTTACATTATTTACATAATTCAGACTGTTATCCTCATCTTCATCGCCATATTCACAGCCTTTTGGTTGTTGTACGCTCCGGCCTTCTTCAGGTGATTGAAAATTCGAACCGAAACCTTTTTTTCGTCCACCGGAGTAGATTGTTCCAGTTCCACGTGCCAAGCCTCTTCCGGATCTCTCAGTTATTTCCCTTTAACTCATCTCCCCACTTTTCTTTTCTTTGTTTTTTCACACCTGCTGTAGTCTGGTATTGAACACAGTCTAGTCACGAGATCTATCAAATGTCTTTATCCACTGGGCCACCTGTTAAACAAAATAAAGGTCCGGTCCGAAATTCCAGTCACCTGAAGAAAACTGGGACGTAGAACGACCAAAACGTTGTGAATATAGCAATGAAGATGAGGTTTAACAGTTCGCAAAATGTAAATAATGTAAATATATATTTTGATATCAAAAATCATTTTGATTATTTTATCGGTAATAGATTGATCGGAAAATAATGTCTGATTTTTGAATAGACATTTTAATTCTGGTGTTCCTAATGATTAAAGTGTCACCTTTGTTAAATGTATATAAATCCTTTTTGGAATATAAATTAATACATTATATACCTCTCCCCTTGAACATGAAAAAAAAGAGATGCGTTTACATTTTTTGCAAGGGTTCAAGCTTGGTTATAATGCTACTCAAACTGCATGCGTCAGTAACAGATAACAGCGGTGGGGGATCTAATCAGGCTACGGCGCTGGTTTTCTGAAGTTCCGCAGTGGGTATACGAATCTTCATGATCAACGTGTTAAAGAACGTCCATCTGCAATTGACAATCTCTATCTGAAAATAATCTTTCAAACATCTTGACATTTTTTACAGTAAACAACCATTCTTTTCAATGATGATAGAGAAAATATATTCAAAGAGTTCTTGCGTCCAAACTTTTAGAGTTTTAAATGCATGATTAGCTTTGTAATTCGGTGGTAGATTTTGAGGGTTCCTGTTTTGACTGGTTTAAACACTGTTTAAATATATTCGCTCAGGAATAAATTTTCTAAACAGGCAATACTTTGAACAAGTACTTTATCATATAATTATTTTTACTGTTTCTGTTAAAAATTCTATAGAAAATGTCCTGTAATCCGACCTTAAGAACGTAAGATTGTCAGATGAGATAATTTCGATATCAAGCATAGAAACATTCTGTGACTCCTACAAAAATAATAATGAAAGGTGAGATAAAAGACTATCCATCAATTTTAAGAAAACAATATACGGTTGCTAGCAAGATGAACAGCCCAAAACAGTTACGAATTCGAGATGACATAATGAAGCAATTACAAAAATTTAATATGTGAAGTTTTGTAACAGATGACACCAACATACGAACACGCATGGAATAGTGAAAAATGTCTTCCAAAAGCTAAGCAAAATATTAAGAAACAGGAAAGTTTCGTTAGAACCAAAGAAAAGTGTGCTAAATCGCTATCCTATATCTTATATGACAGTAAATACTGGGTAATGTTGACAAAGAGACCTGAAGAAACAGGCATTTTGTTTACGGAAGGATGCTGAGAATAGCATGGAATAGTTATATGTGAGTAACGAGAATGGTTTAATGATAACAGAAACAAAATGACGCTTATACTTAGAATTGCAACGTAACAGTCAAGATGTCTAGGGCACATGCTGCAGAAGAAGGCTTGTAGAATTTGACATTCGCATGACATACTAAAAGCAATAGAGACAGAGAAAAGCAGCGAGTATCGTACCTAAAATGATTTTAAGTAAATGTTTGACATAACAGAGATTAGTAGACATCGCAAAAAGACAAACCTGTCAAAGTGCTACAAGGAGCGGGAAGTTTGGAGAGCCATGATCGCCTACAAAATCGAGGGATACGGTATATAGAAGAAGAATCCGACATTCTTTTATATTGGCCAAATTTTCCAATACGAACAATATACGATTCAGAGATGACACTCTTTTTTTAGAGAGGCATAAATAAAATAGCAGAAACTCGTAAATAAATTCAATAAAGTGATAAGTAAAGACTATCAAATGTAAAAATTGAAGTGGATTACTGTTAAAATGAAGGAAAGCCCAAGATGCGAGCTTCAAATTGGAAATGTCAGACTTAAGCATCTAGAAAAATTTAATTATGTGGAAAGTGTTATTACAGACGACAGAATAGTTGACATAGAAATAAGAAGGCACTTTGAAATACCTTCTGAACATAAAACAATGTACCAAAAATCAGAGGAATTTTGTTAAAAACAAAAAAAACTCTGTTCGATTGTAATGCAACATCAGCCCTTCTATATGACTACAAATGCACGACACTTTCCTCGTTGATGAAGCGGAGAATTGAGGCAGTAGAGATCTGGTTCTACAGAAAGATACTGAGAATTCCATGGACACAGTAATTAAGAAACGAGTATTTTTTATGGATAATAGCAACAAAGCGGTTACTTTCATTAGAATCAGAATAAATCAGTTGAATTGAGAAAAGAGGAATTAGAGAATTTGATTCTCAGAAATGTGTAGAAGAGTGAAACCGGGAGTAGCTTACATAACGACCCTGTGTAAATGGATGGCAAACCATGAACTGTTAAGGAGAGTAAAATATAAATATTGCAAAGAGATAGAAAGGGTAGGATGTTGTGGAAAGACGTGTTCTGAAGGAGCGGAGGGAAACTGAGTAATCTACTAGAAAGAGAACAGGTTAAAATCGTTTTGTGTCAGCCCCGCTGTCTTCCCAAATGAGCAATGGTGAGAGGAAAAAGATCATTCAGGCGTTCACTAATGGTACCAATATTCATACTCTGGCTTCCATCTTCAAAGTTCATTAAATAAGCATCGAGAGAATGTTGAATAAGTTTTTTAAAAAGAGGGAACAGTAGAGAGGAAAACTGGATCAGGAAGTCACAACAGAAGGAGGGATCATCATTTCAAATTACAGCTAAAGTGATCGATTAGAAAAGATCCAGCTGAATTCATAAGTCGTTTGGCACCTGAGAGACGAGTTTCAGCGATGGCCGTCGAAAGAGCAATGAAAAAAGACTTGAAAATGAAATCGTACGGGAAAAGTGAGGCATCTTGTTACACAACGTTAGAACGTTAGATTTGGCGAAGATCATCTTGAATATTCTGGAATATGATCCTGGAAAATATATATATATATATATATATATATATATATATATATATATATATATATATATATTAATTAATACACACACATATATATATATATATGTATATATATATATATATATATATATATATATATATATATATATATATATATATATATATATTAATTAATTAATACATATATATATATATTATATATATGTATATATATATATATTCATATATATATATATTAATTAATTAATACATATATATATATATATATTATATATATGTATATATATATATTCATATATATATATATATATTAATTAATACACACACACATACATATATATATATATATACATATATGTATATATATATATTCATATATATATATATTAATTAATTAATACACACACACACACACATATATATATATATATATACATATATATACATATATATATATATATATATTTATATATATATATATATATATATATATATATATATATATATATATATGGAGATATATAGTCTTAACGTGTGCTATATTTATGGGATAAAGTGCTCAATATCAGAGATAGAGCGTGTGTAAATATAAAAGTGAAAATATAAGTCAATAATTAGAGGTGACAGTCTGTTTCATGCGAGACGCAATCGTCAGGCCACCAGTGTTGACTTCTGTGTTCACTTTTATATATATTAAGTAATGTAATAAAAATGATAATCTCAGAAAAAACATCACCTATGAAAGCATACACATAATAGTAAGGGCTTAACAAAATGCGTCGTCATTTTTTAATATCTCATCAAGTTCTTATCTTAAATTTCTGTCTGAATACCTGGGACGAGGAGTTACGAATTCGAATTCCAGTTGAGTTCATTGTATTCACTTAGGTACTTGGGAAAAGTATGAATGCATATCTTCTCCCCTCATTTAAAGGTAAATAGCAGAACAGAAACGATCCTACAGTCTTGGGCGCCAACCGATCTAGGAGAAGGACAACTTTGCATTTAAAACCTGAAGTGTATGTACAACACTATGCTACTCCCGTATTCTGTGGTCTTCAGCTGTTGATCAAGTGATTTTGTATGTTTATTCTTCCCTCAGGTCATCCCGACGAGTGTAAAAATGTATTTTCTTTATTTTCCCTAAAATATTCTTTCACTTTTTTTCATTTCTTCTTGGTTTATTGAGTGAATGCAAATAGTAATGTGTTCTCAATTTGCTTGTTGTTTTGCTATGACGATTCTACTTGTTATTGGTTCCACGATACAGAAATGCATGCTAGTTTCTCTACCGGATCTTTTCGATTTGTTAGCGTTAAGGTTTCATGTGTTTGTGTAGATTAATATACAAATACCCGGTGTAACAGCTGGATTGTACAAATCGGGTAAAGGCCAAATATTCCAGTTGTTAGATTAAGCTTTGGAACGTTGCATCTCATAAATGATTAAAGATATTTTACTATAAATCTATGAAGTTTTTATAACACTATTGAACTCTAATTTGAGTCATAAGATTGCGTAATTATTCTCCAAAAATAACAGAAAACTCATGATGAAATCGATCATAAACGAAAATGACACGTTCATAATTAATTAATCATAGCTATGGATCAAAAGCACATGAAGTATTGAAACAATATTCAAATAATTTAGCTCTTGAAAATACATTTCAATTGAGCACTGTTGAGTGATAAGCTAATTCTATAAACAACAGCCACCTGCACTAATGCAAAGCTCTTCAGTAAAATGAATGGAGCACTTTGGCTGATGGGCATTTGTTTACATTTGTAAAAACAATACGCTAGATTTAGTTGTGTAACTCTACCGAGTGAAGATAACTCTGGCTGACACAAAATTAGTTGTGTTTCAATCCTGGCTTGAGGTATTCGAAAGTCTAGTCGCACTGAGGAGCTGTGATACAGTGAAACAGTACTGCCTGTGAATGACATAATTTAGCTCTTGAAAATACATTTCAATCGAGCTAATTCTATAAACAACAGCCACCTGCACTAATGCAAAGCTCTTCAGTAAAATGAATAGCTAGCCACTCGTATTCGAGGATACTCGTCTACTAGGGAGGCTAGAAAAACCCTATTGCAGACGCTCGTTAAGGCACATTTTTGTGCTTGCTCAACACACATAGAGCTCACCTGTGGTTTATATATATATATATATATATATATATATATATATATATATATATATATATATATATATATATATATATATATATAAAATCTAAAAATAAATACGCTAAAATTCACATTCATTCCTGCGGTGCGCCAACGGTTTAGTGGTAGAATTTCCGACTGACGCCAATTCAGTCGGGTTTTGATCCTAGCTAAAGGCAACCGGACGTCTAGCCACACTGAAGAGCTGTAATGACAATAATATATATGTATATATTGATGCATGTTCTATTTATTGTATGTAAATTCCTTTCATATCGTCTGATTAGCTTAATAACATTATCATAAAACGAAGAAAGAAAATCACCATATTGAAAGGTTAGATAGGATTAAAAATATGTATGAATATGGTGATTTTCTTTCGTCTTTTAATGATAATTTTATTAAGCTTATCAGACGATATGAAAGGAATTTACATAAAATAGACAAAACTTGTCTATATTATTTAATGAAACATGAATCAATGAAAAAATGCTGCCTAAGTATACACACACAATATATATATATATATATATATATATATATATATATATATATATATATATATATTCCAGGACCATTTTCTAACTGATTCAAGACGGCCTTCGCCCTCTCTAACCTTCTAATTTTCTGTCCTGTAGTAACAAGCTGCTTCACACGTTTCACGTACGATTTCATTTTCAAGCCTTTTTGCACGGCCCTTTCGACTTTCATCTTTGGACTCCTCTTTCACATGTCAAACGTCTTATGAGTTGGATCTTTTCTAACTGACCTCTTTATCTTTATGGTGAAAAGAGGATCCCTCTTCCTGCTGTGACCTCCTGGTCCATTTTTCCTTCGACTGTTCCCTCTTTTTATATCTATTCACCATTCTCTTGATATTTCTTGAATGGACTTTGAAGATGGAAGCCAGAGTATGAATGCTGGTACCGTTACTGAAGGCCTGAATGATCGTTTCCCTCTCACCATTGCTCATTTGGGAAGACAAAGAGTATAACAGCGGAAACATAGTGAATTTGTCGATAAAGATGTGGACAACAGTCCGAACAATGTAAATAATCTAAATAGTTACAATACCTCATCTCTGAAATAGAGACAGATCTTAAACTCAGGTGTTGTAAAAGCATAACAGTTGATAGAGTCCCTCAAGAAATATGGTAAAAGGTGTGTCCTTCCAGTTATACAAAGTTTTTCAAACATCTGTGGTTGGTGCTTTTACTGCTTCAGAAAGATTCTGACTCTTCCTAAAATATTTTGTCTTTATAAGACATAGATCCGACCAAAGATAGAGTATTACTGAAACCGCTAATCTGGAGCTGCCCAATCAAAAATGTTTGCGGGGCCTTGTGGGTGATGATTTATTTTCCATCCTACATACCCCTGCGGACAGATGAAATGTTGGTAGCCTCTTGCTAACGGTTGTAGCATGCCTACCGAAGATAATGGTTATGTTCCCATTCACATAAATGCAGTAGTAAATACTGTATGTTTGTCTGCAGTCGGAGATTCAAACTCTCTGCCTCCAGGCAGCAAGGATCCCTAGATGAGGCTATGCTGAAGGGTAGAATCTCGTCTCGGGGATCAGCTATCCGGGGTCTACAGGGGGAATTTTTGGCCGAACCTACGGGTTCGGTTACCTCACATTTAGTTCAGCCTTGTGCCATATCTGACAGCGTGAGGCGGTTGGTAGATATCTTGCGGTTGGAGATTCGTCTCCAGCTGTGCTGGTCAAACTCTCTGGCTCCGGACAGAGAGGATCACCAGACGAGCCTATGCCGAAGGGCAGAGTCTCGTCTCAGGAAACAACTACCCGACTCCGTTTTATACGGGGTCTACAGGGAATTTTTGGCCGAGCCTACGGGCTGGGATACACCACATTAACCTTGTGCCACATCGACCTGCGTGGGGCGGTTGGTAGATATCCTGCATGTGGAGATTCATTGTGGAATTCACTTGACTTACTTCTAGCAGTTGACTACTACTTCTACGCGCCGCTGGCGAATCTTATATGTGTTGTTCGTATCCTATTGACGTTCATTACCAACCTTCGTGTGATTATTGTATTCAGTAACCTTCTCTAGGTTACAACAATAACCTATCGTTATTTTTGCGGTTGATGTTGGAGTGAATTATATTCTTTAGCTCAACAAGTTCAGACCTTCACATCTACGATCCACCAGACCACCACATTCATTGAGTTAACTCATCTTCATTCCCTTCATATTCCATTGGTGAAGGGGGAGTTCTATTCAAATGGCCTCTTCCCAAGAACTGTTGCATTTTGGAACAGACACCCACAAGGATTCTTCTCAAATCACCACAATCATAACCTCTCCAAGTCTAGGGTAAACCGTAATATATCCAACCTTAATATAGGCTTTTACAACAACCCTTTACCTTGAGATTCTCGTTGATTCTTTATCTAGAATTTTCTCTGCTGTCTGTTGTAGGAAAATACATTTTTAATCATTTTACTCTAAGGCAATAAAGTTACTAAGACGCAAGAGGTTACTGAGTATCAGAAAATATCTGAAACAAAATCCGTATTAACGAGAGATAACAATATGAAAACAAGAATCCAGAAGACAGAAAATAACGATTAAGATTGCATTGAAATTTTTGACGATCTAATTTGACTAATAAAAAGCCGAAAAAGTATTCCAGAAGCGAAAATTGCCATAGAAGAAATTGTTAGCATAGAACTTACGGTTCCATTTAGACATTTCAACTGTAAAATCTTTTCGAAAAACTATTACTGCGCTTAAATTCATGAAGTGTAAGTGCTATAGACGAGATTTTATCAGAATAATTACCATGAAAATATTTATAGAAATGGCACAAGGAAGCTATATTACCGCGGTGGCACCTGATATTACAGAAATTGACTAAAGCAAAGCTACCAGCTCAGGACCGATAACATTGGAGATGCTTCTTTGGATTTTATCAAGAATCTTAAAATATAGGTTGACCCCCAAAAAACGGGAATTTTTGAAGTGCGTATTGCCAGACATGAGCAAGTGGCAACTCTGCGAGACAGTGACCTTGAGCATATAAACATTTCGCCATTTTAGTAACAAGAATGAAATTCACAGTATCCCAGCTGAGGTGTTGCAGCAGTCAATGAGGAATCTCAACAGCAGATTTCAAGAATGCATTCGTACAGGAGGACGCCATCTACAGGACATAATTTAAAAAAAATGAAAATTCCATCATTGTTTCTTAAATGGCATGTTTTAAAGTTTCATTACTATGAATTAAATATTTTTCTTCCATCACTCTTGGTTTTATTGGATTGTTAAAAAGTTCCCGTTTTTTTAGGGTCACCCTATATATTGCAGGAACACCAGATCAGATGTGGCAGCAATATTCAAAGCAATAGCAAATGGTAGACTTATAAATATCTAGATTCAGCCGAGAAAATTTTCTAGAGCGATATTGTTAACATTTCAGGGCGGAGGCGATTTTCCCCATTTACCTAATACTTTATTACAAGTGCGTTGCCATGTTTTCTTGGTGAAGGCATTGAAGTGATTTCCAGTTTTCATCTCCATGTTATTTTTTTAAATTCAATTTTAGTGTTTCCTAGTCTGGTTTCCAGTCAAGGTTAGAAGGCGAGGGCTACCCGAATACTTAGGCTATAGCTAGGAGGAGACGATCCGCCGGAACTTGAACTCGTTTTGTCGATTTCACTTTCCGCGCTGCTAACTGTTCTGCTACGCGCATATTCACTAGAAAATCGAGAAATCCCAAAAAAATATCAAACCCCACCTGATTGTTATGAAAATTAAAAGCTGAAAGGTAATTCTTAACAAGTGAATTAGATGCATCAAGAAGTAGATAAATCAGGTTTTATTTTGCACAGACATCCTTTCCACGAATATTCTCCGATTTCAAGAAACATATTGTCAATTGAATATATTCTCCTTCTGAATTTAAAGGGAGTTCGAAAAAAAACAGGAGGATTCTTCGCCTGAACTCAGGTTTAGTAATTTGGCATACACTCGGCGTTGTCATTTTAGAAAACTTTCACTCCCATTTAGTTTGTCGCAGTTAGCTCCTCCTCATTTCTTTAATCCTTCAACAGGGGTCTCTCACCCCTGGCTATAAATACTCGCTGACCCTTCTCTCTCTATCTCTTTTTCGACTTAGGCCTTGGGCCGCTACCTCGTGCGGAGACGAGGTAAAATCTCTCTTTTTCGACTTAGGCCTTGGGCCGTTACCTCGCGCGGAGACGAGGTAAAATCTTTCTTTTTCCATTTACACTAATATGTGACCTCTCACAGATACAGTGTTTCCCAAATTCTGGGAACGCGCTAAGAACAATACACGTACGTACGAACACTTACAACACACACACACATAATTTCTCCATACAAACTCCATGTCCATGTCTTTGTTTAACTTGTTTTGTTATTAATATATATTTGTTTACCCATGTTTGTTTTCTTTGTCTTCTTTGGACTTAATTAAGTTCCGATATTCTCATGTAGCTGGACCGGCCAGCAGGAAATTTTAACCTTCTGATATCTCTTCACATCATCACCCCGCACGGTCCGCTACAAGTTTAATCCGTGAATGTACAAGGTGACCTTTCAGCAGAAACTTCAGTGTGCATCGTACATATTGAAGAAAAGTCTAGCAAGTGTTAATGAATTGATAGAAGCTCCAAAGTCGGAATATCAACGAATATATATAGTATTGAGCAAAGAGAATAAAATAGTAGTGAAATAAATGAATATATTTGGGAACAAGTGACAACAAAACCGGCTACTGAGGATTTCTGGTCACAGGCGCAGCTGGGATTGATATATTAACCGACCGGATTAGTTCTGTTGTTATTTGGGTTTCTTGTTACAGAATAAACTGCAAGTCGGTCCAGCTATTATTTTAATCATGGGTATACCTTTATGATAACGACGCTACTTAAATATACTGGTCCACTCTTTAAAAATTAGGAACATTTTCAGGAAATCATTTTTGGAGATTAGTATTCCTTATAGCTTCCTTAGGCTGCGACAATTGTCAGAATCGAAAAAATATTGATTTATTATCGTTTTAGAAGTAAAGTATATGTTTATCATATAGACGGAGTGACACATCGATCCATGAGTTTTATAAGAAAACATTTTTTAGCTTTTTGATATATTTTATTGTTATATGTTATTTATATATACAAAATATTTAAGTAAATGCTCTGTTTATAATAAACAGTATTAACAATATTTACCGGCCTGAACATCCGAGAAATCTTATAAAAAAATATGCGTCCCCTGATAGGAATCGATCTTGTATCTACACGGAACCGTCATATACTCTACGAAGGAACGTCTGGTTAGCAAGGCCAATTTTACTGCTTTTAAACTACAAACTTCTCAGGATTTCCCTCGAACGTCCATATCTGCTCGGAGCCTCTCTTAACGTAAACAAATGAAGTAACACACAACGAATTGGACAAAGTCCGACAATTATTTTAATATATTTTATTGTTATACGTTGTTTATATATACAAAATATTTATGTAAATGCTCTGTTTATAATAAACAGTATTAACAATATTTACCGGCCTGAACATCCGAGAAATCTTATAAAAAAATATGCGTCCCCTGATAGGAATCGATCTTGTATCTACACGGAACCGTCATATACTCTACGAAGGAACGTCTGGTTAGCAAGGCCAATTTTACTGCTTTTAAACTACAAACTTCTCAGGATTTCCCTCGAACGTCCATATCTGCTCGGAGCCTCTCTTAACGTAAACAAATGAAGTAACACACAACGAATTGGACAAAGTCCGACAATTATTTTAATATATTTTATTGTTATACGTTGTTTATATAGACAAAATATTTATGTAAATGCTCTTTTTATAATAAGTAGTATTAACAACATTTACCGCCCTGAACGTCCGAGAAATATCATTAAAAATATACATGCCCTGACAGGAATCGAACCTGTACCCTACGCAGTGCTGTTCTATACCTGACGCAATATACCAGTAAATCTACAAAGGAACGTTTTTACGCTATACTATTTTAGATATGAATAGCATGTTTTTAAATAAAGAACAAACGGTTATATTCACTTTTAAGTAAAGAATAAAAATTAGCATGAATTAATAAAAATATTTATCCGTTTATCGTTAAGAACTTCAAATGTTCTGTGCATGTGTTTGCAGAAAAATATATACAAAAGCAAGAAAAAAAGTTAAAAGAATCTTTCAAAATTCAAAAAGTCTAAAAAATATGATGTAACAATGAAGTTGGAACATTTTTAAAATATACATTTGTAAATAACGGCGAAAGGAATTCCTTTTTTTTAAAAATCATTTCACCCAAAGCAAAGCAGTATTAGCACTCAACGGGTTACTGACTGTTAGAAACTATAAGGGAAAAAGGGAATTAAGGAGAGAGAACAATAAAAGAACAAGAATTAAGAAGAGAGAAGATAACAATTGACATTGTATTTAAATTTTTGAGGAACAAAGTTGACTGAAGTCATAAGCGAGACGTGCGAGAAAAAACTGTTAGCTCAGAACTTACAGGTGCATCTAGCTATTCTATTTCAACTGTAAAGTGATGAGACCAGGCCATTGTAGTACTGCGCACACATTCCTAAAACTACCATAAAGATAAGTTCATTAGAACAATTACCATGAAAATATTTATAGAAAAGGCACAGGGAAGATACGTCACGGTAGCGGGTAAGTGACTGCAGTTGAGATGTTAGGTCTAGGCCAATAATAACATTGCAGTTTCCTATTTGGATTTTATCAAAAATCTCTAGGGATATATCAGGAGCATCAGGCCAGATCTGGCAGCAATATTCAAAACAAGGTCGAAGGTCCTCTATCGTAACTAGACTTATATATATATATATATATATATATGTGTGTGTGTGTGTGTGTGTGTGTGTGTGTGTGTGTGTTTGTGTGTGTGTGTGTGTGTGTGTGTGTGTGTACGATTGATTCTGACGAGAACAGGACACAGGTAATCAACTTTCCTAGCAACAGACCAGCGAAGACTAATAATTCTGTAAACTTCAGGGGTTATTTTGACACTGTATAATACCGGATCACATTCGAAAACGATGACAAATCCATATTTTTCGATTCTTATAAATATCGTGGCCTAAATATATTCTACACCCTTGTGCAAATTCATGGAAACACCCGCTTTAGTTTATTTTAGTTAAACATACGGTCTGTTTTAAACCCACTGGAATGACAGGGCGTAATCGATTTCTATTTTTTCTCAGATTAGGTAATTTGCAGTGGTGTGCAGTAATATGAATCTATTTTCGGGGAGTATGATGAAATTAGTTTGGCATTGAAAAACATTGCGTCATCCATTATCAGATTTTTATCACACCGGGACACTATTGTTTCGACTGTCAATTAGTTGTCCTACTGCCATTGTCTGCTAATGACGTTACTCTAAGGAAATGTGCTAAAATTGTAACGTTGCACGAACACACTGGCAAGCCTTACCAGTGATCAAATCAAAGTACTATAGACTGGCCGGGAAACTCTCCTGATTTAAATCCAATACAGAATCTGTGGTCAATCTGCAAGTAACGACTTCGTGGAATGGATCTATGAAGTACTAACATGTTCACTGGATCATGTTTCCTTGAACAAATACGAAAACAGTAAATAATAATTGAATTATTCATTGTTTCAATTAATTTGTAAATGAGTATAAATAATGCTAACCCACAACATTTATTCCCTTAAAAGGTTTTCTATATTTTATGAGCAGATCCGTTCATTTAAGTAGAGTTTAAGGATTGCAATTTCTTTCATTTCTGCAACAGTATTACTTTGTTCAGAAAAAATTGGATATCTATGAAGGCCGAACAATATAGGAACCAAACATAAGAGGAATGAAAGGATGAAGCTACTTTTGTTTTTAATCATTTTCACCTCAAGCAAGGAATTAAAGCCACTAAGACACAAGGGGTTAGTAAGTGCGAAAGAACATAAAAGAGAAACATTATTAAAGAGCGAGAACAATATAATAGTAATCAAGAATACAGCAGATAACGATTGACATTGCATTTTATTTATTTTTTATTTTTTTCGCTAGGAAGGAAAAAGATGGAAGAGAGTTCCACGAGTTAGAAGTGCGAGAAATAAGACTGGTATCATAGAACTTACGGTTACTGTTATGGTCCAGGATAGGACCAAGGAAGGAAAACATGAACACAAGAGTAGAAATAACGAAGATATATTACACGGAATAATAATACAAGATGTGGAAGGTGTTAGTATGACTGTCAGTCTGGTTTGGAGTGAACTACTATCGGCTCGATATCGATTCGTTCCTCTCTCTTGAGAGGCGTAGTATACATACTGTTAGGAAGAGTTCATTCGGTAGTTATAGGTAAGGACCCATAACAGATAGATAGATAGATAGATAGATAGAAATAAACAGATTTCAAAAGGCTCAGATAGATAGATAGATAGATAGATAGTGTTATGGTCCAGGTTAGGACCAAGGAAGAACAACACGAACACAAGAGTAGAAATAAGGAAGATATATTATACGGAATAATAATACAAGATGTGGAAGGTGTTAGTATGACTGTCAGTCTGGTTTGGAGTGAACTACTATCGGCTCGACTCGATTCGTCTCTCTCTCTTGAGAGGCGTAGTATACATACTGTTAGGAAGAGTTCATTCGGTAGTTATAGGTAAGGACCCATAACAGATAGATAGATAGATAGATAGATAGATAGATAGATAGATAGATAGATAGATAGAAATAAACAGATTTCAAAAGGCTCAGATAGATAGATAGATAGATAGAAAGATAGTGTTATGGTCCAGGTTAGGACCAAGGAAGGACAACATGAACACAAGAGTAGAAATAACGAAGATATATTACACGGAATAATAATACAAGATGTGGAAGGTGTTAGTATGACTGTCAGTCTGGTTTGGAGTGAACTACTATCGGCTCGACTCGATTCCTCTCTCTCTCTTGAGAGGCGTAGTATACATAGTGTTAGGAAGAGTTCATTCGGTAGTTATAGGTAAGGACCCATAACAGTTACATTGAGCCAAGTCAACTGTAAGTTGATGACACCTCCTAGCTCATCTAGTATTGCGGTTTTATGCATAAAGTTTAGGTGACATAACAAAGAGCGATATTTATTCTGCTACGTGCAGAAATATGGCACAAGGCCAAAATGAGGACTGGGAGAAGAAGACTGCCTCCTTCTGTCTTAACGTTAAAGTTAACTAGCCACAAACACTGACCCAAACACACAACGATATTTTGAAACCAAAACAACGCATTCTTACCTTTCTTACTACATAAGCCATAATACCTCAATGCTTCTATAAAAGTCCTAATTAGTTCCCGTATGTATAATTCATTGTCTGTGGCGTGGTGGAATAAAGAAGCAAATTTAAAAATCTAACCCAGTGAATATTTACAAAAATGTACAAAACTATTTACAAGAAACTAAACAAAATAATGTTTTTAATAAAACCCCACAAAAAAAAATTGCGGCAAAAGCATCAGTTACCTTGAGGAAATCAATGCGGGAATTTAATAATATAAAACATTTATTCATCCCAAGCATTCACTCAACCACACACTCATTTAGACACAACAACAAAAATCACTCCCGAAACGAAAGGCGCCCCGCATCCACCAGAGAGCTGCCATCATTGACCAACTAATGAGGGATGGGATGGGATGGGGAATTAAACAAAAGAAAAATGGTGACAGAAATAAAAGGGGCTAATAAGCATATCTTAGCGAAGAGTTCATTCGAACAATAATTTTGAAAGCATTTCTAGAAAGGCGGTGTGAAAGTTAATGAAGTCGAGGCGCCAGGCTAAGACCAATAATATTGCTGATGCTTCTTTGGTCTTTTCAATAGAATGGATGCAATTATAATTCTTTTCAGTATCTGTCTATATTTCTGAGATGAGGTATTATGTACATTATTTACATTATGCGTACTATGGTCTTCATCTTTGTCGCCATATTTATTACAACGTTTCGGCTGTTGTATGCTCCGGCCTTCTTCGGGTAGTCGGAATGTCGAACTGAACCCTTTATTTCGCTCACTGGAACTAGAACAGTCTACCCCAGTAAGCGAAATAAAGGGTTCAGTTCGACTTTCCGACCACCTGAAGAAGGCCGGAGCGTACAACGGCCGAAATCTTGTAATAAATATGGCGACAAAGATGAGGACAATAGTCCCTATAATGTAAATAATGTATAATTCTTTTCTTTTATTATATAGCATGAGAAAACATAAAATATGTGAGTCGTAAAAAAATAAGACGATATGTTAAACCAAACGATAAATATTCTAGCGGTGAAATGAATGACAAGTTGGAAACTGCATAGTGACACCTTTCATTCTGAGAAAGAATATTTTTAGACAACGGTTTTATTGATGGAATTGTAATTTCATAAGAGGAAATTTGGAAAGTGGATGAGGGAGACGTACAAAAGAAACCGTTTCCAGTTTACATCAAAACGTTAAAGATGAAGATACGCTCAGCACTTAGATTGAGACATCCGAAGCGTGTAAATGTCAAACTTCGCATGCATCCTGCAGCTATTTTATCTGTTATATTTTCTTTGTCATTGCTTGTAAATATCTTATGTTTTATTAGTAGACATTTTATGAGAAATATATGTTCTATGGATGATGGGCGTAGATTTGCTGTTGAGTCTTCGGAAATTAGCGCACTTGCAATACAGTGCACTGGTAATACATCTTAATAGGATCAAATTAGAAGATATAGTAATTGATTAGACAGTCAATTATTATATATTCTAATTCTATCCTGGGCATAACGATAAACTATATCCGGCAGCAAGGCATGTGATCGGGAGGTTTTGAGGAGCGTGGAACCACCGTTTAATTGCTGTTGTACCCAGATCCAACCTTACCTGGGGCCGTAGAAACCATTGGGGCCTGAGCTATAGGCAAATAGTTAAGTCACAAACAGGTGTCAAAACACTATGAAAGTATAAAAAATACATGTTTTATAGTAAAAATACCGGCAATACATTAAAAAAAATATTACCAGCAACATATTTTTGCAAAATAAATTACTAAAGCGCCGAAGAAAATTAAAGTTTGACGTTAAATAACTCATAAAAAGTTGATATGCTGCTAAATATCTTCTAATAACATTCTTTAAGTTGAAATTACGGTCACACCGATTAAAATAAACGAGGAATTCATTGAGTGAATTACGGCCATATCAGGTTGAAACACCGGTTCTCGTACGGTCTACCAAGTTAAGCAACGTCGAGCCCGGTTAGTACCTAGCTGGTTCGAAATACCAGGTGTTGTAAGCGTGGATTTGCAGGTGTTATATTGGGTAAGGGGTTAGAATTGGAAATAGCAGAGCCGTGTCCCAATTCCAGTCGCTTACGGAGGAATACGTTTGGGAAACGTATGAATCCACTTTTTTCTGACAGCTATAGGTTAATTACCAGGACTTGTAACAGTAAAAAGTTATTCTCTTCAAAAATATCCTAAAGTCTAAACATATATACTGGATTTAAATAAGCAAAAGTTTGATAAACCTTAAATAATCAATCAATCAATAAATAAGGATTTTTGTTGTCATATACTCTTACCGTATATAGAGATGAAGTAAAGGCCAAATGTACTGTCTATAGTACAATTTATTGTTGACTTCATTTCTCTCGTCTCGTACGTGGTTTTCTCCTTTTTATTGGGGCTGACACATCCGATAAATTTCAGTTGTTTGAGAGCTGAAAGATATGAACAAAACTCACACATTCTATTTTGTTATATACACATTAACATTAAACTTAAATCAAATGGAGTTTCATTTCATAACCACTAAATAATTATAAAGCTTAAAATGCTTCTTGTTTACCTTGTATATTAACTGTGATGAAAAACCGAGCTGAGCTGATATATTTTCATGAACAGCCAAAGAACTGGGTTTGGTCTGTCTGCTTGTTATACATATGAGGCACGGTGGATAGCGGCTCGGATTGAGGAATCGGAGACCTGAGTTCGAATTCCAGTCGAATCCATTACATTCACTTACATGCTAATACCCCCTAGTAAATGTATGAATCCTCTTCTTCTCCCTCCAGCAGTGGGTATATAGCAGGATAGACTGGGTTCTCTAGCCTTGGATGGCCACTGGTCTAGGAGAAGGACAAACTCTGAATTCAAAACCTGCGGAGAGTTGTTTGGGGAGCTTGTGGAACGTAGTGCAGCAGCTCTCTGTACTAGGCATTTCAAAAAGTGTGGTTGACTCTGCACAAAGACTTCACCACTATAAACAAATCATATGTGCTAGTGTTTGGCTGTCGGTTCCGAGGAACTGACCTGCTTGACCCTGATAAGTCGAATACGAATGGAGACTCAAACATATATATATATATATATATATATATATATATATATATATATATATATATATATATATATCACTACTACTACTACTACTACTACTACTAATGCGAATACTACTACTGCTAAAAATTCTATTACTAATAACAATAATTCTGCTCCTGGCCACGATGATAAAAAAGGTGAAAAACATAAAGAAAATCCATGGCGAGCCCTGATTATAAGAGTTTTAATATATCGAACTTATCAGGTGAATATTATTGATGTAAAGAAAAGACTACAGTGAACAAATTATGACTTAACATTAGAATACATATACGTACTACTTTTCCTTAGTTAAAATAATACTAAAATAATAATAATAATAATAATGATAATAATAATAATAATAATAATAATAATAATAATAATAATAATAATAATAATCCTACTGGCATGACAATCACTGCAATGTGTCTGAAGATCTTCAAAATATTATCAAATTACAAGTGTCTTGAAATCGAAATCTCAAAAATATAGCACATGCGGACATCAACAATTCCAGTTGTAGTTGAAGCCCTTGGATTGATTGGAAAATACTCCAATCGACTGATTGAAGGGATCCCTGGTATCCTATACCTTAAAAATATAAAAAATTGTTCTCACAAGTACAGCCCACACATTTCGAAGGGCTTTATCTATAGTAATAATTCTACTACTTGCCATGATGATAAAAAAGGTATGGAACATAAAGAAAATCCATGGCAAGCCCTGATTATAAGCGTCTTAAATATATATATATTTCATCAGATGAAACAGACTGTCACCTCTAAGTGTTGAGTTCTATGTTCACTTTTATATTTACACACGCTCTATCTCTGATATTGAGCACTTTATCCCATAAATATAGCACACTTTAAGACTAAATTTCTTCATCTTTTATAGATTTCATAGTTTAAAGACATTTATATTATGTTTAACGTTCTTTTTATAGATACATGTATTTAAGCAAATGCTCTGTTTTATAATAAACAGTATTAAATAGCATTTACCGGCCTGAATGTCCGAGAAATTCAGGCCGATAAATGTTATTTAATACTGTTTATTATAAAACAGAGCATTTGCTTAAATACATGTATCTATAAAAAGAACGTTAAACATAATATAAATGTCTTTAAATAAATTGTCGGGCTATGTCCAATTCTAAAATATATTTCATAGTTTATATACTTTTATGCAGTAGCGGACTTTCATTTTTGGGGCACTTTACCTTGAAAAATTACAGGAGATATTTGAAGCCATAATCTGTAATACGTGATTATTGGCGGACCAATATTTTTAGGGCCCAGATGTTTAACAAATATATAGGGATCCCTTCATAGCTAGAAACAATAGATTCGGATTTAACTGCCAAAATTCTATGAAAATATTCTGGTACGCTCAACGATACCATACAGTTGCGGGATCGGGCTTTGCAAGCACCGCAAATATTTTGAAATTTGACCATTTACAGGAGATATTTGAAACCATATCAAATGTGTATTAGAGTTTATTCCAAAGCCAAAATTTGCTATCTCAACCCATTGCTTTATGATTCTGTTATTAAAATGGCCTTATGTTTTTAAATTTTTATACTAATTCCAAATTTATGATATGAATCTTGTGAGAGCTTTGTAATAATAATTCACTTGCCTTAGCAGCTTAATAATTTACAGAAACGATCTGAAGTTATTCCTAACCGAGCCCCAATATCAAGGTTGTGCTTTGAATTTTATCAAATATCTATCACCGTATAACGCTCATTTAATTGCGGAAAGTGAGCTTAGAGAATTTAACACGCGTAGGACGCGTTGAATGTAATACAGGCGGAGGGAACGCGTAGACAGCCTAAAAAGCTCGTGCAAGTTGATAATAGAAAAAAGTGGCGGGGTATGGAGACAGACTTTACTTAGAGCTACAGAAGATAGGAAGTCTTGGAGACCCATGCTCACATACGTCTTGAAACTATATGACACAAAATTATAAATAATAATAATAATAATAGAAATCTCAAAAATGTGGCACATGGGAACATCAAAAAATCCCTGTTGTAGTTGGAGCCCTTGGACTGGTTGGAAAAGATTCCAGTAGGCTAATTGAAGGGATCCCTGGAAGTCCATGCCTCAAAGAGATACAAGAAATTGTTCTGACAAGTACAGCCCACACTTTACGAAGGGCTTTATCTATGTAATTATTTTTATTATTTATTTTTTATTCTTTCTTTCCAGTGGAAAGTGTCATGATGCCATTTCTAACCTTAGGTCCCTGGGCGGGACCCGGAAAGAAATGTGTAAACGCCAGATATCAAACAAAATTAAAAAAATAATAATAATACCTACCATCGAAAGAACAGGTTATTTTAAATTCTGAATGCGTGGGTGCATCAATTTACATAGAAAAGAGAACCCTAATCTCAAATTTTAGAAATATTAAAAAAAAATTATATATTTTTTCGTGATTTAAAGAACTTAATCAATAATTTTTTGTTTGTTTTTTCAATCATTTCAATCCAACGAATGCGACAATGCCACTTAGATGCAAGGAACTACTGGGAGTGAAAGAGAAGGAAAAGGCTTTAGAAGGAACCTGAACCCCATAAAAAGAAAACAAGGTATAAATTATACACATATTCCAAAGACCTTAATATGAAAATAATTTTTTTAAAGTGACAATTTATTATTTAAGAAAGGTTCGCTACTGTCGAAAAGTCAATAATTTCTCGATAGAAATTTCACTATAGCCTTAAATCTCATTTGTTGTAATAATTTTTGATTTAAAACATTATCCGATTAAGTGAAGATTTCATAAGATGACAACTGAAAGGATGTTTACGTTCTAAAATCGCTAATGTTAATGCCTTTTATAGAAATAACCCGAGGCCAATGAACGAAGTTTTAGGTAATCCACTATTTTATTAATCATTAATGCTTTGTGGCCAATTGGTTAGAGCATTCGCAATCTGACCATGAGACCCGGGTCACCATGGTCGATTTGTCAGAAAGGAGACACTTGTCCTGATCTTATCGGACTGGAGGGGTCGATTTCACCTTTGGAAAGTAACTGAAAACCATACCATGGGTTTTCCCAAGCGTTGTGAGTGAAATTGGGTAGACGGAACCCTTAGCTGTGATGTCATCGTAAACGTGAGCTTGAGCGTGCTGGCGTTGTTCAAACTGTTGATCACGGTAAATAACACGCTCTTTCCCAGAAACTGTAACTAAGGTCTGCTAAGAAGAGTGCCACTATAAACCAAAGGTCGGCTCTGTAGGTGTTTAATTAGCACAAATGCGCCTGACCAAGCGTCTGCAATAGGGATTGGCTAGTCGCTCTAGTATCCTTGAATACGAGTGGCCATCTATACATAATGCGTCGTAATATCTTTCTATGTCTCTGCGATGTTGTATTGTAACTATTATGCAATCATATAACTTTATCCTCATCTTTACTGTCACATTCACGACGTTTCTGTCGGTGTACGCCCCGGCCTTCTTCAAGTGATATTTTTTCTAATTTCGAACCAAACAGTTTATTTAGTCCGCGCCGGTAGATTGTTCTAACCCCACACATGGACATGTGTCTTAGTGGATAAATGCGTTGGTTGATTGATCCAAAAAGTGACTTGAGTGAGTTCAATCCATTGAAAGTCAGGATTGGGCAACTCCAGCCTAGTTGTTTCAGTATCACTCTGTCTTTGGTCGGACCTAGGTCTTATAAAGTCACAGTATTTTAGGAAGAGTCAGATTCTTTCTGGAGCTTAATACGCACCGAACACAGATGTCTGGAAAAACTTTGTATAACGAGCAAGATCCACCTTTTACCATATTTCTTGAGGGAATCTATCAACTGCTACGATTTTGCAACACCTGAGATTAAGATCTGTCTATATTTCTGTTGTCTTCAACTTTATTTTCATTTTTGTTTCGGCAGTTGTACACTTGGGCCTTCTTTCTGAGATGAGGCATTGTAATTATTTACACTATTTGCATTGTTCTAATTTCGAACCCATCAGTTTATTTATTTCACGCCGGTAGATTGTTTTAACAACACCCACTGACATGTGGCTTATTGGATAAAAGCGTTGGTTGATTGATCCAAAAAATGAGTTGAGTAGGTTCAATCCCTGGCCACAGCGGAGTGAAGAAAATCTTGGAGTGTTATCAAGGAGAATAAACTGAAAAACTAAAACGCATTAGAACAATCTACACCTGTAAGCGATTTCAACTGTGGGGTGGGGGATGAACAACTGGAACGGAAAATTATGCTCAACAAGAAATTTTGATGGACGATATAGGATTTTGAATATTAAATATATATTTCAACGTATATTACCATAAAAATATATTCAAAGGAGATACGCCAAGATCATGTAATAAAAAAACAACAAAAAAGAAACAGGAGTATAACTTGGTCACATTCAAAGATAAGATATAAATATCTGCACAAACAACGAATACGTTAGTATTTTCAAAAGTTTTTAGAAAGGGGTCATTAACACTCAAATTGTTCTGCAGACGAAATAACTTTTTCGGGTATAAATCAGATAAGGGAAGACAAAGAACAGCAATAAAAATATTAATTGATTTTTTATCAGGTGCTAAATGGGTACATTCTTTTTAATTTCATAATTATGAACAAAAATCGTTTTTGCCAACACTAGCAATACTAACACTAACCATAAAATTAACCTTGGCCATAAAGCTAAATTATATACAGAGTTTTTAATGATTTCGTTCGTTCTTTTATATGGTATTAGCAGAAGTTGCCGCATAAGCCATCGTTATTTCTTAACTCCATTTGGTTATATTTGCTATAACATAATATCAGTTTACGAACCAGTAACAAACATTTACCAAAAAGTTTAGGTATGCTATTTTAATATTCATTATACATGTGGGCTGTGGAAATTTTTCCAATGTGAAAGTGGGAGATGGTACAAAAAAATTCCGGAATCCATTGTCTAGGACAAGAAAAACTAATCAGAAGGCGATCGGTCTTCATCAACCAATCTTACCCTAAGTATAACACATTCGCGATTGCTGTAGTATATGTGGTGGCCCTACAATCATAATGCTTTACAGAACAACATGGCGTAATATACCGAAATAATTAAGGAACAGTCAGAAAATTTTGCCATGTTTCGAATTGTTTCTTTAGCTACCCAAATAAAGAAAAATCCGGGCGAGGAGCATTCTCAGTCGCTGTAATACTTTCAACCAATTTTAGCTTACGACCATCTCACGTTGAAACACCGTACAATCACCGTTGTTAAGCAAAGTCGAGCCTGGTCAGTACCTGTATGGGTGATCACTTTGGAATACCAGATGCTGTAAGTGGGATATGCAGGTGGTGTAGGGGATAATTGCTCGGAATTGTCAGAGAGCCGAGTTTCAATTCCGGTTGGGTTCGTAATATTCCCATATGCGCAAATCCTCTTGTGAAAGCTATGGACCCAATCACTCATCCCTCCAAATATGGGTTAATTAATAAGTCAGTCTCATTCAACCCCGCCGTACAACGAGCCTTAATAAGATTGACGTAGATTTCGCCAGATGAAACAGATCTATAACCACGCCCACCATATGAGGTAATTTTGTATTTTGTTGTGTAATACTATTTATATGTTCTGTTATAATAAATACAGTGAACTCTTTTTGTGAATCAGATTTAATATTTGATATTACTAGGATCCACTTCAAATATATAGTAACGGATTTATTATATATATATATGTTTGTGTGTGAAAGGTGAATTATATACCAACAAATTTATTATATATATATATATATATATATATATATATATATATATATATATATATATATATATATATATATATATATATATATTTGTTTGTATGTGTGTGTGTGTGTGTGTGTGTGTGTTTTTGTGTGTGTGTGTGTAACGGTTCAAAATTATTCTAGAGTCTACTAATAGAAATAATTATGGATACCAACGCCTTTATTTGTTAACCTTTTACATATTATCCATTATCATTTGCTTAAATATTTGCTGTTGATTATTATTTTTTAATTTACCTGTGTTTCCGTCCGTTCGTAATTTGTTAATTTGTTTATTATTTACTTAATTTGTTTAATTACTTATTTAGATTTTTTGTTTGCTTTGGGTGAACAATTATTTCTACTCAATAGACTCTATAATAATTTCAAATGTAACGTTTACCGCCCGTCTTTCACGGTGAAACAACGGACTTTATTACTCATAATGCAACAGTGACCAGCATATATAAATAGACGTGTCAGAACAACACACCCTAGATATTACGATCAAGCATGAAACAGGCTGTTGCCGCTTGGTGTTGACCTTTTCGATCCCATCTACTTACAGCCGAAATCCATCCATGGTAAATACTGGGACCATTTGTTAGTCAAAATGGCGTGCGATTAAAATGAAAATGACCCCTTTTGGAAAAAGGCTGTTTTCTCCTTATCTCGTTCATTTCCTTCTATTTCGTCTTGCCAATAACCAGACTTCAAATCTAATTTTAAAACATACATAGCGTAACCTAAATTTGTTAGTATATTAGGACCTTATATAAGTTCTCGCTGTTTTCCAACGGATGGCGTTCCTAGAACTGCGCGCATGCAGTTTCAGACGGTAACGCATTTATAAGGAGGTACTATAAGCAAGCTTGAAATTCAGTGTATGTACGCCGCAGTGTAAACAACTATGTTTTTCATAGCGTTAAACATGTCGGATTTCGTGCCAAAGAAAGTGTATTTGCGGGGAATTTTACCGAACTACATTATTCAAAAGAAATCTGCAGCTGAAGTACACAGAATTCTTGTTGTGTCTTATGGCGACCATGCTCTGTCGGAAACAACATACAGACATTGGTTTAGACGCTCGAAAAAATGATTTTGATGTTGAAGATAAAGAACGCTCTGGCGCAATGAAAAAGTTTGAAGACAAAGAATTGGGGGCATTACTTCATGAAGACTGATGTCAGGCGCAAGCTGAACTTGCAGAATCATTAGGAGTTTCGAAACGTTTGAAAGCATTAGAAATGATTCAAAAGCAAGGGCAATGGGTGTCATACGAGTTGAAGGCGAGAGACGTCGAACGACGTCTTGTCACGTATGAACAGCTGCTTCAACGACAGAAAAGGAAAGGTTTATTCATCGTATCGAATCCGGCAATGAAAAACGGATACACTATAATAACCATAAGCGTAAAAAACTGTGGGGCCGGCTCGGCCATGCATCAACATCGGTAGCAAAACCAAATAACCATGGTTCGAAGCTTCTGCTCTGCATTTGGTGGGCTCAGCTGGGTGTAGTTTATTATGAGCTGCTCAAAACGACCGAAACCATCACGGGAGATCGCTATCGACTACAATTGATGCGTTTGAGCAGAGCATTAAAGAAAAAACAGCCGCTATACGATCAGGGACAAAACAAAGTGATTTTGCACCATGACAACGCTAGTTGACATGTTGCAAAACGGGTGAAAACCTACTTGGAAACGCTTAAATGGGAAGTCATACCCAATCCGCCGTATTCACCAGACATTCCGATTATAAACTTATTCCGATCGATGGCACATGGCTTGTCTGAGCAGCACTTTATTTTTTATGAAGATGCCCAAAAAATGAATCGACTCGTGGTTAGTCTCAAAAGACGTCTCGTTTTTCCGACGTGGAATTGAAATTCTGCCAGAAAGATGGAAAAAAGTAGTGGTGAGCGTTTTAAAGTGTTCATTTTGAAAATCAGCATGCACCATCAGCGAAGCATATTTCTGGCTACCCCCAACTCCGGAGATTTCGACATTTTTGTTTAATATTTGCGGACCTGACTCGTTGGTGAGTTAGTTACGTACTTCCAAACGGTCTCAGAAATGATTCATGACCTTTCCTAAATCTAAATCTAATGTATGAATTAAGGATATTTAATATGAGATTAAGACGAAAGAAAAGTTTAAGACACAAGACTTTCAAGAGGACAAATAAGCTGATTCTCTACGTATGCACAGTTTGCGATTATATTAGATGGTCTGAGGCTTTCTGGACAGACATTGTATATTGTGACACAGAACTCCTTGTCTGGAGCGTAAATTGCGACTCAACATCTCTATAGTTCTCTAGTAGAATTCGTATATACGATCCATCACTAAAGATGTAGGCAAAATAATATCTATAAATCAGCCATTCGTCCTTGCAGTGAGTAATGCTGACATATATGATCTAGAGACCCCGCTGTTTGTCTCGAGGCCATCAACAGAATCTAGACACGGATATGCACTGTGATGTGTCCTGATCTGGCATCTCGTCTGCAGTCACTTTCTCACAGACGTGCCGTTGCTTCCCTCTGTCTTTTCTACAAGTATTTTCAAGTCAACTGCTCCGACGGGCTATTTTCGCTGGTTCCCAAACTGCATAAATTTAAGCGTTTAAGGTTGGCATCTCGGTCCCATCCTTTCACTGTCGAAAAGATTAAAAGTATCCGTCTCTTCTACACCAACAGCTTCTTATCGCGCACTTCCCGTCTGTGGAACTGCTTTCCAATTACTTGCTTCCCTCATAGCTATAATATCCAAATATTCAAATCGAGATCTTCTTTTCATAAAAAATCAACGAGAACTTATTCAAGGTCCTAATATCATCAATAACCTGTAGTGTGTATGCATTACACCGAGTTATCTCTATCTATAAAAGGCAGGGTGTGTGTGTGTGTGTGTGTGTGTGTGTGTGTGTGTGTGTGTGTGTGTGTGTGTGTGTGTGTGTGTGTGTAACGAATGAACGGCCGCAAGTTTCGACGGGTTTTGCACAAAAATTTACATGCACATGCTCCAAGTTAGTGGAAAGGCCAATACCGACTTTGCATTTCCCAACTCCCATCGATGGTGGAAATAATCGATTTTTTCATGCTTCTACGGCAGTTTTCATTTTGTTTGCGGCAATTTTCAACTGGCCAGAGTGAGAGCATATACCTGGCTGCCACGAATAGACAGGAAGATTCTATTGGCCAGCGTGAGAGCCAACAGCTGACTGACACGAATGTTAGCTAGCATGCTAGCATGCAAAAAAAGAAATCGATAGCTGCATTCGTCACAAGTGGGAAATATTTAAATCTGCATGGCACTTTACTCCAATTGGCTCATTCGCTTGCTTAAACTCAACGTTGATTCTGATTCCGCAGAACTGGGTTGGGTGTGAAAAATATATTTGTTGTTAACATTCTTTTTTCATTCGGTTTTTCCAGTTACGAGTCCTTTTTTAAAGCTCATCGTTTTGTGTTCATTTTGTTTAGTTCTTTTTTCGTAACAGATTTAATGTTTCGTATAGAGCTTAGAAAAAATTCGCAGTGTGAGATAAGCAAGAAGTAAGGCATGTAGCAACATCAGCATGGCAAAGGGCACTCCTTTAAAGGCAAGGAAGGGCAAAAATAATTTAAGTCAAGTGATAGCGATTGCTGTATGAGTCGTACGATATTTGAATCAAGCACGGGCAACGCAGGACCATGCTGCTAGTCTCATTTAAAGTACAACAGCCAACGCAAAAAACTTTTCATTCCTCCTGGGGTGGGGGTTAAAACAATGATAAAAGATTAAGTGATTCTTGATGATTCGTTTTCATCTGCTTAACAACAAAGATCCCATCGATGGCTTTATCTAGTTGATCTTAGATTTTCAAAGTACTAAACATACTTTATCGGACGGCTGTTACCAGTATCGCTTCTCATTTTCACCGTGACATTTCTACCGAGATCTTTATCCGTAGCCGTAAATAAATTCTTATTTCTCTCTAATAACTTTTGGATAGGAGACCTAAATTCACTGGATACAGCAACATCGCTTATATCTGTATCATTACTACCGTTAGACACAGTATTTATGTCGACAGCTGGAGAAACTCGACCCACTACACAACCACATCGAAGCCTAACGGTTTGATTAATATTGTTATTAATAACAATTGGTATCTTCCTATGGTTAGTTGTCCTTACTATTGCATTCGTAACTGAAATAGCTGGACAATTACTTAGATATCCCGAATCTATTTGTTCTATGTAAAGCGGTTGCGCCGCTCTTTCCTTAACTTATTTCTAATTCTAACTGAACATGAAGTGGCTGACTGAAGGTTTAATGCGATGTTGAAGAGCATCGACGCTATATTTGCTCTAAGGAAGTCTTCTAAAGACACCTATCTATCTTTCATGTATATTGCTCCTAAATCGTAGTAAAGTCTCAACCTAAACAATAACATACATCTTTGGTCGCTGGTCGAAAATTTATAGTCGCATACACGTCGACACACAAATACTTTCCGTTATTTGTTTGCAGACTTATTTTCCCATCGTCGATAGCAGGCGTATTCTTCATAGAATCAAACACCCTCTTATGTATAAACGAAGTATCTACTCCTGTATCTAAACAGTGCCATATATCTTACGCTATCAATGTCCCCGGTGACACTACGAAGATTTCCCATCGCCCTAATCCTCCTGTCCGTTCTGTGGCCTTCTTACATACGGATCGTACATAGTGTCCCTGGACCTTGCAGTGTCTCAGCATGTGACATTTACAACCATATTTTCCACAGGTAATCAGTGCACAGTCCCAAAGTATTTGACCTGGAGAAATATTTATTCCCACCGCTAACTCTGTGCAGAGACACTTGACCAGTCCCACTAATCCTCCCTCCTTGTCTGCCTCCTACCCTGAGTTCTATTTCTCATTGCCGCTGTCTATGATGATCGATTTCCATCGCCTCGTGGGAACATTCACACCTGACCTGGGATAAGATGAAGTCTTCTAACAGCGCTATACGGATAACTTCTAGCGCTGCCGGATCCTGCCTATCTGATTTGGTTTGTTTTGTTTTACGGCTTATCAATGAGTTATTTAATGCCGACAAGATTATTAATGCTGGTAATATTTTTTCCAAAAATGTATTGCTGGTAATATTTTTTCTAAAAATGTATTGCTGGTAATATTTTTACCAAAAATGTATTGCTGGTATTATTTTTTCCAAAAATGTATTACTGGTAATATTTTTTACAAAAATGTATTGCTGGTATTATTTTTTACAAAAATGTATTGCTGTTAATATTTTTTACAAAAATGTATTGCTGTTAATATTTTTTACAAAAATGTATTGCTGGTAATATTTTTTACAAAAATGTATTGCTGGTATTATTTTTTCAAAAAATGTATTGCTGTTAATATTTTTTAGAAATAAAGTATTGCTGGTAATATTTTTTACAAAAATGTATTGCTGGTAATATTTTTTTCAAAAAATGTATTGCTGGTATTATTTTTTACAAAAATGTATTGCTGGTATTATTTTTTACAAAAATGTCTTGCTGTTAATATTTTTTACAAAAATGTATTGCTGGTAATATTTTTTAGAAAAAATGTATTGCTGGTAATAGTTTTTACAAAAATGTATTGCTGGTATTCTTTTTTACAAAACTCTATTGCTGGTAATATTTTTTACAAAAATGTATTGCTGTTAATTATTTTTTACAAAAATGTATTGCTGGTATTATTTTTTACAAAAATGTATTGCTGTTAATATTTTTTATAAAAATGTATTGCTGGTAATATTATTTACAAAAATGTATTGCTGGTAAGATTTTTTACAAATATGTATTGCTGGTAATAGTTTTTACAAAAATGTATTGCTGGTAATATTTTTTACAAAAATGTATTGCTGGTAATATTTTTTACAAAAATGTATTGCTGGTAATATTTTTTACAAAAATGTCTTGCTGGTATTATTTTTTCCAAAAATGTATTGCTGGTGTTATTTTTTCCAAAAATGTATTGATGGTAATATTTTTTTCCAAAAATGTATTGCTGGTAATATTTTTTACAAAAATGTATTGCTGTTAATATTTTTACAAAAAATGTATTGCTGGTATTATTTTTTCCAAAAATGTATTGCTGGTAATATGTTTTACAAAAATGTATTGCTGGTATTATTTTTTACACAAATGTATTGCTGGTAATATTTTTTATAAATATGTATTGCTGGTATTATTTTCTACAAAAATGTATTGCTGTTAATATTTTTTACAAAAATGTATTGCTGTTAATATTTTTTACAAAAATGTATTGCTTGTAATATTTTTTTACAAAAATGTATTGCTGGTATTATTTTTTCAAAAAATGTATTGCTGTTAATATTTTTTAGAAATAAAGTATTGCTGGTAATATTTTTTACAAAAATGTATTGCTGGTAATATTTTTTTCAAAAAATGTATTGCTGGTATTATTTTTTACAAAAATGTATTGTTGGTATTATTTTTTACAAAAATGTCTTGCTGTTAATATTTTTTACAAAAATGTATTGCTGGTAATATTTTTTAGAAAAAATGTATTGCTGGTAATAGTTTTTACAAAAATGTATTGCTGGTATTCTTTTTTACAAACCTCTATTGCTGTTAATATTTTTTACAAAAATGTATTGCTGGTAATATTTTTTACAAAAATGTATTGCTGTTAATATTTTAAAAAAATGTATTGCTGGTAATAGTTTTTACAAAAATGTACTGCTGGTATTGTTTTCTACAAAAATCTATTGCTGTTAATATTTTTTACAACAATGTATTGCTGTTAATATTTTTTACAAAAATTTATTGCTGTTAATATTTTAAAAAAATGTATTGCTGGTAATAGTTTTTACAAAAATGTATTGCTGGTATTCTTTTTTACAAAAATGTATTGCTGTTAATATTTTTTACAAAAATGTATTGCTGGTAATATTTTTTACAAAAATGTATTGCTGGTAATATTTTTTACAAAAATGTATTGCTGGTATTCTTTTTTACAAAAATCTATTGCTGTTAATATTTTTTAGAAAAATGTATTGCTGGTAATATTTTTTACAAAAATGTATTGCTGTTAATATTTTTTACAAAAATGTATTGCTGTTAATATTTTAAAAAAATGTATTGCTGGTAATATTTTTTGCAAAAATGTATTGCTGGTATTCTTTTTTACAAAAATCTATTGCTGATAATATTTTTTACAAAAATGTATTGCTGGTAATATTTCACACAAAAATGTATTGCTGTTAATATTTTTTAAAAAAATGTATTGCTGTTAATATTTAAAAAAATGTACTGCTGGTAATAGTTTTTACAAAAATGTATTGCTGGTATTCTTTTTTACAAAAATGTATTGCTGTTAATATTTTTTTAAAAATGTATTGCTGGTAATATTTTTTAGAAAAAATGTATTGCTGGTAATAGTTTTTGCAAAAATCTATTGCTGGTATTCTTTTTTACAAAAATGTATTGCTGTTAATATTTTTTACAAAAATGTATTGCTGGTAATATTTTTTACAAAAATGTATTGCTGGTAATATTTTTTACAAAAATGTATTGCTGGTAATATTTTTTACAAAAATGTATTGCTAGTAATATTTTTTACAAAAATGTATTGCTGGTAATATTTTTTCCAAAAATGTATTGCTAGTAATATTTTTTACAAAAATGTATTGCTGCTAATATTTTTTCTTGAAATATGTATTGCCGGTAATGTATTTTAGTTATTTTTTTTCTAAAAATGTATTGATGCTATTTTTTCTAAAAATGTATTGATACTATTTTTTTTTAAATGTATTGATGGTAATATTTTATTCTTTTAAATATATTGCTGCTAATATACTTTTAAAAAAAAATATATATTGCTGGCAGTCATGTATTGCTGGTAATAATATTTTCTACAAAAACTCATCGGTGGTAAGAACTTTTTACAAAAATATATTGCTAGTATTAAAACATTTTTTTAAGCTTTAATAGTATTTTGACCCCAGTTTGGGGGATAACTATTTGCCCATAGGTTGGACCTTAACAGGTGTCCCGCTTCAGGGTGGATCTGGAAACATCAGTAATTAAAAGGTGGTTCCACGCTCCTCAAAACCACTTGATCAGAGGCTTTGCTGTTGGATGTAATTTATAATCTTACCCAGGACAGCTACATGATTTTACACTTCCATACTATGCAAACCTCTCCTAAATATACAAAGTAACTGCTTCTCCTTTTTTTCAGACCCTTATTAGATCCAACCACAAAGGCCTTGTTAAACAAGGAGCCTAATATATCTATACTCTTCAATAATTGCTTCATGGTTGATAGTCGCTGTTACGCTTCCTTAGGATCTACGGTTTCAGCGTAGCGTCGGTTCATCAGCGCTCTTAAATCACTCCAAGCTACACCTGGACTTGTCACAATTAAATTTATCTCCAAGTCCACCGCCTTCCACGTACATAATTGATACGCTACGAGGGTTTTTCATCCCTCCGGTCTTTCGACAGCATAAAAAATATTTTCTCTCCTCCATGCTTGATACATTTTCTTCTGTCTACCCAATATTGTGACATTCGAGATAAAAAAAAAAATAGGCAGCTAACGTATCATTTCGCAATACCACACCTAAAATTCTAATTTCGTTCGTTTCGTGAGAGAGTGTAATTGCAAAAATTTGGGGGTCCAATACGGAAAAGGGGAAACTACAAGAAAACAGATCATGCACTAACTGGAATTTTTCCTTTTTCCTCGGTCTTCTTCTCATGGTTGGGGTCGTCGATTAGTTGATTGACGTTGGTCACGATACCAATAATTCAACACTGCTGCGTTGCAGCTTAGACCAGACAGCAGGTTTGTTCTCAGGGTGCAGCTTGTGACTTAAGATTGCTTAAAAATAACCCTTCGGCCTCATCGTTACCTACGAGCAAGCAGATATTATTCTCGGGTTATAACCTATTGCTATAGACGAGCGAAGCCGTGTTGAAGCGTAAGTGAGCGGGGAGGTGAACAATCTAACCGACGTATTCCCTTCCTCGTCGATGTAAGGTGATCTTTTCATCATCTTGCGTCACACTGATTTTTTCGCAGGTAGTGACCACTGTGTTATAGAGAGCATTGTTTGCCCTGTAATTTGTGGTTAAAAAGAATTTATCTTCATTCAGTGACTGTCTTTGTCCGAGTCGCTTGTAAGGAAAAAAACTTAGCTGATAGTCATCAGTGCAAATAAAGTATTGAAATGATTTTTTGTGACAGCTTTAGAATTTTTCTATTTAACAAGATATCAGCTGACACTGATATCGCAACATCGGGCATTTTTGCTGACAGGAAATATTACTGATAGGATAATGCATTTATATTAATTTATTTGCACAGCTGAATGACCAGATCTATTCGCTGACCGGCATCTAACAGCTCACTGGGGGAAAAGTAGCGGTTCCCATTCAATGCCACAATATATATATATATATATATATATGCGTGTGTGTGTGTGTGTGTGTGTGTGTGTGTGTGGGATAAAATGCTCAATATCAGAGAGAGAGCATGTATAAATAAAAAAGTGAACATTGAAGTCAACAATTAGAGGCGATAGGATGTTTCATGCTAGACGCAATCGTCAGGCCTGGCGATTGCGTCTAGCATGAAACAGCCTGCCCCATCTAAGTGATGACTTCAATATTCACTTTATATATATATATATATATATATATATATATATATATATATATATATATATATATATATTATAATAAAAAGAAAACAGTAAGATATAGAATCCGTTGTTCTTACTGATTTTTTATTTTTACAAAACAGTGCTCAATGTAAATTTACAGAGCATAAATATTATAAATTAACTGATTTAAAATATAATTTCTTCGCTACACAATCTATTAGTAACTCCTAATAGACTGTGTAGCGGAGAAACCATATTTTAAACCAGTTAATTTATAATATATATATATATATATATATATATATATATATATATATATATATATATATATATATATATGTATGTATTTGTAAATATTAGCCACTAGCAGCATCGCCCGGCGTTGCCTGTGCTTGATTCAAAAATGGTACGACACATAAAGTAATCACTATCACTTGAATTAAAATATTTTTGCCTTTCCTTGCCTTTAAAGAAGTGCGTTTTGCCGTGCTGATGTTGCTACATGCCTTACTCCTTGCTTATCTCATACTGCGAATTTTTTCTAAGCTCTATACTAAACATTAAATCTGTTACGAAAAAAGAACTAAACAAAATGAACACAAAACGATCAGCTTTAAAAAAGGACTCGTAACTGGAAAAACCGAATGAAAAAAGAATGTTAACAACAAATTCTTTTTCACACCCAACCCAGTTCTGCGGAATCAGAATCAACGTTGAGTTTGAGCAAGCGAATGAGCCAATTGGATTAAAGTGCCATGCAGATTTAAATTTTTCCCACTTGTGACGAATGCAGCTATCGATTATTTGTTTTGCATGTTAGCATGCGAGTTAACATTCGTGTCAGTCAGCTGTTGGCTCTCACGTTGGCCAATAAAATCTTCCTGCTTATTCGTGGCAGCCAGCTATAGGCTCTCACTCTGACCAGTTGAAAATGGCCGCAAACTATATGAAAACTGCCGTAAAAGCATGAAAAATCGATTATTTCCACTATCGATGGGAGTTGGGAAATGCAAAGTCGGCCTTGGCCTTCCCGCTAACTTGGCATGTGCATGTAAATTCGGGTGCAAATCCGTCGAAAATTGCAACCCTGCATTCGTTACACACACACACACACACACACACACACACACACACACACACACACACACACACACACACAAACACACACACACAGATCCTCCCTTTTATAGAGATTACATCTTACGAAAAATATTCCCCCTAGTGGCGGTAGTGGTTGGTTTTGAACTCTTTACAACTTTTTTTCTAACGATCAACATCACTTGACAATACATCAGAAGTGTTGAAACACAATTGCTGTTTTTAAATGATTTTATACCATACTTATGTCATAATTTTTAAATCAATAATATAAACACATGCACACAAACACACGCACAAACAAACACAAACACACACACACACACACACACACACACACACACACACACACACACATATATATATATATATATATATATATATATATATATATATTGTAAACGATTTTACTATACGAAAGCACTGACACAAGTCTAATTGTCAGTGGCCAGGATTTAATGCAGGTCATATTGACAGAATGATTCTCTTATATAAACAATACAGAGGCGTTGTGAATTGTTTTATTATACGAATTCATTGGCAAACCGGAACAATATAATTGTCAGTGGTCAAGAATTAATGCAAGCATTTCTAACATAATAGGCCTATTATATTAATCACGTGTTAAATTGTTTTGCTATATTATAGTATGTTTAGTAGTCAATGTAAATGTTACTAATAAAATGAGGTTATATGTTGAAAATATAGTGAATGACTTTACGAATGTATCGACCAACGTAAAGAAAGAGATTGACAAGTAAAGCAAAGTTTGATGAGAGAATGAGACTATTATGTTAATAATATAAACGCGTTGCGCATTGTTTTAAATTTTAAATTTCATTAAGGAATTTCTCTAAGTATCACTGACAATTACTATATTTTAATATAAATAATTATTCACGATTTCACTATAAAATACAATGAAAATCAGAAAGGTGGAATTTGTCAGTAGCCAGGAATTAATGTAAGCATTATTTACAGAATAGGGTTTCTCGATATATTCATGAGGCTACTGTAATTATTGTTTGTCGCTACTTGATTTAAAAATTTATAACATTCTCCTTATCAAAGATTCTAACTGAATGCCAAATTCATGGTAGTTTTCCATACTTACACATACTTATCTGTGACGCCACACATATTTTTAGTAATTGGCACAGTATAAAATATTATAATAAAGTAATGATGGGACATTAACATAACTTACTAACTTACTAAATGCAAAACTAGTTCATTGCATAATGAGATGTGTCAAGACTAATTTTTATGATTGTTCAATCTATCCACCAAGCAGTGCAACAAAATGAGGTAATGAAGGTGAAACTGGGATGGTCTTAACAAGCAGTTTTCTATCGGCCATTAACCCTGGACCGCTATAGTTGAATTTATTATGACATCCGCAACATTGCTCAAGTAAGTAAGCATACCAATATATATATTTATATATATATATATATATATATATATATATATATAAAAGTGAACATAGAAGTCAACACTTAGAGGCGACAGTCTGTTTCATGCTAGATGCAATCGTCACCTTGCATCTAGCATGAAACAGACTGTCGCCTCTAAGTGTTGACTTCTATGTTCACTTTTATATTTACACACGCTCTATCTCTGATATTGAGCACTTTATCCCATATATATTGCACATTTTAAGACTATATTTCTTCATATATATATATATATATATATATATATTGAAGAATAAAAAATATTAAAAAATTAAAATCTTCAGACACTGGGTTGTATATTAATATTCCTTCGTTTTTATTATTATTTCATTACTACAGAATATATATATATGTGTGTGTGTGTTTTTGTGTGTGTATATATATATATATATATATATATATATATATATATATATATATATATATATATATATAAGGACCAAACAAGAATATTCCATGATTATTATTTATTACATTGGAATTCTTTTTGAATTTGTAGGTCTGAGGAATTGGATCGTGATTACAATTTCAATGTAATCAATTATAACCATGGAATATTAGTCTTTGAGTCTTTTATATTATATTCTTGCTCTGTCCTGGACATTGAGCTCTACCTTGATTCTATCCTCTTGGAATTTTATATATATATATATATATATATATATATATATATATATATATATATATATATATATATGTGTGTGTGTGTGTGTGTGTGTGTGTGTGTGTAAGCAAATATATGGATGTAGATCCGACGGTATGATGAAAAATATGAAAAAGACAAAGCAAAATCCGAATATGAAGTTTACTGTTTTAATGTTGTTTTACTGTCGACGTCAGACGTTTCGGTCTAGTAGACCATCTTCAGAACATAGTTATTAGAAACATACATAGGACTTAAATATCGTCTTATACTATGTATGTTTCTAATAAACATGTCCTGAAGATGGTCTACTAGACCGAAACGTCTGACGTCGACAGTAAAACAACATTAAAACAGTAAACTTGCATATTCGGATTTTGCTTGTCTTTTCCATAGTTTTCATCATATATATATACATATATATATATATATATATATATATATATATATATATACATATATATATATATATATATATATATATATATATATATATATATATATATATGAAGAAATATAGTTTAAGTCATGCTATATATGTGGGATAAAGTGTTCAATATCAGTGACAGAGCGTATGTAAATATAATTCAGAATTTTCACTACGTTACTTAAAACTCGAACAATGAAAAGAATAAATAAAATTAAATAAAACAAAACACACGTAAACTCAGTTAATCCCAATAAATAAATAAACAAATTAACAAACCCACCCCGTAAAAATAACCGCCAGAATACACTGCCCACAATCCGACGCTGACTCGTATATAGCGATTTTCCAAACGTAGCTTAGATGTGGCACACGAGCCGAAGTATAGGGCAAATTGTGAGGATCGAACTCACTACACAGTCGTAACTGTTCTCTCGAGACAAGATTGCTAACCACTACACCGCCACCTGGTGCCCACAATGATTTTCCAAGCGTAGCTTAGATGCGATCCAGAGTGTGGGGCACCTGGTGACGATCGAACTCACTACTCAGTCATAACTGATCCAGTGAGACAAGCTTGCTAACCATTATACCGCGTCGGTGCTCCCATTGACCTGTATATATAAATTGTCGAGAAATACACAACGTATGTGGTCTGATGATTTCGTTTAACATGAAGCAGACTGTCACCTCTGAATGTGGACTTCAATACTCACTGTTATAATATATATATATATATATATATATATATATATATATATATTTATATATATATATATATATATATATATATATATATATATATATATATAGCATTAATTTCAATATCTGTCAATATTTCCGAGATTAGGTATTATGTACATTATTTATATTATTCGGACTATTTTCCTCATCTTTGTCACCATATTTATTACAACGTTTCGGTTGCTGTACGCTCCGGCCTTCTTCGGGTGGTTGGAATGTCGAACTGAACACTTTATTTCGCTCACAGGCGTAGACTGTTCTAGTTTCATGTGCCATTTTTAATGGATGTCATTTATCAATTATCTCCTGTAAATTTCCCTCTGAAAGTTCTCCACTGCCTTAACCGGGTATTGAACTCACACACTTTTTGTGTCCTGCCACTGGATCTAACTAACGCCTTTATCCACTGTACCACGCGTCCTTGAGGGAAATTAACAGGAGATAACTGATAACTGACATCCATTAAACATGGCATGTGGAACTAGAACAGTCTACCCCAGTGAGCGAAATAAAGGGTTCAGTTCGACATTCCAACCACCTGAAGAAGGCCGGAGCGTACAATGGCCGAAACGTTGTAATAAATTTGGCGATAAAGATGAGGACAATAGTCCGAATAAAGTAAATAATATGCATTAATTTATAATATTTTCTGTTTATAAATTAGCAATTTTCTGACGGAAATTATCTGAAAAAGGCTAAAATTTTACTTTTATTCCTGAGGCCATTTTAGTTAGTATTTTTGTTAGTATTTTTGTTTTAGTTTTTGTTTTTTGCTCATACCTTATAATACTGCCTCTTTGTAATCACTGCTATTATATATAGCATGCGCATTTAAAAATTACAGAGCATATCTAAGGATAAAGTTTCACTGTTTTATAAGAATCTTTTAATAATAAACTCTTCTATTACTTATTGAAAGAATATCAATAACAAATTTAAAATGATCAGGCAAATAAATTGTTAATTGGACAATTTTTGGCTGTTATTTCATCGAAGATTTTAAAAAATCCTTTTGTGAATTGTCTACATAGACTTTAATAGAAACTCGAAAGCCTGAACGTAAATAATGTCATTAACTAATTGCAACAAATTGCTATTTATTTATAATTTACAAAAAAAGCAGCATAATTAAATATATTAAACAGTAGCAGATTAAAAAATATATTTGCTTTTATATAAAATTAATTTTAAATTGTTAATTATAGATAATTACTGAAAGACATTTGTCAAAATGAGGTATTTTATACCACGTGTTTAAAAGTAGTATGTGTGCTTTGATTTTAACATCTAACAGTAAAAGAAACACTTTAAATACTGCATTTTATCAGTAAGAACTTCCATTTGAAGGAGACCCCAGATGTGAACTTGTTTATCTATTTAAAAAAACGAAACAATTTGCTCAAAAGTTGTATATTACTATTTTTCTGTCTGTCTCTATTTCTGTGATGAGTTACTGTAATTATTTACACTAATTCTATTGTTCGAACTGTTATTCTAATTTTGGTGCTATATTCACGACGCTTCGTCCGTTGTACGCACCGGTTTTCTTCAGGTGATTGACCCAGTAGATGAAAGCGTTGGTTGAAGCAATCCAGAGACTTGACCCAAAGAGTTGCGAGTTCCATACCTGGCCACAGCAATGGTGAACAAAAATTTGGTCAGTTGAGTTGAAGGGAAATAATTATAATACTCACATATCCGGAAGAGATTTGTGACGAAGAACTAGAAAAATCTACTCCGGTGAGCGAAATAAAGAATCCAGTTTTAAATTATAAGCACCTCAAGAAGGCTGAAACATACAATGGCCGAAACGTCGGGAATATTGCAACAAAGATGAGGATAACAGTCCGACAAATGCAAATATTGTAAATAATTATTATTTTTCTGCTATTAGAAGATGGTTTCTTTCTTTTCTTTTTCTTTTTTTATTCTAACTTCTTTCTTTGGAGAAAAAAGGGGGAAATTAACTTTTAGCGAAAAGGCATGAAACAAAGTTATTGTTCAACTGAATTTTAACATATTGTAAAGAAAATAATTTCTTAAAGGAAACAAATAACTCTACATAAATACTGAAAATTTATTTAAAATTGTGTTTTATATATTTTTATAATGTTTAAATTATTAATTATTTATATATTTATATTGAATCAATTGGTTCGTTCGCTGCTAGGAAAGTTGTCTCCCAGTTTCGTGCCAGACAATTTTTCTCGCCGGAATCCATCTTAAATATTTATAAGTCTCCCATTCGCCCTTGCTTCTGCAACATCTCGTTTGGTTCGCCTTCTATATAGTTAAATTCTGTTATATTGTGAAAATATGTTTTTAAAAATCATTTATCACAATGTTTAAATTAGTAATTATTTCTTTCTTGAATATCCTAGAAAATAGGTATAAAATTATGTACAAGTTTTTACTAGATATGACGCTATGAGAAAGTGAACTATTTTTTACAGAAAACTATATTAACTGCCAGAACAAAATGTTCATGTTTAGCTCTTTTAATTTATGTACTATCCAAAAATATTAAAAAAGCCTTTAATTTGAAGAGGGTTAGAGAAATATAAGAAGGCTAGGAGAATATATATATATATATATATATATATATATATATATATATATATATATATATATATATATATATATATATGGTATAAAATGACAATTGGAAAAAAAAATCTTAGATTTTGCCGACGTGTTTCGTCTTCCGACTTTTTCAAGGCAAAAATGAAATCGAAATATCTTTGTTGTTATAGTTACATTAAAAAATCCAAATTTAAAAAGATAGACGATTCTGTCTAATCCCTTTTCTGGTTAATGTAAATTTCCTTTATACTAAGAATTTTTTTTTTTTTAAAGTCGGAAGACGAAACGCGTCGGCAAAATCTAAGATTTTTTTTTTCTAATTGTCATTTTATACCAATTTGTCTTGTCCATAGAATTGATCTGGGAATTTAACTGCATTGCCGACATGGAAAAATTGATTGACGGGGTTATATATTAATTCTATCTATGTTATTATATTTGGGGTTACGCCCGTCTGGGCGAAATGTTTTGAGGCACAAAGTGCATTTGTCTTCCTGTTCCTCTAGTATTTTTCTAAGGTTATCTTTTCTGTCTATTTCTATTTTTTCCATTATAGTGCATCCTGCATGTCTTTTAAAATCATGTTTTCCTAGGCGGAAATGTTGTTCTACAGATAATAATCTTTCATGGAGGGCCCACTTAATCCGATTCCGATAATTATTAATTCTGTAATGAAAGGGCCATTCAGATTTCCCCACATATTGTTTCTGGCATAGTGTGCATTCTATTAGGTTGGTGCAAAAATAGTGTCGTTCTTTGACGTTCAACTTCAAAAGATCATAACTCCTTTCATAATAACCTTTATTAATCCAAATAAAAACCATTAGAATCGACACATTTTTGCCAACGAGAAACAAGTTTATTTATCCCATTAGCATAGAAACTCCGGAGTTCTGGAAGCGATGAAGTCATTGAAGGCCGATTCGGCATCATCTCGGCTTTTGAAGCATTTTTCGCGCAGGAAGTTGTCCAGATGCTTGAAAAAGTGATAATCGGTGATCGAGAGGTGCGGTGAATATGGCGGATGAGGCAGAGTCTCGTAGCCCAATTCGGTCAGCTTCTGCAGGGTCAGTTGAGCAACATGCGGGCGAGCGTTGTCATGGAGGAGAATTGGTCCCTTCATATTGACCAATCTCGTGAGCATACGTTGGAACTTCTGGTGCATTTCGTCAATTTGTCGGCAGTACTTCTCCGCCGTAATCGTTTCGCCCGGATTCAAGAAGCTGTGATGGATAAGACCGGCCGCAGACCACCAAACAGTCACCATAACCTTTTTTTGGTGCAATTTCGGCTTCGGGAAGTGTTGTGGAGCTTCTCCGGCATCCAACCACTGTGCCGAACGTCGCCGGTTGTCGTAGAGGATCCACTTCTCATCACACGTCACAATCCGCTCGAGAAATGGGTCGTTTTTGTTGCGCAGAAGGAGCGTAGAAGACACCTCAAAACGACGATTTTTTTATTATCGTTTAATTCATGCGGCACCCATTTATTCAACTTTTTTGACTTCCCTATTTGCTTTAAATGGCGAACGACTGTTGAGTGGTCGACCTCGAGTTCAACAGCAACTTCTCGTGTTGTTTGGCGAGGATCGGCTTCAATTAAGGCTTTCAAATGTTCGTTATCAACCGCAGTTGGCCGGCCGCGACCGTCTTCATCTTCGAGTCTCTCGTCACCATTGCGAAATTTCTTGAACCACCATTGTGCCACACGTTCGTTAGTGGTTCCTGGGCCAAACGCATCATTGATATCACAAGCTGTCTCGGTAGCTTTTCGGCCTAGTTTGAACTGGAACAAGAAAATCGTGCGGAATTGAATTTTGTCCATGCTGTCGAAAAGCCTGAAAAAAAAATGAATGAAGACATTGAGAACGGTAACAAATAACACGATTCGATAGAGCGAAAAACGCGCTTCAAAATGATATATAACATGGCTATATATATCAATGAATTAATTCAGAAATCATATATAAAAGTAACATATGTGAGAAAACGACATTGTTTTTGCACCAACCTAATAATAGGTAAATTATGTTATAACTTCTACATATATATATATATATATATATATATATATATATATATATATATATATATATATATATTGTTTGCTAGCCGAGTGTGTAAGTCTTTCCCTGCCAGTATATAGCCTCTTCATCAGCAAGCCCTATGTAATGCCTCCTCGTGGTGACACATGGCAAACGAGCACCTCGCAAACTTGGGCTAAACTACAGGGGTCGGGGGAGGAGTTTGGCCCCCTTAACATGCGGCATGCAGGCCCACCGGTGTGTGGACACGCCCTGGAGCCCATGAACCAAATCCCAGCTATGGGTTAAATAGCTCCGCTGACTTGTGGAAATCTTCGGGAGAAGAAAAGGCTAAGGAGTAAACCCAACACAAATCCGGAGTGGAGCCCCTAAGGCGGATCTACGGCACTCTGTGCTACCTTCCGGCAACTCCTGCAGCCGCGCTGGTACCAAACTGTATTGGTTCGTCCTTTCCTTTGGACTCTACTAGCAAGGCCGAGACGGGGGAACTAGACGTCCGGGCAGCCCTAGTTCTCCATAAATCTCGCCCAGGCTGGTTGCTGGTGGCGCACTGTTGGGACTACACAATCACCAGGGGAGATGTAACTGCATCGCCTAGCACCTACAGCGCTACTCCATCGTCTCCCGAGACGGACGGATACCGACGATATATATATATATATATATATATATATATATATATATATATATATATATTGCCTGACGATTGCATCAAGCATGAAACAGACTGTCGCCTCTAAGTGTTGACTTCTATGTTCACTTTTATATATATATATATATATATATATATATATATATATATATATATATATATATATATATATATATATATGAATATAGTCTGCTTTTTTGTATAGTCATTTATTTATCTCGAGACGGTTAGTGTAACCTTCCGCAGCTAAAATTCTTTACAATTTCCGATCGAGAAGCCGCAAAATAATATTAAGAATGGCAAAAGTCAGGTTGACAGAAGAAGTCATCTTCAGACGATGTACCACCACCAATTGCGTAGGATTCATCTATAGCTCACTATGCAACTATGCAACTCTGGGATGCTAATTTCCTCTTTTACAATGATCTTCAACCTGTGCAAGGCCCAAGAGCTACTCGAGTTAGATAGTTACAGAGTAAGAGACACAATTTACGGGTATATTTGAGGAAGATAAGGGTTGACACAAGGCTTTAACAGGTAATATATTGTTGTGATTGGGGAAACATCCTCTTGGCAGTAGGTTTCAAAATGCAGCGGTTCGCCGGAAAGCAGCTGTTCGAGTGAAACATACTTCTCACCGGTGGAATACAAAGAGAATAAAAGCGGTTCCCTACAACATGCATATCTTAACCTTCAAGGTGAGTGTTATGGTAAATTACTCATACACAGATGGACTCTTCCAAGTTATAAATAAATGCAGGTACTGCATTTTGCCACGGGAGAGCTTTTCTCAACAATCAGCTCTGACAGTTCGGAATTAACATTCTTCCTCGATTGTATATTATTGTATAACCGATTTATTCTGGCCCCAACAAGACTACAACATATATATATATATATATATATATATATATATATATATATATATATATATATATATATGTGTGTGTGTGTGTGTGTGTGTGTGTATGGTGCAGTTCAATTCACATTGCAATGAATCATGCATACATAAAGTAATTTAGTAAAGTTAATGATATAAAATCTTCGTTAACAAAATTTGAAAGGTGCACTAACCTAACAATTACTCGATGAATGTTATGATCCATGTTTTTTTTTAAATTATAAGCTGCATAAGGTCTTTCTTTAATAGGCAAGTACTTTCGACTGTCCATTCAGTCATCCTCATGCATGGAAGTTACATAGTTTTTGGTAAAATTCAGGTAGCATCCGAGACGAAAAACGGGTCATACTATTCATCGAGTGATTGGTAGGTTAATGCACTTTTAACATTTTATTAGCGAAGGGATTTCGCCATTTTATATCATTAACTTTACTAATTTACTTTTTGCATGTCTGATTCATTGCAATATATATATATATATATATATATATATATATATATATATATATATATATAGATATATAGATATAGATATATAGATATAGATATAGATATATATATATATATGTATGTATGTATGTAATATTAGTGGTTAATACACACACGCACAAACACATATATATATGTATAAAATATATAAATATATATACATACATACATACAATATATTTCCAAGATGATAGAATAAAGGTAGAACTCAATATCCAGGACAGAGTAAGAATATAATAAAAAAGCTTAAACACTAATATTCCATGGTTACAATTTATTACATTGGATCATTATTAGGTCTGATGAATTGGATCGTAATTACGATTCCAATGTAATAAATTATAACCATGGAATATTAGTGTTTAAGCCTTATTATTATTATTATTATTATTATTATTATGTATATATATATATATATATATATATATATATATATATATATATATATATATATTGACTATATTAAACTACATTGAATATATTTATAGAACCGAACTCACTAATACACACATATTATTTTCCACATTTCTGTAAGTTCAGTGCGTGTTTCTTAAAGTAAAATTTAAGTAATTTAACGTTGAATTTGATTCTCTCTCTCTCTTGACATATATATATATATATATATATATATATATATATATATTGTCATGCTAAATTCGCCATACATGGATGAACTCTTCCAAGTTAAAAATTAAAGCAAGTACTGTTTTTGTTAGAGTAGAGTTCCCCCACCCAACAATCAGCTTTAATAGTTCGGACTTAACATTCTTCCTCGATTGTATATTATTGTTTTACCGAGTTTCCTTAATATATTTGTTAACTCAGATCCAATCTTGTGCCTTTATTCTGGCCCAAACAAGGCCACAACAGGCAGATCTAGTGGAACTAAGGAATGTAGTTCGTCTGAAAACTTTCCGTGGGAATAGCGTTAGAACAGCGAGTATAGAAACATTGAATTTTTCAAGCATTTCATGCCAGAAAAGCTGGGAGTGTCACTAGCACGCAAGGGGTTACGGAGAGAGGGAGCAAGATTAAAGAGGGATCTTTGAGGAAAGGAAATAGAGAAGGACGGGGATCAGAATCAAGGCAGCAGAAGAAGTCGATTGCCATTATATTTGAAGAAGGGAGTTCCAATGTCGTTAAGTGCGAGAGAAAAAGCTGTTGGAGTAAAAGTGGCGGTTACATCTGTCTCGACAGTGTAAGGGTGGGACCGAGATGCCAATCTAGTAGCACGCTTAAATTCATGCAGTTGAGACACCAGTGAAAGTAGCTCGTCAGAGCAGTTGCCATGAAAATATTTGTAGAAAAGACAGAGGGAAGCCACATCACGTCTGTAGACGGGATGCCAGATCAGGACATCAGAATGCATATGCGTCTCTGGATTTTGTCGAGGACCTCGAGATGAACAGCGGGGTCACCAGACCAAATATGTCAACAGTATTAAATGCAAGGACGGATGGTAGATGTAGTAAGGCGAGAAAAACCTTCTAGCTCGACACAGAACCAGTTTTCTTTTCGGTTATTACATCTGGTCTCGTAATCCTGCTATAGATTTAGATTTTCGTGACAAAATCAAACGAAGAATCTGCATTGTTACTGTACCTGACATAGCACATCAGACTGTAGACAAGGTGCCAGATCAGGACCTATCACACTGCATAAGTATAGAAAAAGAGTGAAAAGGCGTGTTGGCCTTATTGAGACGTTTAAAATTTTAATCAGAGAAAACTATATAAAATGAACTAGATTATCAAAAAATAACAACAAAAAAAATCTAATTTCACGACTTAATAAACCCACGGATTTATTTTACAGAAATGGTATTATTTTATTTTAATATGCTACCCGAAAATGGGAAAGGTCTTCATGGATTACTTGAGAGTGGCACGAGAAGTGCGCTCTTGTGACCATATATGAACTTGTCAGAAGAAATTTTTGAAGGAATTTAAAAAAATATATATAAATTATCATAGTAAAAGATTTTAACATCTGAAGGATATATATATATATATATATATATATATATATATATATATATATATATATATATATATATATATATATATATATATATATATATATATATATAGCCCAGAAAGTCACGATCGAACCTCAGTGTCGGTAGCTACTCATTTTCTTCCTATTAAATTTAATAGAAAATAGGAAGCTTCTTAAAAAGAAAAAGAACAAAAGTGCATTTCTTTTTAAACGAAGAACGTAAAAAAATGCCACACTCAACGCCAAATACAGTTTTAATACAAAACAAATACTTGTCTATGTATGAAACATACAATTACATAAACAGTTACATACCCTCCAAACAAAAGAAAAGAAACAATTTACCTAATGCACTTATCTCAGCGGACAAAACTAGACATTTATACGAAATAAGACCCCCAGGAAAGAAAAAACAATAAATTAATCAACAACGTAACTAAAAGATACAAAAAAGCACGAAAAACAACAAAACATGATACTAATATGGAAGCTAAAACAATTGCTCAAACCTCAGCCCTAGACAGCCCAATAAATTGCATCGCTGAATCAGAAGAATGTATCCCACTAAAAGGTGATAAAAATCCCAGAACAAACCCAAGATGGAGACTCATAAAGCCAATCAAAACTGAATTTAGTAAAATAAGTAAAATAATACAATATTTATATATATATATTTTCGAACGAAACAAAAGTTAATAAAAATAAACACGCTACCACCCGTTGCCTAAATGATAGGATTTCTCTGTATCCTTGGAAACACTGACTTGTGAATTTTTGTCGTGCCTTTAAAACTCAGTAAATTTAAAAAAATAAGTTACTCCAAAATTCGCTTGAAGATGAAATGGAACTAATGTTTTTAATTTAATTACAAAATTAAATTTGAAGATTAAGCTTCCATTCTTGAAACGTGGTTGTTACTGTGTAGAGAAAAAACATATTTTAAATCAGTTAATTTATTATATATATATATATATATATATATATATATATATATATATATGAATGAACATTGATGTCAACACTCAGACGCGATAGACTGTTTCATGCTAAACGCAATCATCAGGCGAAATGTAACTGTGACCTGATGATTGCGTTAAGCATGAAAATGTTTGTCACCTCAGAATGTTCACTTCTATATTTACACACGCTCTATCTCTGATATTGAGCACTTTATCCCTTAAATATAGTATACATTAAAACTATATTTCTTCACACACACAAATACACACACACACACACACAAAGATATATATATATATATATATATATATATATATATATATATATATATATATATATATATATATATATATATATACAGGGTGTCCATAAACTTCGAGTGCACTTTACAAAATTTATAACTTTATTTGTATTTGCGATAAAAATAATTTGTAAAAAGGATTAGAAAGAAGTAAAGCTATAATTTTTAAGGTTTTATTGAACTTTTATTTAAGTTTCCACATGTCCTCCATCATTAGCAATACAAAGGGTAATACGATTTTGCAGTTCACGGAAAACATTTGCAAACTGATTTACAGTAATGCCTGAAATCACATTAGTTATTTTAGCTATACTTAAAACAAGGTACATTAAACTTTATAACATTTTTTTACAGATTATTTCTATCGCAAATACAAATAAAGTTATAAATTCTTTAAAGTGGACACGAACTTTATCGACACCCGGTATTATATATATATATATATATATATATATATATATATATATATATACATATATATGTATATGTATATGTGGAGAGAGAGAGAGAGAGAGAGAGAGAGAGAGAGAGAGAGAATGGAGAATCATTAATATGTCCGAAGTTTTTAATAATGTTAAATGCGTTTTTGTCACGAAAAATATTTTCACTGCTTTGTTAATATATTTGGGTTTTCTCTTAATATAGAGATCGATCATTATGCAGCAAATATTTGAAATCAGGATTTATATACTATGTTTATCGAAGGCGATCTACCAGTTATTATATAAATGACCATAAATCAGAATTTGGGGCGTGGTAGAGTTAAGGGAATCATCGAAAAAATTTGAAAAGTGTTTGGAATATGTGGAATAGCATAAAAGGCCATCCTATAAATACTGACTAAATTTTACAGTTCACCACATTTCAGTTACTGTGGAAATAGAAGGGGAAAATTAACTTGGACACTAAAAACTACCAAGCTAAGTGTCATCGGCCGTGCAATATTTATTAATGTATCGGATTAAAGCTTAAATGATGTCGTTAGTCACAGCTGCTAAGCTCGGCTCATTGACTGGTTTTATTGTTCAAGCAATGAATAAGCCGTATATTCCGAAAAACAAATCTATCTACTGCACATGAAAAATCATTATTTCACTGCTGCCAGCATCGAGAAGGCGAGGACATGTGGACTACTGAGTAAGTCATCTTAAAAAGAACGTTTTCTGTTTACTTTTCCGTTTTATTTTTCTGAATGAATTTATGAGATGAGAAGTTATGATTATTTACATTAAGACAATTTTTATAAATCTTTGTTGTTATTATTAAGATTATTATTTATTTCCGCTGTTCTGTTCGTTAGGCCTTTTCAAGTTTCTATTGATTCGGTCTTTTTTTTTTCGGAATTTTGAACTAAACATTCTTCAGGGTAGATTTTTCTCGTTCCTCTGACCATATTTACAGACATCCGTATTTTATTTTCGTTTTTATTTAATACTGCATATTAATTGTTCGCACGCTTTTCACTGACTCTAAACTATACTACTTGTACCTACATTATTTACACTATTTACATTATTCGGACTATTGTCCTCATCTTTGTCGTCATATTTATTACAACGTTTCAGCCTTTCAGTATCTGTCTATATTTCTGAGATGAGGTATTATGTACACTATTTACATTATTCGGACTATTGTCCTCATCTTTGTCGTCATATTTATTACAACGTTTCAGCCTTTCAGTATCTGTCTATATTTCTGAGATGAGGTATTATGTATACTATTTACATTATTCGGACTATTGTCGTCATCTTTGTCGCCATATTTATTACAACGTTTCAGCCGTTATACGCTCCGGCCTTCTTCACCTGGTTGGAATGTCGAACGGAACTCTTTATTTCGCTCACTGGGGTAGACTGATCTAGTTCCACGTGCCATGTTTAATGGATGTCAGTTATCAGTTATCTCCTGTTAATTTCCCTGTGAAAGTTCTCCACTGCCTTAACCGGGTATTGAACTCACACTCTTTGGCTCCTGTCACTGGATCTAACTAACGCCTTTATCCGAATAATGTAAATAATGTACATAATACCTCATCTCACAAATATAGACATATACTTGTCCCTAGGTTTGGACTCACACTTATTATTCAACAAAATTCAAACACCTTTAATTCACTATATCAATGACGTTTACCGCAACACATTTTTTTTCTATAGAATTTTTTAATATCGCATTTTTTATTGTTTTAGTAATATTCAAGTAAATACATTACAGTATTAACGTTTTCAACCCTGGCCCCCTAATGAATACGGTCTCCTAACCTGGGTCACCGTTGTCTATATCTACTGTTCATGATTTTGGTTAGTATAACGGCCGCCTGAGTATATGCACTTTCACTTTGACTCTTTAAACTCGAGTCTAAAGGGTCAATGATGGTTATTCCTGGGTATGACGATAAACTACATCCGGCAGCAAGGTCGCTGGTCGGGAGATTGGAGGTTTTGAGGAGCATGGAACCATCTCTTAATTGCCGTTGTTCTCAAGTCCACCCTGACCCGGAGTGGTAGCACCTGTTAGGGTACCAGCTATGGGCAGATAGTGACCTCTTCCAAACAAAAAAGAAACACTAAGAAAGTATAAAAATACCAGCAATGCATTTTATATGAAAATTTACCAACAATACCTATTTATAGTAACATTATCAGCAATACTCATATACTAACAAATTGTAATACTTTCAGCAAATCTGTTTAAAATGCTACCAAACATCCAACAAGAAAGAATTTTCATGGCATTAATCCATATAATATCCTACAATCTCTTAAAGAAATCAATCTTCATTTTCAGAAATATAACTTCAACAAAACTGCAACATAAAACATATGTGAAACTTCTAGTAATTATGTCCACACAAATGTATATACGTAAAATCTGAGTATCATCTACCATGTATTCAATTGTGAAAGCAGAATAACATATCATATTTTGATTATTTCCAAGCTTCCAAGAAAATTAAATTTCGGTATTAAATGACCCATGAGGAGTTGATATGCCGTTAAACAGACAAAGAGTCATTTATGTCCGAATGAAAAGAACCTTAGCGTTCCGACCACGAGAAAAGAGTTTGAGTCATACAATAGTTTATTTGTCAGGAGGATGATAATATCTACCTGGGTAGACGATCGTAGCGTTCATGGGAAAAAAAATTGGAACCATAATATGGGTTGACCCATTCCTTATAAGTGAAATCGGGTTTGCGAAACTGTCTAGAAGCTGCCTATTGTAGTGAAGTGAGAAGTCATTATGGCCAATAGTTTGAACGTATTTTTCAACTCCTGATCATGGAAAATTATGTGCTTTCTCACAGAAAATATGACTACGGCCCGCCCAGCATAGTTGCAATATAATCTACACAAATGTTTCTGAACGGAATCTACAACTAGCAATAAGCTAGCCATTCTAGCTGGCGTAAATTCTTTGAAAAGAGAAGTGAACTATTAGTATGAAGTTATGTAAGCTTTTTTTTTCCAGGGGGCAGCTCAATAATCGTCTCATTATGAATAAGCCTTAAACGTTGTTTGTTGGCTTGTTTAGCGGCATATCAACTTTTAATGGGTCATTTAATGCCGAAATTTAATTTTCTTGGGAACATTAGTAATTTCTTTAACAAATATCTATTACTGTTATTTTTTTTAAAGTATTGATGAATATATTTTTTTTAAACTATGAAAATGTATTGTTGGTATGTTTACAATAAAAATGTATTTTTATACTTTCACAGTGTAATAGAATAATGAATATCGGCTCGGATTGAGGAATCGGAGGGCCGAGTTCGAATTCCAGTCGAATCCATTACATTCACTTATGTGCTAATACCCTTGGGAAAGGTATAAATCCTCTTCTTCTCCCACTAGCTATGGGTAAATAGCAGGACAGGACAGGTTGGAGGAATTAGATGGAAACCTACTAAGGGAAAGACATTTGCCTCGTCAGTTATGTATCGAAAGATACATGATCGCATAAGCGTGTATCATGCATGGCAGATAACTGTCTGAACCCAGTTTGGTGGTTAACTATTTTCCCATAGCTGGGATCCCAACAGTTTCTACCATCCCAGGTATAGGTAAACATGGGAACAGCAGCACTTAAAACCTTCCGATCAGTATCCTTGCTGCGAGATGTAGTTTATCTTCATACCCAGGACTCTGTAAACAATATGTATATAAATGCGTTTTAAAGTATCACACAAACAACTTCCAATTTTTTTAAAGTGAAAATTTACCTATTCTTTATTATACTAAGAGTATATAATTCATCTTAATTTCATTTGATTTTTTGTACGAACCTCAGTCATCAGAAAACAACATGAACTATAGAAAAGCCTTTAGCGAGACTCGAACTCGCATCTCTTGTCTTTGGGAAGCCTGTCTTAATAGGAAATGATTTACCACAGAAACTTTGTTATGTAGTAATCTCAAGTATGTGACAGAACGTATAAACCTTTTAAATATTTACAATTTTTTCTTTCGTACGGTGCAAGGGAATATACGGGTAGGAAGATTCATTTTTCCAAATGATGATAGTCTCTTCTGTAATTAACCGCTTGAATTAATGGCGTTTCCTGATCCTGAACCGCCACCTCTGGCGCCAGTAAGAAATACAGAACTATTCCAGCCACATGGCAATCTTGCTTAATTTTTACTTAATAAGAACAGCACAGTACGATACTCAACCAGAGAGATTTCGCAAAGCCTTTTTTTTCAATAAATAGATGCGACAACCCTTAAAGATCTCCATCTGTTAGGTATTTAAAAGAAAATCTCTGTTTGATGAATACTTATCAGCTCGATCCGTTTCCTAGTTTCCTCAGTGTTCAAAATGTTTGTTTAATTGATCTGTGTGCACTTATGTATTCCTTCTTATTGCACAAGGCTTAACAGAAGATGAAGGAGGGGCATTTGATTGAATCATTCATTTTCTACTGCTTATCGTCCCTTTGCGGGTTATATATAAATCAAGATAATGTCTCTAGATTTGTCTCTTACTACTTGACGCATAGCTGGGATAGAAGAGGGTGGACTCATGCGTTTGTCAAAGGTAATTGCGCGTAAGTGACTATGACGGGAGCAACTGGAATTGAAAGTCGGCTCTTCGAGTGATAATTGCCTGGCCTTATCTGTTACACTACCCGCACATATAAGCTTACAGCACTGTGGCTGAATCGGTTAAGGCACGTCAGGCTATATGACGGTTCCGTATAGGTCCGATTCCTGTCGGAGGACGAATATTTTCTATGAAAATTCCTCGGACATTCAGGCCGGTAAATGTTATTAATACTGTTCATTATAAACAGAGCATTTACTTAAATATTTGCATCTATAAAAAGAACGTATTAACATAAAAATGTCTCAAAAATAATTGTCGGGCTTTGTCCATTTCATTATATATATATATATATATATATATATATATATATATATATATATATATATATATTGCGTGTATTTAGGCAGCATTTTTTCATTCATACATGTTTCATTTAATAATATAAACAAGTGTTGTCTATTTATTTTATGTAAATTCTTTTCATATCGTCTGATAAGCTTAATAACATTATCATTAAACGAAGAAAGAAAATCACAATATTGATACATTAAGCCATTATCAAAGATGACAATTACATTACAATATATTAAGCAATACACGGACAAGAAAGTGATGATAGTCTGTTTCTGTTTACATGGATGATTTCCAAGCAACGATAAACACGTGCTTAAATGCCTATAATTGGCAACAGACACCATAGGTTTATACCAACGGCTTCCCATACTTAATACTTCCCGTATGCCCTCGCTTCCAGCGTCTTATATGCACGCCTCATCTTTGTCGCTCTTCAGTTGGTTGGAATGTCGAATTGAACCCTTTATTTCGCTCACTGAGGTAGACCGTTCTACTGAATGTCAGTTGACAGTCATCAGGTTTAATGTTGCTATTATATTTTGTGTTATTTTCTTTTCAATTTCCTGTTAATTCCCCTATCCAAGTTCTCCACTGCCATAACCGGGTATTGAACTCACACTCTTTGGGTCCTGTCACTGGATCTAACTAACGCCTTTATCCACTGTGCCATGTGTCCTTGAGGACATCTGTGTATGAATTTCTGGGTATTATAAACCTAATGCCTTCAGTAACCATTTTTTACCAATGTTCATATTGCAATTTTTAGTGTTAACATTGCATGTTTTACCAGAGCTCATATTGCAATTTTTGTTGTTATTATTGCTTTTCTTTTTATTACTGGTTCCCATATTGTATTCATTTCTATGTTTGGTCGGCCCAAGAGATTTTTGTAGCCTAGCATATGTGCTTATCCTTACGTTTATGAATTTTCCAATGATGTTCTTTGTCTTTGATTTCAACCTGATCCTGAGGGGATAACTGTTAACTGACATCCATTAAAAAAACATGGCACGTGGAACTAGAACAGTCTATCCCCAGCGAGCGAAAGAAAGGATTCAGTTCGACATTCCAACCTCCTGACGAACGCCAGAGCGTACAACGGCGGAAACGTTGTAATAAATATGGCGACAAAGATGAGGACAATAGTCCGAATAATGTAAATAGTGTACATACTTTTATTTTGTCTTATTTCGGTTGGAGTTTTATGTCTCCAATAAAGAGAGGTAAAATGAAAATAATGTAAGGAAACAATATAAATCTAAATATGCCATTGTTTTCGTGTGATCGGTAATATTTCCCTCTCAGTTCTGATAAACCATTTATACAAATGATTTTCAGTGAGACATGAAGCGAAAGAATCTTTGTAGAGACTGTTCAATTGTTTTAACCTGTCTCAAGTTCTGAAGTAAAGTATTTTCCTTTGGTGAATTATTCAGACTAATATCAATATCTTTATTACTTTGATCGCTATGTTTCAGCCAACAGACGCCCCAGCCTTTTTTTTTAGCTGTGCTGTGTAATCTTTATTTTTCTTTTCTTCCCTATCTTTTCCTTTTTTTCTGATCAAGAGATAAAAGATTTGTTATAGAATTAACTTATGTTAAGAATCATTTATTTTACTGTGGTATACTGGTGTTGTAAACGGAAATTTTACTCATTTAATTTAATGTTCTATACGTACTTCACAAAAAGTTCCGATTACTTCTCTTTTTGAAAGAGGTACAAGAATTAAACATCAACTTATTTCTCTTCTTTATTGTGGATTTCCTTTCTGTACCTGCTGCAATTTTTCTTTGATATTTTAAATATTCAACTTAATTTTTTTTATTCTGGTTTTATTATATAGATTATAATTTTAAAGAATTAATTATTTTATTGAATTTCTTTATGTAAGATAACTTTCATCACAATAATTCGCTTACAGTAACCATCTTATATACTCTTTCTTAATTATTTCCTCATAGCTTATGTAGTATGGTGGATACGTAACCTCATCATCAAGGTTATATTTAAATTCGCCAACTGAATTTACTACTGATTTCTGTGAGAAAAACTTAGACGTGTTTTTGTTATGTTTACTCTTTATAAAAACTTTCAATTTTTTTTCTGTTGATCTTGTTATCCCAACAATGTTTCCTGGAATTGTTATTGCTGTTCTTCTTCTTGTTTTATTAACTCCTACATTATTGCTTTCAACTCCACCATATTTAATTGTTTGACTTGAAAATCTGCTTATAACAGTTATTACAGATGATTTAATAGTCCGTTGTTGGCGACGTATGTTTTTTTTTGTCCGACACGCTGATTTCACAAGTTGAAAAAAAAAAACAGTATTTGTCCATCAACATTATAATAAATAGTGAATCACCTTCACCGCCAATTGATGCTATGTGGGGTCTGGCAGAGTCAGTTATTATAGAAGTATTCAATACTCTACTAGACAAGTCACTGCAATAGTACTATCCTCCTCTTTGACAATTACCCTGGACTACTTATCATAAATGGATCAGTACATACATGATGGTAAGTAGGTTAACGGGATCTTACCACAACAATAATCAAATTCGCCGCAACAAAACAACGTAAAAAACCACTGAAAACAATCGCAGTAATGAAAACTTGGGAATCCATAATTTCTGTAAGATGAGCTATTGAAAGTTAGAAAGTTGTGCCCCTTTAACTGTTTTTATGAGTAGAAGCAAAGATGTTGGAATCCGAAAAAATATCACAGTAATTAAAATCTGTCCCGGAATGTTTTTAATTTGCTCACGGAGTCGGCCTAATTCCAAAAGTTGAAGTAAAAGTTGAAAAAAGTCTAACAGTGACACACTGATCTTTGCATTTATTATATACATTATTGCATAATAGTCTGGAGTTATATATCGTGTCATATACTTTGCATTATTTGTTCAATATATATCAATTGATGCATATTTTTAACCGACTTGGCTATCTTTTAATATTAACCGTAAACAGTCTAATTCAGCTGACACAACGCACTGACGGTACGAAGCTTTCTACATAAAAATTAAAAGCTAGAATTTCGAATACATATTTTTAACGGATAGAAAAATTGTTTAGTCTGCCTCCTGTCAAGGTTATCTACGGGTGTATCAGTTTGGATGCAACTTCTTGGGTCGTTAATGTTATGAGAGAGTGGTTTTCACGAATGATCAGCCACTCACATACTTTTATGTGAACCACCGTAGAACGCCTACAATGTAATATGTTTAGGCTTATGCCTTCCAGAAGGGTATTATATGAACTGAACATGAGTAGCTATGCTTGTTGGTTCCGTAACTGTCGTTGATAAGCATTACGCTGCCAGATTACGTTGCTGGCAAATGTTAAGCAGACACTTGAATAATAAATCGACTATAAACTATTTTAGAGGGTAGCAGGCAAAGCGGAATAATTGAAAGACAATTAAAGATTTTTAAAAAGTTTTTTAAAAATTCATATGCCTAAAATAAGTAAGATGTCAAAAGTTAAAATAATATTATGGATTGCCTGTAATTTCATGCATGCGTCCCAGTTTAATTATGACTAACAATTGTCCGATTTTATCATTGTGGTATTTTGGCATTAACTAAAGCATTAAGAATACAGTAACTAGGGTCCGCAAATTGGAGGAGAGAGTTATCAATGACAATGCTCTAACTTCGAATCTGCGATTATCTTCCTTTAACCCTCTCTCTGTTTTTTTATTTTTAAATGTACTTTTTATCACATTAAATTTGGTGAAGTGCAAGCAAGCTTTCATTCTGAAATGCGGCCTAGAGGAAAAAGTTTTGGAAACCACTGCCCTAGAATATGCTCTGCGCGTGCACAAGGGAAAAAATGATGAAATAAACATTGTTCATTTTAGCATTTCATATCACATCCCAAACGAATCTACTAACAGAAAATAGCGACACTGATGTTCCTTCAAAGGCCAGTATACTAATAGTAAGGGGGAGCTATACTGATGACATAAATATTCATTGTTAGGATAGAAATGATCTTGAGCAAAATTCAAAGATTTCTTATCAAGTATAATTGCATTAATTATATAATAAATATTGATAAGTTTATAAATACACAGTTACAAATCTACCATTCGTTCATAAAATGAATTCTGATACAGCATCTAGTCTGTTGCTTCTTCTATGCATTTAGAGATCCTTGATAAAATCAATAGAAGAATCTGCAATGTTATTGGTTCTGACCTGGCATCTCGGTTTCAGCCACCTTCCCAACCCCATAACGTAGCTTCACTAGCATCGTCCGTCGGCCAAATGTCCGGCCAGGATAAACGGTTTATTTTGCCATTGTACGATTACATTTTCACAATGAAATCGTCATGGAGCGTATTGGAAACAAGATTTCTGTCATCCGCATCGATCTAAAAGGGAGTTCGATGATTATTTCAATGAAGCATTTCCGCTCCGCATTAAAAAAAAGTGTTTGACAAAAAGCTTTCTTCATGAACTGTTACGAGACGTATTTAGTGTCGATTATTTGAAAGATTACAATATTAAGGCATTTGTCTTCAACTGATATAAACAGCTGACAGAAAAACAACTCCAGCATCGACTTATCTAGTTGATAAATCTGTATGCAGGCACAGATGTTTTGCTGTAAGTCATTGAAACATTTTTTTAGAACGATATACGATAGAGCGATAAAAAATATTGTCCTTAAATGGAAGAAAATTGTCTTCAAAAAATTCCTATATTGTCATGGACTGCTGATTAATCACTACGTTGACAGTTCAGAATGCTTACAGTAACATTTAATAATATCACCAGCCAGTATTTGAATGGTGGCAGTAATAGTAAGAACAGACGTTTCAATACAGGGAAATTTCGGTATTAATTGAACGCGCACTTTAAGTTACTGTCGGCTCGAATTTATAAATATTTTTCAGTTTACCAGGAAAATAGTTATAGTTCTTTCCAGAAATAATGGGGGTTTTCTTCCTAACCTCATCTTTAAGGTAGTGTGGAATCACTAGCTTGGTGAAATCATTATTTTCGTTCCTAGTTACATGTGTTTTCTGTTTGAGTTACTGAAGTTGGAAGTTTTCAAATGGTGTGATTTCTGTTGGAAGTTTTATGACTGAGATTCTGTAACTTTCATCTAAAAGATCAGATGGAGGATAGGCTTCTTCAAAACATGGAATGTACATTCGCTGAAAGTCATTTTTAATCACTGACCTGAGAAACCAGTTGTAAATAGATGAGAGATTAGAAATTTCTTGTCGAGTTGAATGACATTAGAAGCATCATTATACGAGTTTATATTTGACGAGACTATTTAAGAAAAGAACATGACTCAAGTTCTTAGATTAATACCAAGCCATTCTTAATAAGTGATACACGAAAACGTTTATAATACGTAACATTTTAAACATTCATGAACGAATTGAACTTTAAGACCTACAGAGTTGATTCGCATGAATTCATTCTTAATAACTGATCTATGAAAACATTTATATATACATAATAGTGTAAATATTTCTGAACGAAATGCGCGCCACGGATAATATCTGTATGTGATAAAGGATTTGACGAGGTTAATTAACACTATGACCCGTGTTTTCAGTAAGCGCTCCCTTATTAGAAACATAGTTTAGACAAAGCTGTTGTTAATTTCCGTCTGAATTTCTAGGATCTAGATTAATCATTATTTACATTCGAACTATCGTTCTCATCTTTGTTGTTGCTGTCACAAAGTTTCGGCCGTGCTGTTCTCCAGCAAACATCCCGGATCGATATACACCTGAAGAAGACCGGATGTCACAACAGTCGAAGTTTTTTTGATAACAACAAATATAGTGACAATAGTTCGAAATAGTACAAATAAATAGAACTGGTTTTAGTAAATAATTATTTACTTTTCTTTTATTTATATTCTTAAGTATTTCAGTCTGGCAAAAATATTCAGGGTTGATGCGCAAGTACGAACCAGGATTTTGGATTTTACGATCTACACTGGATACTCATTCCTGTTTTTTTTTTTGTTTGTTTTTGTTTGTTTTTTTTTGTTTTTTGTTATGGGCTAAGTTTCAAAGATATCTTTCTATAAGAAAGACCCATAAGTACAAACTTTGTTGATTTAGCCATAAAATAAATATTATGTTTGTAGGTTGTATAATGCTATCCAAAACGAAAGTGAAGATGATAAGACTAAGTGGAAAATTTATAAACGATGCGTTTCGCCGAATGCGTTTGCTCTCTTTGACTTCCTCAGTTTAGATGAATATTTTGTTTTTGCAATATCTTACAGTGTTCGAATAATTTCCTTATTTGCTATAAAAAAAACAACATTATAATTGATCCATATATCGAGATATATGAAGTGTTCAGGGTTTATTCATTCCACCTTCTGAATTTTTATAATGGGTTTACCGTATGTGCCATTAATGCTTCCATTCCAATTGCAAATCATAGTTTCTGTTCTGGAAATGTTTATCGTAATTCTTATATCTTGGAACACAATTTTTGAAATCATTAAATAATAAAGCAACTAAGACGCAAGGGTTTAACTCAGTGGGCAACAATATGAGAAAAAACACTGTCAGGGAGAGCGGGATTGTGTCTGTAGGATGCATAAAAGTATCCGAAACAAAAGTGTTGAGGTTGTGGGGCAGACCCTTTTACACAAGATGGACTCGTTCAAAGTATACTTATGCTGACAGAGAGAATACCTGCAGGTTGAGATACTTTGAGTCAGGGTGAGTGATACGGACACAGTACACAGGGTGTTCCCAGAGAGTTATACGAGAGTCCAGAGAGAGAGAGAGAGAGAGAGAGAGAGAGAGAGAGAATTACGGCTTCACTTACAGAGATTGTAGATATACTTTCTAGTAACCCGCATTCCTAGACTACTAATCTTCACTTCAAGTCTGTATTCTTACGTTTAATACACTTATTTTTCTATCTCAATTACTGGCGTTATTTATTTATTTGAGCAGCTATGAATGTACGTGAGAGATTCATGGAAGATTAAAGTTTAAAGACAATAAAATCGACCTTGCTAACCGAACGCTGCTCTGTGGCCGAAACGGTTAAGACACGTCAGGCTATATGACGGTTCCGTATAGGATACACGTTCGATTCCTGGGACATTCAAGCCGGTAAATGTTGATTACTACTGTTTATTATAAAACAGAGGATTTACTTAAATATTTGTATCTATAAAAAGAATGTATAAGCATACAAATATTCTAAAATAATTGTCAGACTTTTTTCCATTTCATAATATATATATATGTATACATAATAATATGTATATAATATATATATATATATATACATTTCAATATATATATATATATACGCATGCTTTTGTTAATGACGACTGACAAGGTGTTGCGATTAAAATTTTATTTAATTTGTCTTGCATTTGTTTTTCTTTCTGTTTTTCTTTCTGGACATAAACGTGTAAAACTCTCCTGCGATACCCATTTAACTGAATGTGCTGCTTTTTTATGTATGTACCTTAATTCATAGGAATGTTTTATTTTCTAAACACTGTAAACCACACGACCAAATTAAACACACGTGCACCTGCAGAATAAAGAACGAATGTCCCTTAAATGGTAATTGTTTACAAAACAACGCAATATACCAAGCCACGATAAAATAACTGATAATGAAGAAAAAGTATATATAGGAGTAACTGTAGGACCCTGGAAACAAAGAAATTCTGTGCACAAAACATATTTCAGAAATAGTAAATATGCGAACAGCACAATGCTTTCTATGTATATCTGGGAAATTAAAAACAAACGCACACCACAAAAAAATATATTGGAAAATAAGGAAAAGATCATCAGCTTACAACAATCAATCAAAAACTTGCAAAGTTTGCTTGGAGGAAAAAATAGCTATCATTACCTTCACAGACGAAAATAAATTATTAGAGATCTGAGCTCATCTCAAAATGCAGATATGAAAACAATTTTTTATTACATTACTTAAAAATCGAAAACGGAAAAAATAAATAAATACATAAATAAACAAAATGACAATAAAATAAGCAAAATAAATTAATCCAAACATATAACCAAATCACACCTGTTAGAATAGACGAAATAGAATAAAAGAAGAAATAAAATCAATAAATAAAGTAAATAATAAACAAATTAGCAAACTATTATGAACAAAATATTAGTTAGACTATAAAAATCAAAACAAAAAATCGGACGAAAAAAAATAGCTATAACTTATATAACGATAAAAAATGATGAAATATATTATACTGCGTTACTTAAAAATCGAAAACCAAAAGGAGAAAATATACAGTGTAACAAATAAATAAAAAGTAAAATAAATTAATCTAAATACATCCAAATAAATAAACTAACAACCGATACCGATAAACTAGCCGTTAGAAAAAAGAAATAAAGATAATCAATCCAGATAAATACATGAAGTAATAAACAAATTAAAAACTGTTCCCGCCAAAATAATAGTTAGAACAAACTACAACAATCAACACCAACATTTAACAAATAGCTTTAATTATCTACCCAAACAAAAACAAAACTATTAAATAACCTATATAGACAAATTTTACTACGTTAATAAAAACACCTATCAAAATAAAAATAAAAAATAAATAAATAGATAAGATAAAAAATAAAAATAAAAAATAAAAATAAATAAAAACAAGCTAAACTATTTGACCCAAATAAATAAAAAGACTAATAAACAACTTCCGTTAAAATAACCGCCAAAATAGACTATCCACAATGCACCACTGACCCGTATATATAAATAGCCGAGAGAAATAAAAGCACTCGTGGCCTACGATTGCATCTAGCAGGAAACAGACTGTCGCCTCTAAGTGTTGACTTCTATTAATTGAACATTGAAATTAAAAGTTAGAGGCGACAGGCTGTTTCATGGTAGAATCGTCTGGCCACCAGTGTTGACTTCTATGTTCCCTTATATATATATATATATATATATATATATATATATATATATATATATATATATATATAAATTATTTATTTACAAGTTTGGCGCCTCCAAGTATCGACTTCAAGGTTGATTTTATATTTACCCACGCTCTATATCTGATATTGAGCAGTTTATCCCATAAATATAGCAAACCATAAGAGTATATTTTTTATTCATATATATATATATATATATATATATATATATATATATATATATATATATATATAATTGTTGGAGGTACAGAACCGTAATATAGCCAGGAAAACAAAAAAATTGTTCCTTATTGGCATTATGAAAAATAAAAAATAAGAGATGAAAACACTAACATGACAGAC